>JASCQY010000118.1:1924102-1934231 GCA_030264315.1 Sardinella tawilis
TCTCTCTCTCTCTCTCTCTCTCTCTCTCTCTCTCTCTCTCTCTATCTCTCTCCATCTCTATCTCTCTCTCTCTCTCACACACACATACACACACACTCACACTCATCCAATCACGTCCATTGGAAAACCTACAGTACCTGTTGTAGATGTGCAGCACCCAGTTGAGCACGGCGAATATCTCTCCGCTCTCCAGGTCCCAGCTGCTCACCTGGCCCAGGTGGCTCTGCAGGCAGTGGTGGCAGGAGCGCAGGTAGGCCTGCGTCAGTCGGTAGTGCGGCGGCACGCACTGCTCCAGCAGGTGGCGCACCGTGGCCAGGTCTCCCATCACGGTGTGCTGCAGGGCGGACAGGTGGCCCGCCAGCCCCGGCCCCCGAGTGTGGAGGTAGGAGACGCTACGGAAACGGGCCGACACCGCCTCCTCGATCACCTGCAGACGACATGGTGGACTCAGGGTAAAAAGGGGAAAAAATCTTTCTTTTTTGCATTAAAATAATAGCATGAAAATCTCTTCTGATGCATGAACAATCAATTGATAATGGCACATTGATCTCTGAGGAGTGAAAATCTTTATAGTTTGAGTTTAAATAAAAAAACTCTCGAGTTGGAATTGGAAAAGAAATAATGTGTCACTTTTGACATTGCCCTTTCCATTCTGGTATCACTACATAGGGTTCTGGTCATATTCCAGGCCAAGCTAGATAACGCCAAGACTGGATAAATGAGAGAATCAGCGTAATTGTCTGAAAACAGGGTGCTGTCCGGTCTGTGATTGCTGCACCAAAAGGCTCTGACCTTGAAGAAGCGTTCCCTCCAGCAACGCGGCCTGCCCGGAGGCAGGGGTTTGGGGTTCCCCAGGCCGGCCCACGCTCCGGCGCTGCCCCTCTCCTCCAGCAGGGCCTGGTCCAGGGCCTCCTCGCGCTCGATGATCCTCACGGCCGACACCAGCAGCGTGGGGTTCTGGCGTGCCAGCGCCAGGCTGCTCCCCACCACCGTCCACAGCTCCTTGCCCAGGGCCTCCACCAGCCGGCCCACGCCCGAGAAATAGTCCCGCACCATCAGCTCGTCCTCGGGGGCCAGACTCATACGGCTGCCCCCGCCTCCACCCCCACCCCCAGGCCCACCGCCGCCACACCCACCACCACCACCCGCTCCCGGGGTGCACAGCTGGAGCAGCACCTCGTCCTGCCAGCGCTCCAGCTCCATCAGCCGTGCGTGGGCCTCCAGCAGCCGGCGAGACTCCACCAACCGCTCCGTCTCACACACCTTACTCTTCACTGGGGGAGAAGGAAGGGCCAGGAGGATGGGCGGATGGATGGATGGATGGATGGATGGATGGATGGATGGATGGATGGATGGATGGATGGACAGAGGACGAGTAACAAAAGAAGGGGAAGAGAAAGATAGTTAAATAGTATGGAGCGATGGAAAAAGATTGTAAGAAAAAATGTAGCAAGAAAGAAAGAGTGGTATAGCCTACAGCTAGCCTAGTTATTATTATTATTATTATTATTATTATTATTATTGATTATATTTGTAAGGGACATTGTACATTAACATAAATGTTTCCATTTGATGCACTGTACCAGTGTTAACCTTAGGCTAATTTACATCTGCAATCCCACTAGTGCCACTAATAACCATAGAAGGGCACATTTTATTCAACATTCTGAACAAAACCTAGCATTTCGAACGGAGGACTATCTCTAAATCTCGTCTAATGCTCTCACCTAAGTAGAGGCGGGGGAGGTTGCTAACGGCTGCGAGCAGCTGACAGTGGTTGTCGGCCACCTGCTGCAGATCCTCCAGAGCCGAGGCTCCGCTGACGGCCTTCTGGGCCTCCACGCCGACCTTCTGCAGCGTGTGCGACACGTCCCGCAGCTCGGCCCGCGCCTCCCGCAACTGCCCCAGCCCCCAGCCCACGCCCTCCAGGTAGGACTGCACCACCGACTGCAGAACACAGACACACACACACACACACACACAGGGGACCCAGGAGTGGGAGTGAGCAGTGGGAGTGAGGAGAGAGAAGTGAAGAGTGAGTCATCTGTCTCTTGGCCATTAACAGTGCATTTGCCTCTCCATTCTAGCCCATTAGCGCTGGCCAATGAGCCTGGCATGGCATAAGGGCATGTTGGATGCAAGTGATTAGGGGCCAATGCCCTATCAAAGCCCTGCCAATGACCAGCTTTTATTGCTTACTGCTGGCAGACACAGCATCCCTGGGTCCAGCGTCCAGCAACAGAGAGTGCTAAGGTTGAATAAATTTGATCAGTGATCAATAGAGCAGGAAGCGTTTGAGATAAAGCAGAGGGAGCATATGGCTCAAACAGATGGACAAATCACTCCATGGGCCGCTTATTGATTATTGATTATCGATTATCGATTTTGTAACGGTACCTTCAGTCTGGAGTGGATGGAGGAGGTTCTTTGGCTCTCTCTCTTCTTGTATTGCCCCAGCCGCTCCAGTTGCTCGGGGCGACAGAACACACCTGAGGCCCATTTCAATGCCGCCCCCCTGGCGAGACTCTCCGCCCTCTCCAGCTCTGGCCACACCTCCACAGACAGCGGGGCATCTGCCAATCATAGTGAGGGGAGAGAGCAGAGGCTTGGGAACTGACAGAAACGCACATGCCGGTGATCTGTGCCATCTTCCAGGAATACTGACTCCAGTGTTTGCTGTCTTGCACTCAAATGCCAGAGCCGGAGTTTCTGGGACACAGAATGCGTGGGACAACAACCTGAGCTTTGTGTCCTCTCCGTGTCATAAGATCACCGCTTCGGCCAGAATCTCTTGTGACATGTGAGTAGCTCAGCCAGGGGAAAATCCCACAGGACACACACACACACACACACACACACACGCTAGCTGTTTGTGAAAATAACTCTCAACTGTGCATACTTGGGCAGCAGTGAAAAGTTCACTAACCCTCCAGTCTTTAAATAGTGTGACACAAAGAATCTTCACACACAAACACACACACACACACACACACAACATCTCTGCCACTTTTCTCTCTATCTCTGTCACACACACACACACACACACACACACACACACACAAACACACAAACAACCACCTCTAAAAGAAATCCCCAGTCTGCCCCTAACGCATACAGAACAGCCCCGAACCGAGAGAGAGGAGAACCAAAGCCAAGCGCTGATCAGCTGTTTTGCTTCAGTCATGTTGACTGGTCAGGCCTGTTGCCATGCTCCACACACGCTCTCCCTGTCGCTCAATTCAGCTCCATACCTTTCTGACTGTCGCTGCCATTCTTTGCTCCGTCGGACATTTACGCTTCAATTTCAGCCACCCGTCCGTCCGTCCGTCCAGCCAGTGTCCAGCCGAGCCTCTGCCCTGCCCCGGGGGCCGCGCACACGCACACACATGCAAAGAGGCGAAACGCAGAGAGAGCGAGCAAGAAAGACCGAGGAGAAGAGAGAAGGAAGGGGGGCACACACACACACACTCACACATTCACACACACACATCCACACTCTCGCCTGACGGCCCTTCCTCTCCCACACTCCCAGACAACATCCTCTCCGCACAGGCCGGCAGGAAGGGAGGGAGGAAGGAGAGGGGGGAGGAGAAGGGTGGTAGAGAAAATGAGAGAGAGAGAGAGAGAGAGGGAGAATGACAGAGAGAGAGAGAGAGGGAGGGAGGGAGGAGGGAGAGAGGGGAGGGCACAGGGGAGGGGAAACAATGAAGATGGATGAAAAGCTGGAGACAGGCGACAGAGGGGAGGGCATCACATCGCACCACGTCACAAGGCTCTCTTTGCGTCACTCGAACCATTCAAGAAAATCCCCTGGCCTGCACCACGCTATACACAGCAATCTACTCAACAGCTTCACTGGAGTGGCTTGGTTTAATGCTAGTGATGGCTTATTGGGTGCTTCTTGAGAACAGATGTGTTTTTATTGTGATAGCATGTGCGGCTATCGGGGCTGTGTTTGGACAGTGTGGAGTTCACACTCGGTGTGGTGGGGGCAGGCGGGTGGTAGGGTCAGGCGGGGGGTTGTTGGTTGGGGGCTTCTGTGATCCTGAACAGCTGCTGCCTGTGGGACAAACAGCAGGAATGTGGACTGTGGCACACACACAGGCTCTGTTTATTTGTGTGGCGGTCGTCAGCACCACACAAATGTCTGTGTTTACATCTTCTCCACTTCCCTGGAGGAGCTCACACACACACACACACACACACACACACGCACACAATTAGGGCCTAAGACTTGCACAATCTCAGGGCGTAACACTTACCAATCTCTTTCTCCAACACACTAACACAAAGGGCCTAACAAAATCTCTTTCTAACACACACACACACACACACACACACAGATACGCACACAAACCTGCTCACCTTGGAACGTCACCCATGTCAAATCAAATGGTCTATTTTTTCCTGCCTCCCCCTCAAACAATTGTTAGATATGACTTATCTATCAGTGCCTAGCAGGATGCGATCCAGTCAACATTAGTCATGTTTGCTGCAGTAACCTGCCCTTCACAGCACAGGCTCACCGCAGAGAGGATGCCGCTCGCGGAGCCTAATAGATCTCTGCAGCGAACACAGGGAGGCCCAGAGGCCCATTAGCACGCACTCTCCCAGCGGCCGCAGACAGGAGGCCATTACGAGGTGAAGGCTGTGTCACACTGAGGTTGAAGCGGGTGGAGGGGGTGGACTCGGAGGGGGGGGGGGGGCACAGGGACTGGGGTTGCCTGAGATGATGGGCTTTTAGTGGAGGAGAGAATGGTCCTTAATGGGTGCTCTCTGGCTAGAGGAACCCCCCACCCAACCACCAGCACCAGCAGCTCCTCTTCCCTCCTCTCCCCTCCAAGGCCACTGCCCTATTGTTCTCCCCGTGTTCCACAGGGACTGCCTGAGGCCAGTGGGGCCTTGAGTATTGATTGCTCCATCGCTCCCATCCTGCTTAGCGTGCGTTTCACAATCAGTTGTTGTGCCAACAGGCGATAAATGAGAGCACATGCACACACACACACATCCATCAGACACACACACAGGTTGGTTTAATGGGGCCCGTGCCACCTTTAAGGAGGGAAGTGTGTGAACGCGGCGTCGGCGCTGTAACGTCACGCCCCGGCACACACTGTCATCACCCCCGGCTCTGCCCAGGGCGAACACCAGCGGGCTCCACCAGCGCCCAGAGGGGGTAGCGAGGAAATAGGAAGAGCTATTTCTGACGCGGCCCACCAAATCCAGGGAGGACTTCCTGTCTGACATTCCTGACCTGGGCTGGGTTCCTGCTGTGCTCAGACAGACGTGTGTGTGCGCCGCTCCAGCAAAAAGACACACACACACACACGTGTGCTTGTGTGTGTGTTGTTGTTTCCCCACTTACACGCGCTGGTACACAGACTGGTTCTGCTGGGCTGAAACCCAGTTGGAAATGGAGGAAATGAACAGTCCAATACAGGGAAGTGAAGGGAAGTGATGGCGGCTTAAGGAGACATGTCCACCAGGAAGTACTGACCAGCCACTTTTACACCGAGTAAAAATGCTATATTTTGGGTAGTCTTTCATTGCCAATCATGTATACGTATGTCTGATTTTATCTTGGTATGCAGCCTCTGAAAAACCCAATAGTTTGAGTAATCTTTCATTGCCAGTGATGTATACATGTATGTATGTATGTTTGTTTGATTCTATCTTGACATGCGGCCTCGGACTCCTGTATGCCTGTGTGGTCTGGATTTACTGCCTCCACTTCTGGGCCACAAAGAAGCCATTAGAAATAATCATGTCCAAGTGTTTTTTTTTGTTTTTGTTTTTTTACAAACGAGTGTTACAAAGCGCAAGATGACTCCCACTCACTGAAGTGACAATCCAAGGGACACTATATCCGGAGCACGTCAGAGTTGAGGAATTCAGGTCTTGGAACAACAGATAAGACTTCCTGACAAACGTGATGTCCAAACGAGGAAAAACAAGCAAATGCATTTAAAATGTGCAGTGATTCTAAATCGGATGCACGTACTCACGCGTGTTTGTGTGCACACAACATTTTCATTTCAATTCACACAAACAAATAAATAGTTTGTTAAAAAAAACAATGGACCTTTATTGCCATTTCACTATAGATTATACACGTAAAACTCAATAGCAACAGTTTAAGACTACTTCCAACTGGATGAAATACAAAACAATGCATCAGGATGACCAGCATTCTGACAAAGACGTCAGAACGCCAGGGGAAGAAAAATAATAATAAAATCAAACCAATTATTTAAATCTCAAACAGCATTTAGTAATGCAAACATTATTTACAAAATAAAATAGTTTAAGTACTTCATGCCATGCTCCTTATTCCAAGGACACAATCAAAAAATCCTTCAAATTGTACAAGAACCCCTCTCCATGGAAAAGCTGGTCAAATAAAAGCAACTAAAAAGAAGGTCAGCAGAGTGGTTAAAACAGACATGGTTAGGTTAAGGAGGCCCCAGAGGGAACAAAGAAAAGAGGCAAGACCTGAATCCCTACGTGTCCCCTGAGCCCTAAGGCCTAAGCCCTAAGCCCTCAGACACTCCCACTGGCACGTTTCTAGCTTCATGATTGGCTGGGTCCCATGTCAGTCAAGTGTTTGAGGCGGGACAGTGGGATTCAGTTGCGCCGTTGCTCAGACGTCTAGAAAACAGGGACAGCTTCAAGTGACGCATAATAAAAGCATTCTGCACAAGGAAACCGTACGCTGAAAACTCCTAAAATGACACTTAGAAGCGAGTGGTTAGCGTTCATGAGTATATACACATACAAACAAACTGCACAATACTAAAAACAAACAAACAAACCAAAAAAAAAAGTAGTTCAATTAAATATTATTTATAATACAATGAGATGGGGAAGCTTGTTTTTTTTAAATGTTGAATTAATTATTATATTTTTATACACAGGTGTGCATGGGTAGCCCTGACTGAAAGGAAGGCCCAGGGTCAACTATGGATGCATGTCTTATGTGTGGGGGTACAAGCAAGGGCTTAGCCTGGCTAGCCCAGTGGGGTAAGGGAGAGAGGTGGTGGTAGTGGTGGTGGATGATGGTGATGGTGGTGTTGGTTGTTGGTTGGAGTGGTATTAGCGGACTGGGCTGGTGCTAGCATTAGCCTTAGCCTTAGGACTAGCGCTAGCGTCACGCTCACTGCCGGTTGCTCTTGATGCGCTCCAGCCTCTTCTTGAGGTCGTCGAGGTTGGCGGCGGGCGAGGAGGAGCGCGTGGGGCTGTGCGAGTGCTCCTGCTGGTAGTGCGACTCGCGCGACTCCTTCAGCTGCGACAGCTTGCTGTGCAGCATGTCGGTGGACGAGGCCACCGTGGGCTTGGACAGCAGGGAGGTGAGGGGCGGCCGCTCGTCTCCCGACGACTGCTGCTGTTGCTGCAGCTGTGAAAATCGCAGACATGGCAGAAAAACAAACACACACACACAGCTTAGACCATGAGAAGAGCCAGCTTTCAGCAATTGAGGAGCCACGCCATGGGTTATTTAGGTCATAATCTTAGATCAAAGTCCTTCCTAAAAACAAACATTTAGGACCAGTTCACAGTGTAGGGAGAATAAGGGCCTAATCTTAAACTACAAGCCTTTTGTATCAACTGGATTAGGGCCTAATCTTTGGCTACAAGTCTTTTTTCCCCCATTGGAGATATCTGATGAGGTTCTCCTCTTGTCTAAGACTAGGACTTAAGGGTGTTATCTGGAGTGAGTCAAACCGAAGCCCTGTTGTCTGAGGCTGCCAAGCCCAGTCGATAGGTATCAGAACGACAGCAGTAGGTACAACGTAGACCGAATTCGCGAACTCGCCGCTAGTGCTAACAGATTAGGGCATATGAAAACAAAACAGACATTCCCTTAATCAGTTAGAATTAGCTGCAGTTTCGCTATTCGGTCTACCGTGCATGAAAATCTGCCGTTCTCATACCTATTGATAGCACTTAGCAACGTGACACAACAGGGCTACGTGTTGATTAACTCCAGGTTAATTGCTTTAATGGATGGCTGGGCATGGGGTCCATAAATACATCAGTGGCTGTATTCAAAAGGTCTTGGGAGCTCTTGTGCCCCTGCTAGGCGGTCATAGAGTGCTGAAGCAGAGACAGACCTTAGAGTTGTTCTCCAGCCCGTGTCTTTGCCGGAGGATCTTGAGCCTCTCGTAGTAGACGGCTGGTTTCAGGTCCTCTCCGTTACTGTTGATCGGGACACTACTGGAGCTGGGCATGTATGTGGAGGCGTCCCCGGCATGCTGGGGGATCACTGGACACACACACACACACACACACAACCACACACAAAAAAAACATGAGGTTCGCATCTTGGTACTTGCTCATAAAAATGTTACTTTAAAAAGAGGAAAACTGTTGCATAGTATTGCTTTAACTATAAAATGATCTGTAAGCATTAAAACATTCAAAACTTTTACTGCATTGTGCCCTGCGAGTTCATCTTTGCTTAGTCTTTAAGTGGATTTAATCTAAGGGATGTCTCTACAAGTGAGTGTGTGTATGTGTGCACTGAGTGTGTGTGTGTGTGTGTGTGTCAGTCTTACCAGTGGTGGAGGACTGGATGCGACCTTTGCCTTCTCGCTCAGACTCGATCATGCGCAGGCCTCGCTCCACATAGCTCTGGAAGAACTGGGATGTGTTGCTCAGGAAAGGCTCCACGTCTGCATCCGAATACTTTAGCTTATACTCATAGAGCTCAGTCAGACCCTGTGAGGAGGGACACACACACACACAGACACACACACACAGAGCCATTTTAGACCAGGATTTCGTTTCCAGAGGCTCGCAAAGCGAGTTCTGAAGCAGACTGCAAACCTACCTCTTTAGTGTTTTCCTTTGATCCGATCTTCTTGAAAATCTCGGAGAGAATTTCACTCACTTTGGTCTTGGACATCTTCTCATCCTATGAGACATGCAACACGCATTGAGGCCATCCTTCAAATTACCCTTGTTTGCTGAAACCCCGCCAACTTAAGTCAAATTGGGTCCTTTTTGCAAAATGCTCTAAAAAAAAAAAAAAAAAAAAACCTCTTCTGTGTCGACTGTCACTGTGTCCATGATCATTTTCCTTTCTTTTTTTGACTCATCATGTAGTTTTGCAGACCTACCGACCCAATTTGCTTTGCAATTCTGATGTTACAGCAAACAAGCGTATTTTTAAGGATGGCCTGAGAAAAGTACTACATCAGGATCCTTCTTCTACTGTAGATGCCCTCAGCCCAACCAAGATTTCCCCCAAACACCTCGTACAAATGTTCCATACCGTCCGGATCGCTCCCTTCTCCGAGCCCTTGTCAGACTTGTGGCCTGACAGGTTGCCTGCATGCTTGACTACTCTCCGCAGGTGGGCCTCCAGCTCCGACTCGTTGCGGTTCTCGATCATGGACAGGTGATCCAGGATCTGTGGACGTGTGAACCAAACACTGGTCAACAACTGGTTACCTCACAGAGCCACTTCTCCATCAATCAACACAATACACAGAAGCGCTCCTTTCAGTGCCCCCTAGTGCACACTGGGCATGTGCGGTGGCCGTACCTTGGCACCCTTGAGCTTGCAGAGGGAGTGCAGCAGGGTCTTGAGTGTCCGGTGGGGCACGTCGCTCTTGAGCTGCTTGAGCTTCTCCTTGGGGAACACCTTCATGAAGTTGTGCACGTCCAGCAGGATGCGGTCCAGGTTGATGCTGTTGATGGTCTCGGGAAGGAAGCGGATCATCCTCCACAGGCACTGAAGGGAAGAGAGACGGCCCGCTCATTAACACACATGCCCATGGACCATAAACAAGCATAGACCACAAACACACATGCCCATGGACCACAAACACACATGCCCATGGACCACAAACGCACATGTCCATGGACCACAAACACACATGTCCATGGACCCTAAACACACATGCCCATGGACCATTAACACACATGCCCATCGACCACAAACACACATGCCCATGGACCCTAAACACACATGGCCATGGACCACAAACACACACGGCCATGGACCACAAACACACACCCCATGGACCACAAACGCACACCCCATGGACTACAAACGCACACGCCCATGGACCACAAACGCACACGCCCATGGACCACAAACGCACATGCCCATGGACCACAAACG
>JASCQY010000118.1:1959585-1970132 GCA_030264315.1 Sardinella tawilis
GAATTTCATGGAATTGAAATTCTTCTTCCTGCAATTCGAATTTGAATTGCAATTCCACTTCCTGTTTGCAACATCAAATCAAATTCAAATCAAATTCAAGAATTGAATTGGAATTTCAGGGTCATTTTCAATTCAATTCTGAATTTTGCACAAGCCTGGTTCACACAGATTACTGAACATGCTGGACTGATCTTTGATAGAAACCGTATCCCAATGTGTACCCTCCCTCTAAGCACTGAACCCTCAAAGATTCAGTGTAACTGGCATGAACCAGCCCATCATGAAGTCCATTACTGACAGTTACACGTAAACTACGCAGGATAATTTAGGTACTTTAATGGTGAAATGGCTCATTATGGGGTGAGTAAAACGCTCTTCTGGAGAAGAGTGGAACTTGGAATGAGCCTTATGAAATTGTGTTTATATCCATTTCAGTCAGCATAACTTCTAAACTCATCATCAAGTGGTTTCCTATCCTTTAGCTTGTAAACAAATCCACTTATTTTGGTGCAAATTTCAGCCGTTGGTGTAAGTTCTAGAAAAATGGGCGACAGTAGAGGGAGCTCCCTAGTCGAAAAAAATCCCTTCACTTGCATACAAGGGTACAGGGTGCAGGGTCATGGGGGGACGGCTGCAGCGTCCAGTTGGTTCTGTATTCCCTCCGTGTGTGTGTGTGTGTGTGTGTGCGTGTGTGTGTCAGACAGAAATGCTTATCATGTTTGATTAGGTTATTGATCCAGTTGTTGTTTTCCAGCCACCCCTCCCCCTCTGCAGTGGGCGAGATACTGGAGAATTGTCAGCGGGTGTCCTTCTACGGCTTCCTGATGGCCATGGCAAAGAGTGAGACCATCAATCAGGACATTGGTAAGGTAGCACACTCCGCACGCGATATCATGCATTTGGCCCATTTAAGAGGACACTTGTTATTTTAGGATAATGATCACGGGCTGTTTTGGGCTGGAGCAAGTGTTAATTGTGCTTAAACACAATTAATTCTGCTTATTTTTATCATCATCTTCCAACAAGTAGGCCTATTCTTCTCAAAACATCTTTAACAATAGCCTATAACAGCATATTTGCATGTATAAATACAATTTGGCTGTTAGTTTACTTGCAAAACTTGAAGCTTTAGTGTTGATGGCATGCGGAAGTTTATCATTGTCATTGTGTTACTCTAGAGAAAGACTGACATGGTAAGTATGCAACACCAACTATACCTTTGCTCTTTCACAGGAGCCTTACCAAATAAGGCCGAGCTGCTCATCGACCCAGAGATGGACCAGGAATTGGAGCGACTGTGAGTGTACTCAACACCTCCCCTGTTCCTGCCATAGACAGATCATTTGTCCATTGCACACATCAGAATCTTCTCCTAAAAGAACTCTGTTGTATGGGGTCCCCATGCGGGCCTGTAGTTCAGTGGCAGTATCAGTGACGGAGTAGTGAGGTAGGCCGAGGTAGACTTGTAGTCATGTGATGCCTCCATGTAGTCACATGGTCTCCTAACCGCTCCACCCTCTACTTCCAGCATTGCCCAGATCTCCGTCAGCCCCACCTCCAACAGCAGCGGCAGCGCCACGGGCCTCAAGGAACCGCCGAAGAAGGCCTCGCCACGCAAGTCCCTCCACCACCGCAAGAGGATCGAGATGGAGAGCGACGGCTCCACAGAGGAGACGGACTCCTCTGAGAACTAGCGCCCTACAACGCTTGGCCCCGATACGCAGACATGTGACCATGACCACATCATTCATTCCCACAGAGGGAACAGAACTCAGCATTGACACCCTTAAAATCAGCGCCAACACCACAGTATTCTTCAGTGGCAAGAGATTGTTTTCTTTTTGGGAACTGACCAGGATGTCTGGCTACATTTGAAGCTATTTGTTGCACTCCTTGCATTCCTGATATTCATTTATGTATTTCATATTGTATGGTACACACTCCTATTTTTGTTTACAGCTATATATTTATTCTGGTTGGTCTGTTATTTTGTTTATTCTTCACAAATATTTATTTCACAAGATTACCACTACACTGGAATGTCCTTGTATTACAGAGAATAACAGTATTACCATTACCTCCTTGTTGCCCCGTTGCCTTTTTACAAGTTCTTTTGAAACAACAAATAAACTACCATTCTTTTACAAATAGCATTTAATAGGAGTTCCACAGTGCTCACATAATCATTCAAAATAAAAAAAGACAATATACAATGTATAATCACAACCAAAAATAAATTAAAATAGGCACAATCTGTGATTTTGCATGATTGATATGAAGACACGCATGGCCTCAGTTCTACCACCCACAGACACACAAGGCTGATAACTTTTGGTATTTTTGAACCTATTAGAGAATTCATATAATCTGGAATTGTTCATAATTCTTCCTCACTGAAAAATACATGGCCACATTGAAACTGAACATTCAGCACTAGGTGTATTCACACTCTCTCTCTCCAATCATTTCCACAGGTTGGGTCACGATTCAGATGAAACTTTTGAAATACACACACACACACACACACAACACCAGAGATGTACTGCAGCAGATGAAAGAATGACACCAAACACACCAGTATTCAGCTTCCTTGTAGTATCAAATCATTTTATACACTGATCTGACCTTCAATGTTCAGTTCTGTTGTCCAAGCTTCAACTCCTCACCATTTTATATTCGCAACTTAAAGATTCATTTAATAATCATTTTTGAGCAGTTGAATGAGTTCAATATATTTGGTATTCACAGGCTACACAAGAGCTTGGAGTATAGTAGTAGTAGTAGTCGTCAGGGAGGCCAACAAGGGAGGCCTCACTCTTAACAGTGGGGCAAAAACTAGTACTCGTTTTTTTAACGGCGGCTCCATGGTAACTGTCTGAGCCAGGGAGGAGAACACAATGGGCAGTAAACATTCAGCGTGCGCGCGCGAGAGAGAGAGAAAGAAAGAAACCCAGTTTACGTTTGGCTGTGTTACACTGCATGTGCCAACAAACGTCTAGCCGTACGAACGGATGTGGAAGTGTTGTTTTGCACTGATCTCGAGACCATCTACACGCTGTGAGATACAATGAAATTACAAGTGTGAGTGGTTGGGGGGAGCAAGTGGCTCCTTGAAGTCTGGCCTACACCTCTGAGAGAGGCTCTGTGTTATCGGTATGGTGTTGTGCTTTAAGTCCTTAGATAAGAACTGCACATTCTAACCAGCTTGCTCATGTTTTATAGCACACTGACTCGCACAACCTCTCAACGCAAGACCTGGAATATAGCAATAAAGAAATGGGTCTTTCAATAAAGCTGGTAGGTAGGTACGTAGGTAGGTAGACTCAGTTAGAAATGGCAATTCCAGGACTATGGAAGCCAATGCCATGACATTTAAGATGGATGTGAACTTATATGTTTGTCTACACCAGACCCCAAAGTAAAAACAACCATTAAATGGATTTCTATTATCCATCATGCAACACTTTATAAATGATCTATCGTGATGCAAAACATTAAGTAGGTGCAGTGCATGTTATTCAAGGAAGATATCTTCTGTTGGACAAGAGTACGCCATGTGTTCTTTGTAGTACTGCTGGAATGCTTTCCTGTAAAGAGAAGGAGAGAGAGAGAGAGAGAGAGAGAGAGAGAGAGAGAGAGAGAGAGAGAGAGAGAGAGAGAGAGAGAGAGAGAGATCAATAGCACCTCTACTGTTATAGACTGAGCTAATGTGTGCATGTTTGTTTAGTATTGCCAAAGGTGTCACTAATAAGGAGAAGTGCTATTCCCGGAACATGGAATAAAGAGAGGTAGCCTAAGTGCAGATGGACAGACTCGGACGGACAAACTCACCCCACGGATTCGGCTAGGGCTGTGGTTGAATCCTCTGAGAAGAAGACGTGACAGGCAAACCTCTGATAGGCTGGGTGTTTGGTAATCAACCCGAAATACCTACAAAGACGACATTGTTTTGGTCAATCCGTACCCAGGGTCACAACAGTGTGTGTGTGAGAGAGAGGGGACGCTTTGAAAGGCACTTTAGAAATCGATTTTAAGGACGCTTGGATAATCAATGATGACTGAGAACTGTTGCAGACTTTTCACCGTAAAAAAGCTTAGAGCACGAGCCAAAACTTTCAGGACTTACTTTTTGTTTTTTGGATGGCATCCACAAAATGAGACGTTTTTCAGCTGGAAGAAATGACAGCACTTATCCCCCTGTGAAGACAGAGCATATGTGGTTAGTCCCTGTATGATGCTGTGTGTGAGGTTACAGTAGCTCCGAACAAACAGGCCCAGACTGGCTTAAGATGTCATTGCCCTGGTTGGGCCCGTGGGCCTCTGAGGACAGGCTTTGTGTCTCTGGCCCCTGGACAAGGAGACCCTCCAGCATCACGAGTTGGGCTTTAACTCCAGCAAATCTCAAGGAAGGTGGTTATGCAAGGGGATTACAGCCAATGGATGGCTGCAGTGCTGCAGCACATCCTCCTGGTGGCAACACTGACCTCAGGAGGCCCCCGTTAAAAGCACACATGATGGGGTAGGTCATTAGGAAACACTGCCTGATTTCTTAGACACTGGCCAGATTGCGTAAGGCTGCAGAAATCTGATTAAATACACTGGGCTTGATTTGGGCTATTAGTGTGAGATTATTACTACAAGGTCCAGTGCACATTCATGCCAGGCCACATGCAGTCCAATGAGTGACGAGTTCAACATACTCGGTCAGCTGTGTGGCAGTCATCTTGAACTATAATCTTCACGCCTCTCAGGTTGATCTCCACGACGCACATCGAAGGAGGAGAGAACTGCATTCGCAGTCGTCTGTTGGTAGCAATCTGTGCACAGATGGTGGTCAAGTACATGCTTGTGATAATTGCAACATTCCAAAACTGATTACTTTCCTAGACAACCCCAACTGAAATGTATTGTTTTAATAGGTGTAATGTGTACCTTATGCATAGCTGCACAAAGAACGTCATTCCCTTTATGGTATGGCACCTGAACAGAGCCAAGGAATTTCACCCAGAAGGTGTCCACCCAGTCACTCTTCACCTCTGATTTCAAGACAACAAGCCAGTGTTACGTAATTCCAATGGATTTCAACTTAGAAACATATGAGCAGATCTGACATGAAAATCCCTAACGCACCACTATAAATCCAGACAAATAAAACAAATAAATGGAAACAGTATTGTGCCAGTTAGCTGTGAGAACTATATGACCACTATAGGTCAACAATTTACCAAGAAATGGCAAAAACTTATTTTGAAATGCTCAAGTCAAGGCAAGTGTATCTCCTGTACCTTTGGCTTGCGCCGTCTCCTTGGCAACCTTGACAGCATAGAAGGCGGGGAAGATGCCGCGGGCGCCGGTGCGCATGTTGTAGGCCTCACACCACAGGTCCTCCGACTGGGCCTCCAGCAGGAGCGGGTCATCAGCCTCCAGCTCCAACTCGTCCTCATGACGCGGCACAAACCTGCCCAGGCCAGTACACACAGAGGCCTCAGCACCACACCTCAGCTACACCCAGGTCTATAAACCTGCATAAGCCTGCTTATTAAAGGTGGGGTATGGAATTCTAATTTTGCACAATTACTTGATCACCCAATCACAGCCACTGAGTTGGAAACACTGAAATTAAACATGTCAATCATCTGTGGAACGGACAGAACTTGAAAAACTATATCCTATCATTTGACAGACCAGCATTCCCCATTGGACAGTTGCATGTCAATCAAATGGTCGTACTCAACCAGGAAGGAAGGAAGGAAAGGTACGTGGGTTTTCAAAATCTGACAGTGTTTGAGAATTCCATGCCCCACCTTAAAGCATAACTCTTAGGGGATGCTTTACAAACATGATGAATCAGTGACGAGACAAAATGTATGTATGTTCTTCCAATACAGGTCACACCTTTTGGATTCAATTTACATTGAACAATTCCACAGTAGCAAAACAGGCCTGAGTTACTCAGGGGCATTTCACCCTCATGCCAAATAAACAGTCTTTGCACATGGCTGCACAAAATTAAGAAATTTAATCCTGCGTAGCTTGTATGAAACACTCGGCAAACAAACAAAGCCTTAATACCTCAAAGTAAAAACTGCTTTACAGTTAACCCTTCAGTAATAATAAGCCAAACCCCTTTATTACATAAACCATGATCATAAAGTGAGGCACTAGATCAATATTTGTGCACAAATTGTGTAAATATGTATGGATTCTAAGCATTAAGAGACAACCAGACAGCTACACAGGACAGAGACAGGAGACAGACAGAAAGACATATACACATCAGAAATAAATATATACACTCTATATTCTGACAAGCATTAGAGGAGTTATCCGGAGTGAATCAAACCGAAGCCCTGTTGTCTGAGGCTGCCAAGTGCTGTCGATTGGTATCAGAACGACAGCAGTAGGTACAACATAGACAGAATTCGCGAACTGGCCGCTACCGCTAACTGATTAGGGCATGTCTATTTCGCTATGGTTTCGATTTCATATGCCCTAATCGGTTAGCGGTAGCAGCCAGTTCACGTTATCACTCTGGATAACTCCTTTGTGCATATTCATAGAAAGATAGATGGATATATGCACATAAAAATAGACACTGGGTAGATCCTCCGATTCTCTTCTGCAACAAATCAACATCTATTATCCTGAGCATCCCTCAGCACCTGCAGATCTGAGTGTTGACTGCTCCTACCTGAACACTGCTCTGTGACTCTGCTCCCGTTCCTCCCCAGCAATGACACAGGAGAACAAACCAAAAGTCTCTGCACCTGGGGTCAACACATCAGAACAGGCTACTTCAGGTCAGTTTACATTTTCTACCCAGTGTTTCCTTATGACTGTAACAAGCATATGGGCTGGGGCAGTTTCATTTCAATCCGCTTTGAAGGTACAAACATGAGTTGATGCTCCAGGCAGTGAAGGAAATTGAAAAGAAAGCTGGCATTGTGTGAACTATGCCACATGGGTCTGTTCTTGGCCCCCTGCCATTTTCGCTCATGTCCTTGCTGTTTCCTAGTTCTGTCCTTTCTCATATATCTGCAAGCTTACTCTTGCACCGCAAACAATTACCATTTAGGGATAATCTCTTCAGAAAACCATTCCACATACACATACACCAATACAGAAACGCTCACAAATATGTTCACATAAAAAGCAATTGCGCTTAAGCAGCCTTGTATTTACAGTGATTAAGCTGATAAAGTTATCAACTATCTTTCAATAAAAATCGCTTGAGGACATGTAAACAACCATATTGGGCCAAGCCAAGAGTAGCAAAGGTTGCAATTTTTTACAATCTGTACCACATCTTTGCATCACCTATTGATTTGAACCAGTAATGGTACTGCTTCAATTAAAAGTTATATTTAATCACCCAGTCTAAAATGCCCAAATACTGTACACAGCAGTGTTTTGTTACCATTTCTGTTATTAACTACAACTATTTCTGTTTGCTTTCTGTTTTATGTGCTTATACAGATACTGGAGGGCTGAATTTTGATGCCACCTACCTGACAAGCGAGTGGCACGCCCATTGGAGAAAACATTGCGGAACTTGCGTGAGCGTGGAACGTCCGTACTGGAATCTGTGGTGGTGGCCACGGAGAGGCCTGAGGACTGCTCTCTCTTCAGTCGCCTGTGTGGTCTCTCTTTGCCCTCCTCCTCCTCCTCCTCTTCCAGCGCCGACTCGTAGACAGTGTTGTCGTCACTGTCGCTGTCCTGGTAGGCCTTGTAGCACTGCTTGAGGCTGACCAGCTCCAGCTGCGCATGCTCATCCACCACCAGTGTGTATTTGACCGAGTCGTATGACAGGCCACTGGCGTCCGAGCTGCTGACCGCCGGCTCTGCAGCAGCAGCAGGTTTGCCTTCCACTGTTGCCGTGGCTCCCACTGCTGCTGCTGTTGTGGCTGGTTCTGCAGCCACGGTCCCTGCGGCCCCTGCGGCCCCTGCGGCCCCCGCCACACAAGCCACGCCGTTCACCAGCACGTCCTCCTCCTCCTCCTCGTCCACCTCCGCTATCGTTCTCCAGGCCGTCTCCCTGCCCACGGCCTCACTGAGGCTCACAGTCCGGCGGGGCGGCGTTGGGGGGTAGACTCCATCCTCGTCCTCGTCCTCCTCGCTGATGGAGGGCTTGGGCTGGGCGTGGTTGTGGTGGTGCGGGTGGTGGTGGTGGTGCTGCGGGCACGGCGGAGGGGCCTCGCTGTCCGAGCTGAGGGACATGCGGTTGCTGTCGCTGCTCTGTGACAGGGAGGGCCGTCCGCTGCTGCTGCTGTCGCCATTGCGCTGTCGCCGGACCTCTTCTTCCTCTTCCTCCTCGTCCTCCTCGTCCTCTTCCTCAGGCTGATCGTCGGCATAGTTCATTTCCACCCCGCCAAAATAGCGTGGGTAGCGTTCCTGCTCCCTGTAGACGCGCTCCCCATTCTGGGCCGGGTAGCGCACCGTTTCCCGGCTCCCGTTCTGGATCTTGTTGTAGTGGACCTTCTCCACGCTGCCCTCCACGCCAGCCACCGAAGCGCGGCAGCTGTGCACCTGCTCCCGGATGGGCTCCCCGGCCGTCTCCCTCATGGCTGGCTTGGCAGCTGGTCCGGTGGCGCTGGTGGGAGCGGTGGTGGCGTTGGACTTCCCTGTGCCTTCCCTGGGCTTGGCTGTGCTGGCTCTCTGGTGCTGAGTGGAGGAAGGTTTCTTCTGCGCCCTGGACTCCCCGCCAGCCTTGTGGGAGGACGTGGAGGTGGGGCCGCCCGAGTGCTTGGAGCAGGTCCGGTCAACCCGCTGCACTTTGCCTCCATCGCTACCCTGTTCCCCTGGCACACACACAGACACACACAGACACACACACGCACAGACACACACAGACGCCCACACACACACACACACACACACACACACACACACAGAAACACGCAAACAAGATTATTTATTAGGCAACAAGCTGCAAGGGGAAGGGATTACAGAGGCAATAGGCTTGCTGCATATGCTGCAGTTTCACACAAAAAGCACAGAGGGTGAATGTGTAAATCCCTTGCTAATAGACCTGCCACTCCAAATGAGTGGGCAATATTAACAGCAATCCTTCACTAGTTGCCTCCTAATACGCCTTAATATCCTGCTGAACAGCAAGTTCCTCCAGAGGCCCCCATGCAGACTACTGTATGTGCTTCAGTGGGATGCAGTTCAGCTTACCTGTGACTTTCTCTTTGCCTTTCTCCTTCCGTCGGTCCTTCTCCCCAAAGGAGTTGTTGTTTATTGTGTCCTGCCATACAGCGGGAAGAGGAAGGGGGAATTGTTTATTTGTTATTTGAAATTGTTTTGTTTTATTTATTGTATTATTTATTTGTTTATTGTATAAACCACATACTGTACATACAAGCACAGTCATCCATAGACCAATGCTATCATAATAATGATACTATTCAAGTAAGTACCCACGTGCACAGAATTTATTACCTCCTTTCACACAAATTTTCACAAATCTTTCCACTTTTACTTTTTTCTGACTTGCACCCTTTCAAATACAGTACAAATAAGCAAAGCTAACTATCATCCACTGTGATTTTTGCACTGCAATGTATGCCCTTGTGAACTATGCCCGCTTCTGCTCCTAAAGGTTTTTGACCTTGTGGCTCCCTGCCCTGTCACCCCATGTGGCATAATGCAGAGCCGGGGTGTGGAGGCGGCTAAGTGATGCCAATCTGCTGCCAAACATCTCCAATCAATGTCTGCACTAGCTGTGACTCAGGCTTAGAGGGTGCAGTGCTGACGTCACAGCCTTCTGGGAAGTCAGAGTGGGGAGAGGGAGGGAGAGAGAGCGAGACGGAGAGAGAGAGAGAGAGATAGAGGGAGGGGAGAGAGGGAAAATGCTTCCGTCACAGACACTGAAAGAGAGAACGAGGGCGAACCTAAGAGGGAGGCTGGTGAAGGAGGAGAGAGAGAGAGAGAGAGAGAGAGAGAGAGAGAGAGAGAGAGAGAGAGAGAGAGTGCTAATGAGAGATTGTGAATAGTAAGTGGGAACCTTTCCCTCCAATTTCCAGGTTTTCCTGACTCAAGAGTCAAATAACAGCTGTTGCCACATCATCAGGACTGGAGGATGTTGGTATGGAGATTTGAGCAGATATCGAGGGTGTGATTGCACGTGTCTGAGGCATCTACTGCAGGCACAACCTCCAATACCATCTCTTTCTCACCACATCAATCTCTCAGAAAGATTTTATTGAAGGGTGAGAAAAATTTAATCTGAATGTAGATTTTATGAGAATCAGAATGTATGTTTTATTATTTTCATTTATTATGTTTGAGCTAAGGCCTGGCTCCACATACATGATTGTTTTTATGTCATTCTGTTCCTACTGTTCCCATTATTAGAGATAAGGTGGAATATTATGTTCTTGGAATGATTTGCTACTAGCCCTGTCTAAGTTTGTCCCCTGCGTCAGGGGCCTATCTGCTCTAGCGTACCACGCTGGCACTACTCATGGGCTGATTCGGTGCGGTCCACGTCAACGGGGATGACCAACGCCACCTCCCGTCAACCTGGAATTGTACTTATAGTCAGG
>JASCQY010000118.1:2032810-2056026 GCA_030264315.1 Sardinella tawilis
GCCCCCCCCCCCCCCCCCACCCCCCCCCCCCCCCCCCCTCACCCCCCTCCTCCTCCTCCATGCCCCAGCATC
Organism: Sardinella tawilis; assembly: GCA_030264315.1. Taxonomy (NCBI): domain Eukaryota; kingdom Metazoa; phylum Chordata; class Actinopteri; order Clupeiformes; family Clupeidae; genus Sardinella; species Sardinella tawilis. Next base: position 2,032,883 of record JASCQY010000118.1, read on the forward strand.
CATGTTGTCCCACAGGGCTTGAGTTTGGGTTGTCTGCGAGCACATCTATCTACTGTACTGGAGCAGTGGAAGCATCTCAAGCCGCTTTGAAACTCCCTCATGGTCCTCCATGCCCTTTTTGCCTCGGTTACTTCCTCTCTCTCTCTCTCCATGTCTGTGTTTATGTGGACACGTCCAAACACTCAGCCACAATAACTGGAACCATAAAAAATATTATTTGTTTTATTGGCAGTCAAGCATCTATTCCTCTCCTTTTATTGTTGTTTTATATTGCCCATTTTAGGCCCGAGGCTCTAATACAGTCCACTCCACAAGCCCATAAAAAATTCTATCAAACTGGTTTCAAAGAGTTTCCAGATATTTATTGATGTAATTTTCCCTTCGTTTAGGTTATTTTGGATGCCGAGGCGGAGTTTTGGACCGTTTCATGCAATGTGGTCATCACTACTGTGTGAAAATGACACATGAAGTTTGTTTTAACTGTCCCTGAACTCAAACATCTTTCCACCAGTTAAAACGTTTCCCAGTCTATCCCTCATTGTCAAAACTGCTGACATGGAGAAGATGCTGCAGCAAGCCTGCAAACGCGTCCTCTGAGAGCCGTCCCCTTAAGCCGCTGTGTGTCAATACTGCTATTTCGCCAGCTTTCGCAGAATTAGAGCGTGTGTTCATCACGGGGCTGAGCTTCCTCAGGTGTAATGAGGGAACATATACTCAGCTTTCAAAGAGGACTTGCTCCAAGAAGAATGTCTGGGGTTTAGCATTCTGCCTTGTTAATCCACGGCGGCGGTGGAGGGTGTAAGATACGTCACACGGCAATACTAATGTAATCCCTCTCGGGCCTTTGTGCTGGCTCTGTAATCTCTCCCATAGAAAAGCCATTAATGCACACAAATCTGCAGCCCTCAAATATTCCCATCCATCAGACTCCGACAGGCCCCAGGGTGCTCGGAGCAGGGAAAAAAGGGCCGGAAAGAATCTGGGGAAAATGGCCACAGTTTTTTAAAGGGACATCTGATGATAGTGAGTTATTTATTACATCAGTGAGAGAGAGAGAGAGAGAAGGAGAGAGAGAGAGAGGGAGAGAGAGAGAGAGAAGATGATTGCATATAAAAGTAGCTCTCACCTGCAATCTAATTCTGACTATTATATCCTTTAGACGCTGGTTCATAAAAATAACCTGAGAGTTTTGAAATGAGTGTGTGAGAGACAGATAGTGCAAGAGAAAGAAGAAAAGCCAAGAGAGTGTATTATTTGTGTGTGTGTGTGTGTGTGTGTGTGTGTGTGTGTGTGTGTGTGTGTGTGTGTATGACAGTGAGAAAGGTTAAGGGCAGTGCCAATGGGAGTGTGAAGAACTGTGCACTTCAATGAAGTGGTTACTAAGCCATCACACCACGTCTGGAGACACTCTACGCAACTCCAACAGCTAACAGAAAATAAGTCCAACAAGGCAATATAGTATAGAACCCGAAAATATAAACATTTTGACATGAAGAGTATATCGAGAAAAGGTTAGTCAAAGCAAGACATATCACTAGATGGTTAGACAGATAGATTGATTGATAGAAGGACAGCGAGAGAGAGAGAGAGAGAGAGAGAGAGAATACAAAAAGCCTCCTTCACATTTGTTTGGAGGACAAACTAATCATATCTTACACTAGGGCAATGTTGATGGATTATGTTTTGACTGTATTATACAGCATGCTACTGTGCTTGTGCGCTGTAAAGCAGTTTGATCTTCACCCATGTCAGCTGTCTCTATCATATTTGTAATCTTCACTTTCTTTGGCAGACTGTGTGCACAGTCGCAGCCAGTTTTGTGTACGAGCCTGATCCTCGCAAAGATAAAAGTCTGAGGCTTTTTGTTCACAAGGGAGATGCTGCTGGGGAGAAATTGCACATCAGAGGCTGATCATTACAAACAAGGACTCCGAGTTCACATGGAATAAAACAAAGATAGTCTCTTTCTCTCTCGTTCTCTCTCTCTCTCTCTCTCTCTGACTTTGCAAATGGAAATCCAATAGTTGCTTCACAACAATAGCATCATTAGCCAAGGCAGGCTGCTTTAAAGCTTAATATCACAGGGAAGTGTTAGTGGCACTACTGCATGACTACAGAAGAGAGTGCAAAATCAAAGTTCTCTGTGGGATTCCAAGGCGTAAATCTCCAACACGGCTATTGTACAAAGAGAGAGAGAGAGAGAGAGAGGGTAACAGGGAGATCTAAAGAAACAGGAACACTGGGGAAAAAAAACTTTTTTAAGAAAAAAAGATTATAAAGAAACTTTGTGCCACAGATGGCAATGGCAGAGCTAGAAGTCGGAGGCCATCTGAAAAATCTTAAGCCCTTTAATGAAATGTCAAAAAAGTACTCTTGTGTCTTGTTTCAGGTCCCTTGACTGGTTCTCTCTCTCCCCTTTCAGAAAGGTCTACAAAAATGCAGTTGTGTTTGTCCAGCACAAAACAAAGCTGGACAGCTTCCTGATTAATAACTATGCAGCTCCACGGCGATCATGGGAGCCTTTCGGAAACAGGAAGTGGGGTCGGCTGTGGCTTGTCAGAAGCGTGAGTGTGGTTAGGTTTGTTTGTGCTCTTTGGGGACATTAGCCGGCGTGCTTGATGGGAAATTGCAGGCATTAGGCGGATCGGCTGGGCTAGCATTGATTTACACGGCGCTGGAGAGGCCCCCAGGGAGGCATCAAGCCATTTTGGGCCCAGCACTCCTGGGCCGACTGATTAACTGGCCCATCACAGGTTATTAATAAAAAAAAACTCCCCAAGAACAAATGCTGGAGTGTTGCAGATAAACACGCCCATGGGAACAGTGCGGATGCAAAATGGTTGTCTCAAGGCATTTCCCAACTTCAGGCCGCCGCTAATTATCAGTGGCAGTCTGCTAGCAAGTACAAGGGAATGTGATTCATTGAAATATTTAGCAACTCTTCATTGTAAGTCCCACGCTGCTCCTGAATTATGTGCATGCTTGTTATGCAGAATGTGTACCTGCTACAATATCCCTTCTGCTATAAGAATTTATACGCCCTCGTTATTCTTTACAGCAATGTTTAAAGCCATAATGGGGCTCATTAATATTATATTATTCCATATACGGTTCATCACTCAGCGGCTTCATTAACCTGCTTATTAGACAGTGGTGTTCTCTCATGGTTTGGTTCCTCAGACGCCAGCAATGGCTGCAAACACCGGTGTGCAATAAACTATTTTCAGTGTGATTCTGACCTCTCCTGTTTTGCCCTCTCCTTGTAATTCCTTCCGGTAGAGGAGCCCAGTGGGGGGGCTCGGAGTGAGGGGGTGCAGGAGTGGTTTCGGAGATGTGATAGCTGGGTAGAATCGCATGCCTCCATCTCCAATGATGACAGATGAGCGGCAGCTCTCATGTCTGTGCTTAATGTTCTGGTGAGAGGACAGGACTGAACACGGCACGGAATCAGCAGGTGATGAGAGAGAGAGAGAGAGAGAGAGAGAGAGAGAGAGAGAGAGATGAAAAATATATCCCTCCCGTTCTCATTTTTTTTAGCTTCAATCATCTCTCTCCTTCTCCCCCTCTCTGTCACCTTGGGTTTTAATGAGGAGAGCAAATGTCAAAACCAGTCTTACTGCCACCTGTAAGCTCAAGGTGTGGATCTTGTTAAATACTGTATAAGTCTTCCTGGACATCGTCAAAATGGCAGATTTAAAGACCAAAGGTCATCCTTCACACTCTGAACTTTATATGTAGCACAGAAAAAAAGCAATGTGTGTTCTCTCCTGTTCGCCTGTATTCTCCGTGGTCAGCTCCCTCCCTATTCCGCCATCAGTGTGCTGTCATGTGCTGTGTGTGTGTGTGTGTGTGTGGGTCTGGGTCCCATTTTGTCATCAGTAGGCTACTAAATCTCCCCATTGGCCCATCTCTTACTGCACTTTCCTTAACTGGGGAAGGAGATGTATGACTGAAGCAAATGACTTTAACATCCCAATGATTGATTCTGCCATCTTTATCATGTACACACAGTATAAATGAGTCTTGTTTTGCTTGGTCATGCTTTCATCCCCCAGTGCCGAGACATTCAGTCCTACTTCTGATTTTACACAATGGTAGAAGTTCAACACACTTCAATTCACCTTTTTACAAAACTAGTCCCTGCTACTATTATGGTATCACCTTCATTGATGATCCCAGTGTGCTAAAGGGATGTTGAAATATGTCCTGAATTGGATGTTAGTGTTTGCAAGTCTTCAGCAGCCAGAAGAAAGCCCAATGGGAAAGGGAGGTTGATGTGGGTGAGAAACTGAGGCGATCCTCCCCACAGCTCGGACGCTGGACATCAGCATGCGGTCTCATGAGGGTAAGTAGGGCACGCTGCTGCACAAACAAGCCCATGGAAACAGTACAGGGCTGTGGGGAGAGCAGCAGAGAGGACAGGAGCCAAATAGCAACAGCTGGCCCAGGATTCCCAAGGCTAAGGATGGACAACATGACTACTGTATGTCCGGTGGAATGTTAAGGATCCCAAGCCAAATCCATGTGGAATCTGCTGGCAAAAGAGAGGGCAGAAGAGAGAGTTTTGGAACAAGGAGAAGTCCATTTTTTGCTTGTCAATAGGTGGCGCTACACCACACAGGTGTTTGAGGGCTCAGTTGATTCAGCTCCTTGAGACCACTAAACTCAAGTGGATCTACATACCCAGTGAGTTTTACAGTGTATGTTTCATTGACCGAGGGACTGACAAACAAAAACAATGAAATGATGAAAGGGAACTCGAGCAACACCTATATGCTTGCTATTTGGACTATTTCCACACAGACTATTTTTCAAGCAAGCTAACCTGAAGCAGAATGCTAGTTACAGCTACAAGGTTTGTCCTTGTCTTGGTACAATATGTGGCAGCAAACATGCTGAAATGGGAGTGGAATGCCATATGACCATGGAATAAAATGTTGAGTAGTTTCAGGCGCACCCTCAGCAAGCTTCTTTGAACACACAACTGGTTAAATAGTTCTTCCAAAACACTAGGATACTTCAGACATCTCAGCCAACCCTTTTGTTTCCTTTTGCTTGCGTAAAGGGTTGAATCAGCACCAATTCTGTAATCTGAGCCTTTTTTAAAAACATCCACTTGAGTAAGTACAGTATATACTTTTAACATGGTTGCTGAAAGCCTATGAGAAGTGCTATTTCGTGGTAATGCATTTACCACGTGTCCCTGCATTGTAAGCCTACTTGGTAGGCTAAGCACCCACGCTTGTGAGGGCGACTCATGATGGCTAAAATAGAGGAAGAGCAAATAATAGGCAGGCATACAGTATGGCTCTAGGCACGCTCACCCATCAGAGGATCTATTGGTTGGTGTGTTTGTTTGTTTGTTTGTTTGGCCTTTACCTTTCTTTCCTTGAATTTAGACTCACATGTATTTCTTCTCATCCCGTCTTCCAAGGATCACTGAGTAGAGTTTGATTAGCTGTGCCCACAGGGCTTTCCTAACATTCCATGAGTTATCTTAATGTAGCAGAATTACTTTGGGAAGGAAGTTAAACATTCAAGCATTATGTTTGTATCGTTGGAACAGTCTATAAAATGCAGCTCCCCAAGCTATCTCAGTTCATTGGCTGTAGAGATGGATCACTGTTAAGGGATCTCTCTTTGGGAACTATATCTTTATTCATATGATAGAATGATCACACAATCCATAGACTCTCCATTCATGAGGTGCAAGCAGGCCTAGAGTATTTGCAAGCATGCATTGCGTAGAGGCCCTAATGGCCTATGGGGTGTAAAAGCACGTTGGTAATTGTGAGTGAGTGCATCGAGGAGTGCTTGCTACAGGAGTGGCGCCCACATGAGAGCACTTTGTCATACGCAACAGCAAAAACACAGACAAGAGTGTTGGCTTACTCTTGGCTTTCTCACAAATGGCACTAGGCATTTGTACATAGCGCTGTTTACATAGTTTATTATTAGACTTGACAGACAACTGGGATTAAGTTCTCCACAAACAGGGCAATCATTACAACTGTGACTAGTAGATGGCTTTTGAAAATGCTAAGGGTGTATTTTTGGCTGCACCAAATGGTATATAATCTATATTAGGGCTGGGCCGATAAAACGATAACGATATGTATCTCAATATAGAAAGGTACTCGACAGGGCATATCTTTACGCTATGGTTTTGTTTTCATATGCCCTAATCAGTTAGCGGTAGTGGCTAGTTCTTGAATTCGGTCTATGTTGTACCTACTGCTGTCGTTCTGATACCTATCGACAGCACTCGGCAGCCTCAGACAACAGGGCTTCGGTTTGATTCACTCCGGAGAATTCCTTTAAAGACATTGCTTGGACTTATAATGTTCATGTAGGCCTATGTCTCTGTCAGTATGTAGTAGTCGGAGCATAACTATTTCTTTGAACAGTAGACGGCGAGGAAACTGGAGATTCCTGATTGGAGATGTTTTGTCACAGATGGTTTGTAATTAAGGCTGTTTTTTTGTTCTGGCAACAGTGTACCTGTGGAGCACAAGAGTGTGGGAGCTTGATTGTGGCAGGCAGGGGGCTGTTTATTTTATCTGAATTATTTGAGATCCATGAAGTCTGCAGTGAAGGAACCACCATAGGGTGCTGATCAAACAGGGCCCCGTTTTGGAGAGAGAAGCTGGAAATAAGGAGAGAGCAAGATAACCCTCTGTAAACAAGCGTTTAGTTGTGAAACATCAACTTCTATTGGGCAATTTATCAACAAACTATTATTTGGAAATAAGGATGATTTGTTTTCAAATAATAGAATTTCATAAGGGTAGGAGCAGGCTTCACAAATGTTTTTTTGTTGTTCTTTGTAGAGTGCTGACCAAACGTAAATGAAATTGAAAAGCAGAAAAAAGTAGGCAGCAGTATGCATAACCACACTGAAACGCGTCTGTGTCAATAAATGGTGGTTATGCATAGTGCAGCCTTCTTTTCCTGTTTTTCAATTTTGTTTTCAGAACCAAACATATTCAAGGTAGCGCATGAGAAGTGTGCATATTTAATGCAATGCAATGAGAACATCCTATTGTCTCCTTTCCCGGTAGGCTACCTTGGTTCATTCTGTTGCCATGTCCCTCTCTGGTCTGGCCCATGCTCTGTGAGAGGCTGGGGCAGCCTGGCACAGCTGTAGCCTCATGCCATCCATGTCAGAGCTTCTGCCGTCACGTTGCTGAGCCCTCGGGCACGGCCATGCAGTCATACGGCTCTGTTATTGGACCATTAGAGGCGGTGCAGCTTTTGTAACGATCCCCCGTTCAATTAGGGAAAACCACAACAGCAGCAGGCTAAAGAGGCATTTGCTCTCGATTGAAAGAGATTTGCTTGGCATCCAGCAGCCAGACTTTATTACAGAGGTCACGTCTGAGCCAACGCCAGAGAGCTCATACCGCATGACAGGGTTAATTAGCAACCAGAAAGAAGCCTGAGATTGCTCCATTAAAACATTTAATTAAACCCTTTTGCGCAGTGAAAATGTCAACACAATTTCTGGGGAATCATTTTTATTTTAAATCGCTTTGATGCAAAGTCGTCACACACAACAGAGAGATTAGAGGACATAAAATTTGTCCTTCTTCAGATGGAAAGTTGACACAACAATCAAGTCTGAAGGTTTTTTCATATCTTTATAAGGTTGATATTATAATTTGGCAATCTAGACTGACACGTTATTACATTAGCCTGTAGTAACCAAGTGTAAAACACATACTTAAACAGCAATGATATGTAGTAAGAACATGCATTTAGTGTGATCAGCATTTCCATTCATCCTAAGTCTCTATTTATTGTAATACACCAATTGAATTACACATGTTGTGTTATTACAATATAGAATACTATAATTACAATGTAATAAGGTTAGCTGTGTAGTGTTATACAGTATGCAGGGTTGATTCTTGGCTAAATTCTAATCTGGCCTATGGCAGCAAAAAGGCTAGAGCCAACTCTGGCTGTATGCCTGATGCTGGACTGTAGTAGGTAATGCACAGGAAGAGCATAGACCAGGGGTACTCAAATTGAAAGTGAAAAGGTCCACTCACCAAATTTCCAATGTGTTCATGGTCTGAAGCAGTCGCAATGTAACAGTCACAGTCTATCCAAAAATCATAAAGACAGACTGAACAGACAGAAAAAAACTGTCACGCGGACCTCGTGTTCGCTGCAACTTCACTGAGTGAGTTGTTATGGTGATGATAAACAATCTCATATTTTGTTTTCTTCACTTGCCGTGAGACTGGCTACATGGGACTTAATGCGGACTAGTCTACGCCCAGAAATAGCATTCCATGTATTACGCCTGAAACCCTATGAAATAATAACAATAATAAAAATAATAAAAAGACCGATTTTGTCTGGGTCCGTATGGCATTGTGTTTGGATCTGTACGCGGACCCTGGTCCGCCATTTGAGTACCCCTGGCATAGACCCATTTAAAGAGTCTACTAGATAATGCACAGGAAGAGCATAGACCTATTTAAAGAGTCTAGTAGATAATGCACAGGAAGAGCATAGACCTATTTAAAGAGTCTAGTAGATATTGCACAGGAAGAGCATAGACCTATTGAAACACTGCAGTAGATAATGCACAGGAAGAGCACCTGTATAGTATAGAATGTATAGTAAGGCCAAGAATTGATAGTGATGATAGTGACTGTGAGACTGTAAGTTTTACAGCCTTATTTTTGCACAGAGCTCCTGGGTCTTCATTTCCATCGTGTCATGTTATATCTTCTGCTGATGCAAAATATCATTCACGTGGAAATCAACAGACCATTTCTTCCTCTGGCGTTGCAGCGATAGGTGTCAGAGATGAAGAATGTGAGAATGTGAAATTGAACGGGCCGCTTGCAAAAGAGATCATAACAATCTCCAGGTGTTCTCACTTCAGTTCCAGCGTGTTTTTATTGACCCAAGACCACGTCCTGGAGTGGCTGTTGGAGCATGTTCCCATGCCCTGTTTTGTGTGGATGGGCAGCCATTGAATTATTCAGAGTTGTACCTCTGCTCCACACTGGTGTGCTGTAGCTGACCCATTAGCAAACTCAGGGGCCATGTTAGCCTAAGCATAATGCATGCAAATGACACATCAATACACCATTTGTACAGTTAATCTCCCGGTCAAGGTCCATGGCCCAGGTGGAACTCCCCAAAACATCGACACTGTGCCGATATGAGACAGGTTCAAAGCAGTATGAACCACTTCTCATATGCATCCTCCTTCTGCGGAGGGCAGGTTGAATAGAGAGGAAACACTTTTTCTACTTTTTTTTTCGTGAGAGTGCTTGGTGTCAGAGTGATCTTCTTGCTCCTATTTTTCCTGGTATCTTTGAAGAAAACATGGGATTCTGACAGCACCCCTTTTTGCCCCTGCAGTAGGCTTTCTTGCCATCTGGATCGACACCTAGCGGTCCCCTGGCGCTGTCAATCACAGGCGCCCCGCGCCCCCGAGCTGCCACGGCTCTGAGCAGAGGGTGGGGAAGAACTCTCTCACTTCACACAGAGATGCAACCCACTGGGCCCCAGAACTGAAGCGGCACCCAGGGTTCACATCAGGTTAGCCATGGATTTCACAACATCTTCCTGGGAGTTTTTTTTTTTTTTTTTTTTTTTTTTACAGTAATTTAAAAAGTTAAGAGGACAGAAAGTGTGGAGGCACAAATAAAGTGTCCACTATTTTTGTCACTATTTCTGCTTCAACTATTCAGAGGTTTCTATTATTCAATGAACTAAAGCTGTTGAAAGAAAAAGAGACTGGGTGCCTTTGTCCTTCTGAATAATTGGATGCCTTTGTCTTCTATTACTGTCATTAATTAATGATTTGTCATTAATTAAATTTGGAACAACATCATGAATACATTACTGTCATTTAAAACCTCTTTAGGTGCTATCATCCTGTCAAAAGTTAACTGTAAATTGTTGCATTACAGTAATCTTGTCATGTTGTCATGTCATTTTAATTGGCTGTCTCAAGAAATTCAAGACATTCTAACATGTAATTTCATAATGTGCATGATATGTAACATTGCTCAGAAATAATAATAATAATTATTATTATAATTATAATAATAAAAATACCATGGCTTGAACAACAACAAACCATTCAAACCATTGGCAGAATAATGGAACCTTCCGGCACCGGCTCCTTTTATCGCTTTCCTAGATCCATGAGCAGCGCAGCAGTAAAGCTTGGAGATGGGAGGTGACTCCTGCTGTAGCCCAGGAAGAGCTGCGGGGGTAATCGCATGGTGCTGGCCCATGTCCTTGGCCTCTGGTAAGTAACTGGGATAATGGGAGATACACTGGCTGCTCTCATCTTAATTAAAGGTGCACTTGACAGGCCGACTGCTTTGCGAGTCTCGTGCCTTTCCACGTGGACACGGCTTGAATGATAGGAGGAAGGCATCTTTGCCAGAGCCACTGATCTTAGAAACAACCTTGACTGGGTGGAGAGCTGACAGTCCTTGAGCTCCCTGTCACCTTGAGCACAGGGCAAGGCTAGACTAGACTAGACCGCACACATAGTGGGATCATATCTCTGGGGGGCATCAGTGAGGGAAATGAACCACATAAGACCTAATTCCAATTCTCTCCATACGTTTATTTAATCAAATAAATACTCAGACTGATGTCCTTCTCTTGCTCAAGGTGCTGCTGGCCCAGAATATGTGACAATAGACTATATAGAATATATTTAATGTTTCCATTTTTATTCTTCTCTACTGTCTGTGGAATTTGGGGAAATTGAAAAGCACTTAGTTACTTTTCAAGTCTTCTCTTTCCACAGTGACTATCTCCCAAATGAAAGTATTTTTAATTTGATTTCGTAATTCAATTCCAGAATGTCACCATGATATTTGTTAATTGGTATGGAAATGGTCTGATGCAGAAGAGAAATGGAAAGGTCACAGAGAGAAATATGAACAGTAGCAATATTGCAACAAGCAAAAATAAACACAGAAGCAGCGAAAGCTAGTCGATTAAAAAGCCAAAATGAGGCCCATGTCAACTGTGCACCAAAACAAGCCCTTCGGATGTCAGCCTGAATAAAAATGCACTTCATTTATTTGTGCTGTTATTTGTGTTGTGCGGGATTGTGTGCCAGTAATTGCTGGCTTGACCTGAAGGTTCTATTCATTTTTGTTCTCAGAGAGGCAGCCGATATAAGAGCCAATATAGTGAGACGCTGAGGGACTCCAACTGGACATTCCCCACTCCTGCAGGAGCGATTATGGAGCTCTGGCCACCTCTCCAGCGCACACACAGCACAGCGGGCCTTCAGTGTGCGGCCGCTTTTATGCAGACAGACAACTTCCCAATGCTTGAGCACACACGCTGATTGAAAGTGAAGTTGCATTGAACACACAAAGATAAAACTGATTTAGGTAAAGCCAACCATAATCTAACTGTCGGCCGCCTCCCCGGCCCAGAATGAAATTGCACAGGAGAACGGGGCTGGCGAGAAAGAAAATCCGGATTTAGGTGCAGTGACCCAGCTGCAGTCGGACGGAGCGAGGGAGCAGAGGGAGAAATGAGAAGAAAAGGAGAGGAGGAGGAGGAAGAGAGGCAGGAAGAGGAGAGGAGAGGAGATGCCTAATGCCAGAGAGCCACCCAGAATTTCCATCTTCAAAGTGCTCACCATCTGACACCTGAGTCAGTCAGGGCTGTCACCTCCACACTGCGGCCCGAACGTGTGTGAGGCGAAGCGTGCCGGAGTCGGGGGACAATCCAACTGGCTCTCCAGGTTCCCACAGGGCACTCAATCTCCTCCCTTGTCCTGAAATGTCTGTGCTAATTCTGGCTGGCGGCCACCACCAGTGGCCTTGAGGAATTAGCTTTCACAGAAACAACTTTGCCTGGACAAATTTAGCAGACTCTCATTAAAATGTGCAGCAAAGGAGCTGACCTCACCATTTGTGTTCCTTCCCCTCACCTCATAGGCAAGCTGCTCCGTGTCATCCGCAAAACTTCCGTGCACAACGGGTGTGTCAGAGACTTCAGACTTTTAAGCTGATTCCCTCTGAATTTTAATCTATTGTTTGCCATTAACAGATCTCCATCACAATTTCCATATTATTTTCCAGGACAAGTGGGGCTTTCTTCTCAAAACACTGTGATCCTCAAGTACATTAACAATGCTGTTGTAGATTCAGTGTCTATCCTCTTAGTGGACTAGTCTGCACGGAGATGATTACCAGAAAAGCTTTGCATTTGCATTTTGCTTTCAATTTGATTCGCTCTGTTCAATGTCATTAGCCCACTTTATCCATGCAGTGATCTGGCAAGGCCAATGGAAACTGTGCAATCGCTAACGAGCACAGACTCATATAGGGTCTTGTTTTCAAAGGGCAGGACAGTATAGTACATTAACCAGCAACGTTCCAAACCGTTTGGACATGGAATTTCTAAAAATTGGTTTGAAGCATGAGATGAGCTCTCTAATATCATGCATCTTACATCACATTCCTCATGGAGGGAACACAAGGACTGATTTGATACGCGTTGATCATATTTGCCCTACCAGTTAATGTGCATGACTAATGTCAGCATCAATAGGAATGGCTGGCTTCAGAATATGCTGCCCAAATGTGCTTGTGTGTCAGTCGTGTTGTTCAGTTTCAGGGCTGCAACCAAGCACATAGGAGCTAGCATATTTAATTGCAACATCTGGATGTGTTGCTGATAACACAGCATTTGGCCTGGTTATGGGGGACTTAAACAGGCACCCAGAGCAGCTGTTGCTCTGCTCCCAGGCATTAAATAACCTCCGGGAGAATGCAGTGTCTCACAAAATTGTTGCCTCATATGCAGAAGGCTGACAAGCTTAATCAGTTGTGTGCGATGACCCCACACACCTTGATTTAGCTGTGGCTGGGATGGCTCAAAGTGAAGAGCAACACTGCCAACAATATGGGAAAAGCAGCCACAAGATCAAACTTGAATGACTATTTTTACCTGTAAAACAAAAGAAGCTACCCTGAATGCAATGCTATCACATATTTTCTAATTCTAGGGTGGCACACCTAGCCAATTGAGACTTACTGCCCTTGAGAGGTACAGACAGGCCAAATTTGGGGGTCTGGCTCTAGCACTAATGATGTGTTTTTGTCTTGGCGCTCAGTCAGTTTGCTGTCATGGTATTGTGTGTCCTCAGAAACAAGATGACTGACATTGAGGAAATGCTTCACAAGTCTACAACAGGTTTTGTTTCTTAAAAGGTCATCTGCCTAAATCCCTGAAAAAATAAAAGGGTTAGTACAGGCTTTAGTGGGAAAAAAAGAAAGGCAATTCTTTACACTGCTTTTACATGTAAGCATAAAAATCAAGCATTTGGCATGGGATTTTTCTTCCTAATTTGATTGGCAAAAGCAGGCGGAGAGTAGGACATTTTTATTATGTGGAACTAACAATGTGACTTTCGTATTATCGACATAATTCACAAAAAATGCCTTAAAACCCTGTTGTGTAGATAATACAGAGGCAGATATTTTCCCCATCTTAAGTTGCAAACGCTGTCGGCAGCCACGTCTTTAAAAGGCGGGGGCATATGTAAAGGGAGGATTGGGTGGTCCAGCCGAAGCTCGAGCTGTAACACCTCACGCAACAAAACCATCAAACCAGTGTACTTGGACTGTACAATGAGAAATGTGAATCTTATGTGGGACTTGTCTACGCTCGCCTCTCCATCTCTGAAAGGCGGTACTTGTGCGTTTATTTTCTATAGCGCTTTTCAGTCGTGCCTCTCTTTTAATCCGTGCTGCATAAATTAAACCCATCTCGGAAATATTTATTCTTTTGGCGCGCTGCTCAGATGTGCATTGGATGGGAACAGGGCTTCTGCCCTTCTCTGTTATCTCACATGGAAGAATCGAGCTCACATCTTCGTGACTGGAGCCGTACCATCTCTGAGTTTAATTCACCAACACTTGCTGCCACTTCAGTTTTACCTATTATTCTAAAATTTCAGCTTCATAAGGCAAGTATATTGGCTGTGTTGCGTTGTTTCCACCATGTTTATGTCGTCTAATGTTACTTGATGTAACTATGAAGTAAGGCATCATAATACCTAAGTTAATATCTGGCAAATTTATTTTAATTTTACCATGGTATCATTTCTTACAACACTTTCCTAGTGAATCTGAATTCAGTGGCACTGCGGTAAATCAGACTCGGGTGCACTGCCGCTTGTTCACTGTCAAATATTTCTTGTAACAGCTTTATGTCTGAGATGGGAATATCATTCATCTACAGGTGCCAACAGATCACAGGCAAGTCATAAGAGAATTTTGGACCACATTTTCCATTAACCAGCTGCTTTCGATAGGCGCGTTCATCGAACCCATTAGCTGAAGATGCCCAGAGGACAACGGCGTCACATTATGCATTCGGAGCACAAATGTTTATTTTTAAATCATTATTAGCGTAAAATAACATTGCCTCGATCTCCAAACGTCTTCTTCTCTTTGAGCCTGCCGAAATGTAGATAAAACAACTTGTTGAGGTAGGCTAATAACGAAATATGGTGAACCCAATTGTTGGGTACTTTAGAAATCAATCTTCCTTTTAGGTGTTGTTAATGTTGTCTTAACAGGGACATTTTCTCAAGAGTGAACACTTGAGGCAGTTAACTCAATCATTTTGCATATGACTTTATATCTTCACCCAAGAATCCGTCTGCATATCGGTTCCAAACATAGTCAAGGTGTTTTTTTCTTTCTCTGTTAGTTTCACCTCAAACCGTTCTTAAACAATTTAACTGATCGAAATATTTTAAAATCTATGGTCCAAATACCTGACATAGTAAGTGTGTTATTTCACATAACAGATCTTTCAAGGACATTTTATTACTCACTGGTAATCTACTGTATTATAATCACATGGAATTTTCTGATATATTTATACAGTGTAGTATGTGGTGTCATAGGCTACATTACTATATCTATCTAACAATATTGTAGTTTCCTCTGCAATCCTTTACTTCATTTAGATTTTGCTACATGCACATCCGACACTGTCTCACTGTGACTGTCATCCTGTTTTTTCAGCTGCACATTTACTGATAGGATCAAATCAGACTGCATCACCTAAATGAAGTTGTTCAGCCATGCAATGTTCCTGGAAGGCTGTGATTCTGCTCGCCCTGGCCTCTATAGCAATCCAGTACACAGCCATCAGGACTTTCACAGCCAAGCCTTTTCAGATGTGCCCCATCCCCAGCCCTCTGAACTGTGGCCTAGGGCAGGAGGCTGAGCCTTTCGAGCGCATCTGTGATGAGTATCCCTACTTCACCTACAATGTCTCCAGGAAGACGCACATCCTCATCTTGGCCACCACGCGCAGCGGCTCCTCCTTCGTTGGGCAGCTGTTCAACCAGCACTCCGACGTTTTCTACCTGTTTGAGCCGCTGTACCACGTCCAGACCACACTGATCCCGAGGCTGGCCCACAGCCGCAATGTGGCCGACCGCCGGGTCATGCTGGGTGCCAGCCGTGACCTCTTGCGGAGCCTGTACAACTGCGACCTCTACTTTCTGGAGAGCTACATCAAGCCCATGCCCAACAACCACACCACGGACAAGCTGTTCCGCCGGGGTGCCAGTCGGGCGCTCTGCTCGGCGCCAGCCTGCGACGCCTTCGGCCCCGGAGAGACTAACATCGAAGAGGGCGACTGCGTACGCAAGTGCGCCTCTCTCAACCTGACTCTGGCTGCCGACAGCTGCCGGGAGCACCGCCACGTGGCCATCAAGACGGTGCGCGTGCCGGAGGTGGGCGACCTGCGTGCCCTGGTGGAGGATCCACGCCTGAACCTGAAAGTCATCCAGCTGGTGCGGGACCCACGCGGCATCCTCTCCTCCCGGATCGAGACCTTTCGGGACACGTACCGGCTATGGCGCATCTGGAGGGCCACGGGCCGCAAGCCCTACAACCTGGACCTGACGCAGCTCACCACCGTTTGCGACGACTTCCTCAGCTCCGTGACCACGGGCATGAGCCATCCGCCGTGGCTCAAGGGACGCTATATGCTGGTGCGGTATGAGGACCTGGCGCTGAACCCGCTCCAGAGGACCAAGGAGATTTACGACTTCCTGGGCCTGGCCATGGACAAGAATGTGGTGGATTGGATTCAGAACAACACCCGGGGAAGCAACGAGCTGTTAGCCAAGCATAAATACGGCACTGTGAGGGACTCGGCAGCCAATGCCGAGAGCTGGAGGCTGAAATTGTCTTATGACATTGTTGATTACACTCAAACGGTGTGTCAGCAGATTTTACAGGAGCTCGGCTACAAGACGGTCAGATCCCTTGAGGAGCTGAAAAATATGTCGGTCTCACTCATCGAGGACAAAACATTTGTACCTTTTTTGTAACAAAGGTAATGATGCACAAGTATTTTTGATATGTTTATACTGTTGCCTTAAAATGATTCACATTTGCACTAAACAGGGAAAACCCTTTTTTGGGTGATGCTATGCCGAAGTTTTGAACAGCACAACTAAGTAAAATGAGAATAGCTGTTAAGGGATTTCAACCTTACTAATTATAGACTACTGAAAGATGGTTCATATTTTTGAGTTGATGTGATTTTAACAGATTCAAGAAGCATCATCTCACTTAAGATTCTTGTATGCTGGCTGTTGCTTTGACAAAAGTGAATGTTGGTATTTGTACATTTCTGTCCCCTGCAGCGCAGTGTTGCTGGGGGTTGTATATCACACTCCACTCCAGTGCTGAGGTGTATGATAAAAATTGTGCAATAAAAATGTGAATGTTGCAGTCAACCTCAATAGTGCTTTGTCAGACATCATAATTAGCAGAGTAATCCCCAAAAGGGCATATTTGACTACAGAGCAGTAACAGTCAGTCAAGCTGTGCTCCCATTTAGGGATTATTAGGCATCACTGACAAATAATCAACACATACTCCATTTCACACGATGCTGAACCCAGTCTGGTACTGTCATTGGGTAGAAAGCAATGGCTATTTTATGAAGTCAGCACTTCTGTTTGGTGACATGATAAATAGTATTATTAGAAGACATGCAGCAAACTGCTCCATAGGCCAACTCAAATAATCAGATGTTTTGATGTCTGCAAACGACCCTAGGCCTAATCTTGTTAATTCTGTCTGAGAAATCCGATCGAAACACTGCTGTGCAATTCTCTTACTTGAGCGTACTCACTTTCTAGAGTGATTAGCCGCTCAACTTATAGGCTAGGCGCACACAGTCCTGCCCTGCTATGCCATCACATGTGGGAGCTGATCCTAAAAAGGAGAAGAGTGAAAGTCAAGTTAGACAAAAGCAGAGAAGGCGGTAATGGTGTGCCACCACCACACAAAGAGGCAAATGCAACACTGCTGACAAAGGGTATTGTACCGTGATGTGCAGTTGTTGTGTAATTTACCAGGAACTGTGGTGTGTCTAATTACAGGGGTGACTGAGCACACGGCAGGCTCTGTGATTGGATTTATGGGCTGGCTCGCAGGAACAGTATCTGTCCTGCCCTCCAAATGAAGAGACGGACGGACTCTTCTTTCTCACAATGTGTAAATGACTCGCAGCGGGATCTGAGATGAATAACCATAGTGTGCCGTATGTCACCTCAATTAACAGCCGCCACCAGTCCTAGCCAGCTTTGCAGGGGGACGGATGTAGCTCACAGCAGGTCTGAGTAGACCTCAGGATGGAGGCTGGCGCTTGTGTGTCATTACTCACCCAGCTGGCCCGACGCAAAGGCTCAGGTTCAAGGGGCCGCATTGGGGTGCATCTCAGAAGAGGGGGCTCCACTAATGGGCCTCTCTGAGATGGCCAAGCCAAGCCTGCAGGAGGGATGGAGGCAGATGTTGAGTACTGGATTATTAGCATTATTAAAGGTGTTGAATATGGGATTATTAGCGTGATTATAAAGTAGGGTGTGTCTCCTCCACTGAAATAAGGAAATGATCAAGCCTATTTTATGACAAAGATACTGTATATGTCATTAATAGGTCAAATAAACCAATGTTTTGTTAGATGGTGACAATGAAATCTTGCTTGTTGGGAGTAACAGTGATCCTTTCTAGATTGTACAGGGATAAGGTTGCTATTTTGAAAATAAAGTCACAATATTTTGTTGCATAAGTGTGAGGAGGCATGATATCTCACTCCTCAGAGTACGATAAAAGCTAAATTGGTAAATTATACATTTCCTCCAAAAGAATCAGCCTAATTGCCCTACTGTCAATGCCATCAGTATTTGACAACACTCATCTGACTTATAATGCAATACTTCTGGTGGTTACTCTGTTTGGCAGCTAGGTTCCAGATTATGTCTAGAAGATTTGGGTTCTGGCAAAGGTCTTGTGGAACCCTACTGCAAGTATCAAGTATACTTGGCAAAAAGGGTTATAGTTCAGGCAACAATGTAAATGTTTTCTCTCTACCCCTACAAAGCTACTTTCATCTTTTGACATTTTAGTGGCTTGTTATCAAGCCCCCAGTTTGCAAACCAGTTTGTCTGTCTCTGGTTTGCTGAAGTATGCAAAAAAAATGATCTCCTACAGCAGGTATAATTCAGGCAGATGGAATTGGTTGTGTAACACATGCCGGCCCTCTAAATTGTGAACGATTAAGCCAAGCGTAATCAAGGACATGTTGAATCACATTCAATGCCATTGTAAAATAGACCACAGCTCAGGCCACATTTGTTCTATATTGCTGCACAATAGCCCAGAGTATTTAAACCCATAGCTCTGTTGTTTGAGGTCACCCAGTGTTTTTGGTTGGAAAAAACAACTAGCCTATCTATGCAGTGTTCTTGTTCTTTCCTTATCGACAGCCCCGGGTTACCTCTAACAACAGGGCTGTAATGCTCTGGATTTTTCCTTTGAGTCTTCTGGGTTAAAAGAGACATTGTTTTTTCCAAGAGGAGCAAAAATAATTTAGGAAAATGTACAATATTTGACAGGTTTGTCAGACTTGATTTATTAAGTGAAATGAGTGAGTAGGAGTGCTTTACCCTTGCATTCAGGCAAACACTGGTGCGGTTAATGAAACTGGATCATTGTTAATTTAGCTGTGTGTATGTGTGATGAAATATTTTACTCCTATTTTTGTTTTCTTTACTGGATTTAAGCAGACCGTCTCCAATCAGTGACAGAGCTCTTTGCTGCGTTTGCTCGGATAGCTCGAGAGAAGTGGGTGAAAGAAAGATGCTGAGTGTGTGGTGTGCTGTGAGGACCTTCATAGCCAAATATGTCAAATCCAGCTCGACAAATTAGTCCAAAGGACTGCTTTAGGGCAGGATGCAAAATCACAGTGTCAGCTATATTCACCCTCAGCATCTTGCAAAAAAAAAGCCTTCCCTATCATCTCAACAAATTTTTCTAAGGGCACAATAGCAGTGCTTATTTTTGCTTGTCAATTTCCACTGTGCATTCAGCACAAATTCAAAACCTTTCATCCATTTTCCCTGTCCAATCAGCATTCAGCAGTCTGCTAAATGAGCAGTTTGTGTTGACAAACGACCCCCTAAAGATGCAGTCTGTGATTTTGGCTAAAGGCTGTTGATATTTGAGCTCAGTGGTCAGTCAAATTGCACCACTGTTTACCGAATCCCTAAAATTGCTTAGAATTGTTTATAGTTGCGTATGAACCGCACTATTTTTCTGGGTACTATAAGAAAAGGTAACTAAAAGACCATGAGAGGCTATTTTTTAATGTTGATAAGCCTGTCACATTAGATTATAGACTCATATTTCCATGACTACTGTACAGTATATCACTACCAGTAGGTAGTCTTACTGGCATTTGTCTGTAAACTGGAACCTTCATTTTAATTCCTTCCCTTATCTCTATTATGTATACAATGTACAGAAGGGATCATAGATGGTACCTTTTGATTTGATAACATTTTCTTTAGAAATATTTCTATAAATTGACAGAAAGCAAAAATACAACCCAGACCACATTTTTTTTAAAATACAGAGTTGCTTTATTTATAGAATACAGCAGATTTAGCAAAAATAGTTCTATAATAGACAAAATCTACCTGGTCTTAAAAGTCCAGTTAATTGTAACAGAGTTTCCAAGACATAAGCATCCTATCCGAAAGACATATGCAGACAGGCATGTAAAAAGACAAAGAAACAAAGCATAAAAAATGAAACAGATTTATAATAAGTTAAACAGTACACTGTGTTTAGAAGACTACAGCTTGGAGCATGCAGTGCTCTAATGCTTAAAAAACACAATGCAAAAAAAGTTTGGGAATTCAGAGGTAAATCATAAAGGAAACACAAATAGTCAAAATCAAATGCACTATATTTCTCTTGAATGTACACATTGAAGATGTTCTATTTGGTCAATATTATACAAAAGTTCCCAGACAATTTGCTTCAAAAAATGAACCACCTTTGTGGTGTCTAGTGTTCTCTGCCTTTTAGTGTGTGTTTTTTTCTACTGACAAAATAGGCTTGAGTGGCAACAAGTCATTACTTTCCTTAAAATCTGAGGCACACGAATGTACATTTGAATCAAGAAGAGAAAATGTCAGGACTAAATGTTTCCTCCCATCCTGTAGCTATCTTTTGTTCTCACGCTGACACAATACCAGAAGCTGTGCTGGCAAGGCAAGGTATGAAGACTTTGAGTCCATCCAGCACAGACCAAATAGCGAAGTGGCTGCTAACATGTACCGAATGGGGCATAGCAAAATGAAACTGGAAGTGAGTATCTGTGCCCAAATCAGTCAGTGTTAGCTGCTGAGTCATTATTCGGTCTTGGTTGTATACAATTTTTACAGTAGTTGGTGATTCCAGACAACAGGGCTATGGATTGATTCACCATGGATTTCTCCTTTAAGTTGCACAAAGCAGTCCCAACACCTTTTTGAACTTCACATAGATCCCAAATACTGTTAAGCCTGCTGACCTTACATGAAAAAAGAAAAGAACATTTCATTCACAGCAAATGCTGCATCCTCTGCACCGCCCCAACAAAGGTGCAATTCACCCTTAACCATTGAGACCCACAGGACTCACCGACATGTCATCTCTGAGTCGAGTTCAATGATAACATCACATTATTAACAACTGACAATACTGTTCATTCATGATCCAGAAAGGAGTGTAAACCATGTGTAAACCAGTGTGACAGAAAAAGACTCGCCTAAAACATCCCAAAAGAACCCATTAGATTGAATTGGAACAAGAAATACTAGCAAGTATTATGTTATTATACAAAGTCTGGAATCATACTATTCGAGGATAAACATGGCTACACATGAACATGAAATGGACCAATGGAAATTGATGAAGGCATAAAGGCTGCGTGAACAGTCCAGCTTGAGATTCGACCTAAGCAAAGAGTTCAGCATGGACTTTGTGAGCTTAATCAGATGAACTGGAATGTCAACAAATGCCTACAAACATTTAGCAACACTCACCCCTACACTGCAAAAAAGTCAAGATACACTCTTCTCCCAGAAAGAAAAAAAGAGAAAAGAAAATCAAAAGAAAATGAAACTTTAAATTGCTACGTTCACAAGTACCTCGGTAACAGATTGTTTGCAATAAAATGGTCATTACTCAAAAAAAAAAAAAAAAAAAACATCTGTCTTGTTGATCGATTGAATGGGCAGATACAGAAGCAGACAGGAGGCTATTGAGAGGTGGGGTGGGGTGGGGTTGGGCTGTCAGGTCTTGTGGCGGGTAAGGTTGGACAAATTGGTTTGGCCCTAGTCAGACTTGTCCTTCTTCTTTGGTGTGACTTTACTGGCCACTGCCGAGCCCACGGCGCCCACCCCTCCGGTCACCACGGAAACGCTGCCCTTGACCAGGCCCACGCCAGCGGCGGGCACACTGGTGACGGCCGTCTTGGTGAGCTCGTAGCTCTTGCTGCCCACCCAGGCCACTCCGCCGAGCGTAGCGCCCACCGCTCCCCGGGTCATGCTGAAGAGGCCGCCCGTCACCCTCCAGATCACACCAGCCTCTGCCTTCGGGTGGTCTTTGTACAAGTCTGCAAGATAAACAACACAGGCCAACGATGAATGCCATGTCTCTGCAGTTCCCACCAATATTTTCATCCTAAGTGTAACATGAAGTCTGGCTGTGGCTCACTAGTAGCCTTTAAAAATTAAATTCAGTACAGCTCTGTCTGTACAGCCATTCAGACGCTATCACAGATTCATTGTATCAGTTTGCAACTAAGCCTACATGCACCATTTCAATACAAAGGATATGCAATATAAAACTAGTGATGGATCAATGCTAATGAAACATTTTGAAAGGGAGCCATTGTCAGCATTCCGTGTGAACAGGAGCGTCTGTGACTCATGCAATGGACACACTGTGTCCTTTACTGGGAAACAAAACAGCCCTAATAAGAAGCCCGTTTGCAACCTGACAGTCACAGGCTTTATAATAGTACAGATTTGTCAGTGGAAATTTGGTTTGGAGCCTCCAAAAGCTGAGTAGGTGTAAAATGTGTTTCGCAACTTTATGTAAAAGGGTCACGGTGAATCACAATGCACTTCTTTTTTTCCCCAAGGATGAGGCTTCCGTTGCATTTCCTGACACAAAGGTCTAGCGCCGGATGATTGAGTCACCAGTGTGAAAGTAAACAGGCTTGGGCTAAATGATTAGAAAAGAAATGAATACAAACACTGTGTATTAGCATTCTGAGCAGGGACAGGCCAAACATTTCCAGCACTTTCTACTGTACTGCCACTGTCTAAAATGCTTCATCTTTGATCTGAGGCCAGTTCTGTCTCTGATAACTCCTACTCACGCTGTGTACAAAAATACACCCATTTGCATATTCAACTGAAGGTCTTCTTGTCCACTTCGTGTGCAAAATGGACATGGAGTCTCTAATGAGTGGAAATGGTAGAGTAGGCTGCTATATGGACAGGACTAGGGCTAGGAGTCAATAGGGCTTTGTCTACAATGCCATTTCTGATTCTGCTTACCAATTCTTTTATCAATTCCTTACGGTTTAGACAGTATTTTACAGAGGTTTTCAGTATCAGGATGTAGCATGGGCTGAAATATGTGCCGCCAGAAACTGCATTTGAATTTAAATGGCTAAACTTGAATAATTGCATTGAAAAACTGAATTTGCATTGCACAATTTGAAATTGTATTTTGTTATTTGAA
>JASCQY010000118.1:2072112-2091475 GCA_030264315.1 Sardinella tawilis
GTCATATGGATGACAGGTCAAAACGTAGGAAAATATCTTCGTTTTAGCAGATATCCTGCTACGTGTGGACGGGGTCTGAGCAACCTGGTATGCCTAAAATTCAGAATTCAGTATGCCTCAATCATGTGAAAAGGACAGTGACATGTAACCTGACTCTCGCCAGATCCTTGTAGTTCCACCATGCTCCAACAGAGGTGTTTCGCTGAGCTCCACACAAGGATCTACAATCGAGGGCAATGCAGACTCCTTCCAGGCAGCAAGAAATAATGAACCAATTGGACGGACAAGTGGTTTATCCAATCATATGAAAGGATTTTTGAAAACTGAAATCTCCTATTGAGCAGTCCCAGATCCTTGTGTGGAGCGAAACACCTCTGATGGAGCATGGTGGAACTACAAGGATCTGACGAGAATCAGGTTAAGTGACATGTACAATTCACAGAAAAGTGTCTCGGCTAATAGCGCCAGTTGAGCATACCCTAAAAATAGAGTCATGAGTTCTGCACTTTGGCTCTTCTATTGCTTACAGGCTCCAACACCTCTATGACTCATCCTGTAGACGGGCCAGTCCAATGTGTCCCAAAGGCTGCACCTGCTCACCCTGTGTGCTTTAACATGGAGCCGAGGGGGCAATGGAGACCTTGCTCCCCTCTCACCACTACAACTCTCAAAGAAACATTATGTAATCATCTCAACACTTACACAAGTCCTTACATTTGATGTCCTATACTGATGCATTTTAAGTGTCCACTACATGCCATTGATTTATAAAGGGCGCTTAAGCAAGTGTTCTTTTTTTTTTAACCTTCGCTTAACAGCTTGAACGCCATTTAGATTCTAACCTGAACAGGAAGAATAGGTATAGTTCTCTTATCTCAGCTAACTTGCCAAAAGACGATATGGCAATTTCAACACCAAATCATTCCAAAAAAGCTTTGTATAGTGCTCACTATCTGTCTCTTCCAAAGCGATCATTGCTCAAAGGCAGCCAAAGACCCTGGGCGTGCATAAAGGGCCTTTAACTTCACATTTACACATCTAGAATAAGGGGTTCTCACTATAGTAACTGTGGAAAGAAATACATACACTATGAAAACCCAATGTTATGCCATAAGCCTGAAACGTCTTGAACTAAGATAACCCTACAACTTACAGGATGTCACAGAACATCCTTTCGGCATTAATTTCATCCCAGATGTTGGTATAGTGGGATGTCTTGATTTTCGACTCTGTTCATGAGTCACTTTTATTTTATTATCTTTCTCTCTTTTTTTCTCTCTCCCCCTCTCCGTAATTCCCAGAGCGGCTTCTCCGGCGAGGACGGTGCTAATCAAAGAGGCTGTGGAAGAGCGCAGGTGGACGGCGCTCGGAGAGCTCGTCCGCCTGACAGTCCATCCATCACGCTTTCACAGCACATCACGCTCACGCCTCCCCTGTGCACTGGATCTGTCAGGATGATGGAACAGGCAGACCAGTGGCGGCAAACAGGACAGACTTTCCAAGGGGTGGGGGTGTAGAAAAGTCAATAAAACTTCATTTTGTCCTATTAATTACCAATGTGGTAGAGAGAGGAGATAATGCGTCGCAGATCTGGGTATCTGTTTGTGTGTGCGTGTGTTTTGGCTGGTGCCAGCATTGTTTTAGGAAGTGCACTACCGTGCCTTGCACAAAGGCTTTTGAATGGGCTGCATGTGAATATAGAAAGGCTCTTTTAGTTAACCACCTCCTGGAAAGCCCTTAAAAAAGCAAGCTAAAAGCTCCAGCTTTCAAGGCAGACTGGCAGGAAAGAGCAAGGAGCTCCTGGTAGAGGGACAACGAGTTCAGCAAATTTATGACGGGGAAAAAAAAAAATCTTTTGGTTTGTCAGAGAAAGGGAAAGTCTGAGAAAAAAGTCTAGAGAAACAGTTTTAGTGATGGGGCCTTTCCCAGGCTGTTTGTCATAGTATGAGAGAGAATGTAGTAGTAGCAGTAATCGCTCCTTAGTGCCATCTGTGTGAAAAATAGAGTGACAATAGGAAGGCTTCATAATAACCTCCATAATCAAGTTCTTGATCATTAAATAAAGGTGTAATATAGCCTTAATAAAGTAATAAAATACAATTTAATTGAATTGAAAAATTCAGCAATAAATGTAATACAACAATTTAACCAGAAGCAGTTGTAAAGTAGCAACAAACAAAACATTCTTATTGAGTGCAACGTCAGTTTATGGTCAAATGTAGCCTTTACAGACTGCTACCTGATCAGACAACAAATTCATGCAGCTTGTCTCATCTTAAATAGCAACAAAAATGACCGAAGTCCCTGTGATGCATAACAGGAGACAGTGTTGAAAAAAGTACCAACTCTTTATTTCAGAGTAACAAACCTTGTGCCTAGTCAAAATGTTTTCCCTCAAAAACATGGAGCGCTATTTTAGTGCAGTAGACAAAGCCTGTGCCAAAGGGGCAACTGATACGTTACGCAACCACCATGCTGCCCCACTGAGGACCTGAGTCTGTGGAGCCCATTAGCCAAGTTCACACCGACACAACACGTCCATCTCACCCCAGCCAAACACACGCACACCAAAGGCTTTGCACTGCTCGCTGAACGAGGCAGACCCAATGTAGCTGACCTTACAACTCCAACCCAAAATGCAACAGAACACAGACGATGGAAACAGAATGTGCAAAGATGTTTACAGCAGAACAGACAGTAATAAGTCAGAGTATGTCAGTGTGTGCATACAGTCCAGTGTTGAAAGTCTTCTGCCTCACAGCAGATAGTAGACAGTCAATGAGCCTCTGCTTCATAGACTACATATTATGCAACAAGACCTCCATCTGCCCATAAGAGAGACGTGAAAGAAACTAGAAGATCGATCAGATCAGTCAGATCCCTGAACACTTCTCAGCTTATTTAGCTTGAATCACACATGAAATCACACAAAAGTATAAGCAACATGGATGGTTTAAGGCTTGGTTAAGTTAACTTAAAAGGGGCATGTTACGGTCATTTAGGTGACTAAATAAGTCAGAACAAATCTATCCTCTTAATGCCTTAAACAATTTTGGCAAAATTCTTCAGATGTTCTGCTGGTATCTTTTATGATGTCTGTTAATAATATCTCCGACAGGCCATGTTGTTGCTGAAATAAATCTAGCATATAGAGAATGCTGACACTTCAAATTCCCTTATATGGAAGCTGGCACTCCAGTGTTCTTACACTTGAAAAGGAAATCCCCTGGGGAAAATTACTGTGGTCCATACAATATGCCTCCGACATGACACAACAGTCACTCTGTGAAACTGGCATCTCAAAATAACAGCTGACAGATTCTGGAATGGAGGGTTCTGAGGTAGAAGGATCTCTTGTCAGAAACTGTTATTTTTCATTCCAAAGAGGACCAGACAGCTGATTTGTATTATGGACAGGTTCAGGAATACGGTCTAGCTTTTCACCAGCACATTAACCAGGCTTCTGAGGCCCCCTGCAGACAGTTTGCAGTACTGCACTAGGACAGGGCCACATGATGGAGGTGGACACCACTGTGCTCCCATGACAACACTGCCATTGGTTACACTGTAGCACTCTCTGCACTGGGAGGACTTAAAGTGCTATTATTTTAAACGCCACTTGGGCCTGCAAACCTGAGAAGATGGGGCAGGCATTCGGTGGCCTAATTAGACTGCTTCGAATAAAGAGGCCCAGTTGCTGAGAGAGTTCCTAAGAGACATTGAATCAGCTGTTTCTTTCACAGTGTCTATAAATACGTTTTAAAGACGGAGACCAAAAAGGAAAAGAGCTTTCCAGTGACAAACATCTTCAACCACAACTGGGTGATCGGTACCAAA
Organism: Sardinella tawilis; assembly: GCA_030264315.1. Taxonomy (NCBI): domain Eukaryota; kingdom Metazoa; phylum Chordata; class Actinopteri; order Clupeiformes; family Clupeidae; genus Sardinella; species Sardinella tawilis. The sequence continues at coordinate 2,075,950 of JASCQY010000118.1, forward strand.
GGTTAGGCCTAAGTTGAAGACAGGGAGTTCACTGAAAACAAAATGTCCTTACATGATGTTTAATGATGATTTTTTTCTTGAGTCATTTGCTTTTTATTCTCCACCAATTGATAATGAATATACTGTAATGTTGACTTACCTTGATACTAATAAAATGTATTTTCTGTGTTTGCATCTTTTATTAATTGACAATGGGATTTCACAGTACTTGCCTTTAGCTAATGGCATTAACAGATACGACTAAGACTAGATAAGAACAATAACCCTTGGGCGATGGTGGTGACTGTTGGTTATACTGTAGAGGAGTTGTTCGAGTCTGGGGGGTATTCCAAGAAGGTGGTTAGGTTAAAAACCTGGCTTAGTCAACCTGCTAATACCCTCAGTTGGCTTTATTTGGTTAAGTCAGACTACCTACTGTACCACCGATAGTTTGGTTAAATTAGACTATACTACCTACCACCAATGACACATTTGAAAACTATGATAAAGGACAATTTGACTACTTGATGCGCATGTGCTGTTCCTGAGCGCTGCTGGTGATCATGTTGAGATGATGTTAAATTCGCAAATTGTCTTCCTCTGTTTTATGTTGTCTGTTTTTTGTGTATTTCTTTTAATAGTTTTAATATGAAACTATTTAAGATTTTGAATATCACTGGGATTAGTGGGATCATTCCTGGTAAAATAAAGGTTTTAAAAACAAAATCTGGTGTTAGTCTATCCATAACGGCATGGGAATAGAACAAGACAATTTGATACAAAAAAAGACCAATGAGTGAACTGGCCCCATTCAGTTAATGGCAGCTTCTGGTTTGCAATTCATTTCATGTTGTATCAATATGTTCATCATTTTCCCTACGAACCTGAATCAGTAGGGCTACTATTGCTATATTGAATCACACTGGATTTCCCCTTAAAGAGAATGAGGACTCCAGACTCTTCCACTATCAGGTTTACCACTGCCTCTGGCTTAACTTGACCAGGTTTGCCACCATCTTCTTAGGAAAGCCTACCCCCCAGTTCCTCCTGACTCTGTCAAAGTGTCCTTGGGCAAGACGCTGAAACCCCAACTGCTCTCAATCTGTACTGTAGGTTAGCGCCTGGTAGTCTCCATCATCAGTGTCTACTGTAAGTGTGTGTGTCTGAATAGTGAATGAGAGGCATGAAATTGTAAAGCAGTTTATAAATCAGTCCACTTACCAAACAATTCCCAAAAAATAGGATCTTACACGAATCAAAAAGTGTGTTGCTTCATTGAAAAATTCTCTCAAAATTTCACATGTATGCTCTTTTTCTTGTAGGCTTAAATTTTTACTGACCTGAGTTTATAAATCAAACCTTATGCTACAGAAAACCCTCTCAGGGAGTAGAGTGTAGAAAGAGAAGTAAAAAGAGAAGAGACGAAATAGAGGAAAGTGTTGACTTTCAAGACTGACCTTCAGGTGGCTCTTCACGAAGGTATGGCGGGAGTTCTTCATTACCATCATCCACAGGTGAAGAATTGTTCTCCTCCATGACCTCAGCGTCTGTGTCAGGACCCTGAAAATGCACCATTGAAATAGTCTCACTAAAGGCCAGGACCCAAGTATCTCGGTGTCTCTATACCTTTCAGAAAGTCTCATGAATGGCATATGTGAAGGCTCAGGCTACTGAAACTGTGCAAAGCCCCAGGTACAACTCTGTAAGCACATAACAAGGGACAGAGATGACAAAAAATATTTTATTTTATAAAGAGGCTATATGTGGCAACGTTGTCTGGCTGTGTGAGATGTAAGTTAAAATGACCTGCTGTGTGCCACTGGGCACTAGATTGCGAATATCGCCAGTGTGTGTCTCCCAGGGGGTGGTGCTGGGAGACGGGCTAGCCTGTGTGACAAGTGATGCAGCTCCAAAAGAATTGTGATGCTTATACTTGGACGAGTAACGTCAGCCAATGCAATTAAACTTCGATTTCCCACAGATGGCAAAAATGTACCTAGAAACACTGTGCAGTAAGGCAGTGGCAAATCATGTTAAAGAACTTGAAAGAATAGCCCAGAGCATCGAAGCTATTAGCAGATCCTGTCTGTCTGTCAGAACAAGAGAGAGAGAGAGAGAGAGAGAGAGAGAGAGAGAGAGAGAGAGAGAGGGGAACAAAAACAAATCCACTCGACTCACCTTCATCATGTACCTGATGCTCGGGATAGAGTGTCGATATATCTTCCTTGAAGAACCACGCCTGATGAACGAACAATGTGTGTGTTTGAAATTATAAGAACATGTGTTTCCTTCAAAAGTGTATTTTCAGATTTTTCTCCTATTAACGATTTAGCAGTGTTTGGCTACACTGTACAGGAAGTGACGTTATGGATGTTTACTATGTAAGTTGACGTAATGCCCTAGTTTCACCACTAGATGGAAGCAGTTTTCAATATTTATTAGACCTGAAAACAATTTGTGGTTTTCTTTGAAGGATTTGGATGGTTCAAAGACTGCGTTAGATCATTTAGCCAAGGCAAAGTATCAGATAGGATAGGATAACCAATAAATGGGAACAGAATGACACAAAAGAATCCTGGTTAAAATTAAGTTCAGCAAATGCACAGCCAAAACTGCACTTGTGTTGAAGTTAGATTTTTGGTTTGTTTGTTTATTTTTTTTTCTTGTAGGGCTATTGGTTGTCATGGGGTTTGTGTGGGCAAAGTATCGGCTGGAGCTGACAAAGTAGGCTAATCAACAAATATTCTGATGCCATCTTAACTGCCAAGTCCCATAGAGTTCAATTAAATGTAGGCCTACAGCCAATTTCATTTAAGTAATCTTGTCTCTTCTCACCATGCAGGGTCAAATAAGGTCTTTGCTGTCATTACAGTAGCATGTTGGGGCCTAAGTGTCTCTATGTCTCTATGGAGGGAAATGACTATGAAGTTGATTAATACCCAAATAGGTAAGTCATGGTATGACTAACTCATAACACAACATGGAAGGGAGACTTTTTGTCAATAGAACATGAAAAACAAAATTGTCAGCATATCACAGCTCCATCATCAGAATTCTATTAAATGTAGGGCCCATTGATTTAATTGGAAAGTGCTGACTCTTCTTACCATATGCTTAGAAAAGGGTGATTTTTTTTCTAATCTGAAAACATAACCGTCACAACATAACATGACAAAATACATCAAATCCAAGGGAGAGTGCAGAAAACATAATGTGAGTTCACATGCAAAAATAATTTTCCAGTGTAGGCTAGTTATCATTTTGCTGGGGCAATGGACAGGTGGGGCTTGACAGAAAAAGTTTGAGAAGCGACGTGTAAGGGGATTAGAGAAAATTAAGATTAAAGCAGCATGCTAAAAATGGCTCCTTTCAATTCTATGTCACCCCAACAAGAAAGTCAAGAGGATTAAGTATGTCAGTGTGTGTAGTGGCGCCTTGGCAGCAAGATGCATGGAGTGGGTCCTGTGTTTAGTCTTGGGTAGGCTAGTGTTTTAAAGAATGCTATCAGTTGGGATATGATGGGACCTATCTGACTCTCTTGTCATTTGCATCGTGGACCATGGGTCAGTGTCAAAGTGAGGATGAGGAGGTGGAACTGTCGCAGATTCAGGCTCTCTACACAGCCTTCATGCAGGAATGCCCGAGTGGAGCCCTCCACCTGCATGAGTTCCGGAAAATCTTCGGAGTGTCAAGCTCTTCGGAGGAGGAATGCCTCTACATGGAGAGAATATTCAAGTCATTCGACAAGAACCGGGTGAGTATCGCCCGAATTACAAGCAGTTGCATTTTAACCTACTGTGTTCTTTCAAAAATATGAATACCTCATGAGATGGATTATGGTTCCCAGGATAATGTGATAGACTTCATGGAGTTTGTAGCAGCAGTGCACCTTGTTCTTCGAGGGAAACTAGAGGACAAACTGAAGTGGTCTTTTAAAGTCTACGACAGAGATGACAACGGGAAACTTGACAGAAGCGAGGTGAAACACATCATAAGGGTGAGGGCTTTACAACTACTCACTGTCACCCTTGAAGATTTACCTACGACTGCACATGACATGACCAGCCATTTTCTACAGGGGTGTTTCATTTTCTTTTCTGTTTGCAGATCATTTACAAACTCAGGGACAACAACTCAGACATGTCACCTAATGAAGTCTGTGATAGGATATTTGAACTTGTGGACTCAAATAAAGATGGTAAAGTTGTCCTTTAAAAGAAGCACTCTCTGCTCTATTAGTTATTGTACATACACAGTACTGACGTTAGAAATCTACAGTATGAGCAGTGAATTTGAAACTATTTCAGTCATCATTTTGCTGTCTACTTATTAATGTTATTGCATTTGTGAACATTACTGTAGTTCATATAATGAAATCTGTTAATGTTGACATCATGTTCTCTTAAGTGTAATGCTTCTCTATTAGTCAGACAAGCCACATGATATCTATCTACTTTCTGAGATAAAATCATCAGTGTTTTAAGAGATTAAGAAATTGAGTGATTATTGTATTTTTTTCTTATAATAATAATTTTGTTTCATAGGCCAAATCACACTGGCAGAGTTTATGGAAGGAGCCCAAAGAGATGAATGGATTATGCAACAGCTCAAAATGGACGTTAATGCTATTGGATGGTTCAATGCCAACTGGAAAAAGAAAACATGATGCCACTGGAATCACACAAGATTCCCTCATTTGAGCTTTCCTTTCCATCCATGCCTCCTAAACTGGATCGGCTGCAAGGCTTTGGAGAGCAGACACGGCTAACCCTATAGTGGAATGTTCTAGGTATGCTGTATGCCTTGTGTTCCTTGGAATGTCTGGATCCCTTCACATGTTGGACTCAGATCACTGCAAGTGGATTGTTTCTTTTTTATAGGCCTCTTGGATTCTACATGACTGGGGCCAAACGATGAGTTCTTGCCCATACTCCCATTGGTATGACTCTTCCACATACACACAGACGTGAGATGCCATGGCACGGTTTGGGAATATTGTTGCCAGCCAGCCAGATTTACATGTAAATGGGTCTGGGCATAATCCTTCCTCACGACTGTCAGACCATTCACAGAAAATGTGTGTGGTGTGTGTGGTCACATGATGCTGTTGGGGGAGGTGTGTGCCATAGCAATACCAGGGCCATGGCAGTGTGGTGCTGGACCCCAAAGATGTAGCAGCTGCCGGTGGAATGAGTCACTGGAGTCTGCACAAGTTAGCGCTGTGCTCCCTCCGCTTCGTGCTCGTCCTTAAGCTCATCCAGGTGCCAGAGTTTTCCCTGAGAAATGACGTGTTCAGAACTAGCCATTCCTATTCTTCTATTGACCACAATTCCAGCCACCATGTCCGCATGCCCCCAGGAAGTAGTGTAGCTGCAGTGTGAAACTGGGACACACAGTAATGCCCAAATCATATTGGATGGCCCAGCAGCACCTAGTTCCGATGGCCAGTCTCAGTGCAGACTCACCTCTGCCACATCCCACCAGGACTAGAGAGTCACCAGTCGAGTCATGTGGCCATGATGACTTCACTTTGGCAGAGTTTCTCAGCCATTAAACCTGCTTATTCCTCTCACATCCAGCATGCCGGCTGCTAATGGGCTACTGGCTTCCAGTTAACATGTCTTTGTCTAAGTGCTATTGTTTCTGTATAAGAAAATGAATGTTATTTCTTCTGTGTTCATTTATTATTTATCATACTGTATCTGTGATCATGATTGTCTAAATGTGTCAGCACATCAACTGCTGAAGCAGCTTGACTACTTTTTGATTGGACTCAGAGGGTGAATTGGTCCTCTTTGAAGCAATCACCATGCATAGAAATACCCGCAGAACTGCAAACATGACATCTGCTTCAAAACTTTTCAAAATGCTTAAAAAGATGCTGTGCACCACATACAATTAGCCTGGCCTTAGCCATCCCGTAAGTTCCGCTCGATATTCATCTTCCTACACGTTACGTAGAGGGGATGGTTTAGACCAGGCTAACATACAATAACACAAATCTAAAAATATAAACATAGCGTATTGTAGATTAGTTATTTGGAGTGCATATAATATACAGAATCTAAATCTGCAAGGTACTGTACACTGATGTGCTTCACATGTTGACCACAGTTTAGAATAACCAAAGGCTTCTGGCTAGAAGCTTCGAGACCAAGACTGTGATTGTGATAAAGACTGGGATGATGAACCATTGTACTGAATGTCTCAGATAGACAAAGCACTTTTCACCACTTCTGCCAAACAATCGACCAAAGTATTCTCTTGTGCACACAGTAAGTGACAGCCTGCTGTCTCAATTATTTGACAGACAGAGTGCAGTCGCTAGAATCTTTACAGGCTACAGTCTTATAATATATTATTTAATCCAATGGTTGTCAAACTGGGGTACGAGTACCCCTGGGGGTACTTGGATCAATTCTTGAGGTACACAAAATAAAGCTGTGATTACAATAGGTTCACAGCTCTCACCATCTTAAAGATAAATTCCTGAAACTAACAACGAACTATTCCCAATACAACCAAACTATTCTCAACCAAACTATAGGTACCCAATTCAGCCAAATTGCCAATACATTGAGATGTACCAATATATGTGCCCACAGTTTATTTAGCAATAATTATCCAAATATTGATTGCTATAGCTGTCTGTGCTTGGTAGTAGGCTACATGTGTTTCAGGGAGTACGCACCAGTCAGCGTGTTTCAGGGGGTACATGCCAGTTAAATGTTTTGGGAACCACTGATTTAATCAACAACAAAGTAGTCTACTGTGACAATATAATAGTGAAGTACAAGTCTAGCCGGCCTCAGTAGTTCTGTTGAAATAAAACACAAGCTAGGATCATATTGCCTAATTCATTATAATGCAGACTGTTGGCATACTATGGACAACAGATATTTATCATTCAGTCGTTGTTAGGGAAGCTTTAGCAGAAAGTAGCCTATGCCTTGACTGTTTTGTGATTTTTGCAGCAAATGTTTGGCTAAGTACATTTTGATAAAAGGGGACAGACTCATATTTGTGTTTAATATGTAAAAATGTGAGTAGTGTTTAAAGTGCTTACTGTAGCCTAACACACATCTAAAATAAATCCATCTTCAATAAACCCACCCCCTTTTAAAAGAAACTCAATATCAGACACCTTGTTAAATGTGAAAGAATTCATGAAAGCCTTGTTTGAGCATGCCAGGCACTCCTTCTCAAAAATGTTACATCTTCAGTGTTCTCTTACTGGGTTCAGGTGAGGATAAACGCCCATACAGTATGTGCTTCTGCAGTTGTTCTTTGAATGAAAATGCTTTGGATCTGTTCTCTAGGCAGCATACACTTTAAACATACACCACATCTGTCTTGAATTGATACTGTATGTATGTATATATATTTTTAAAAAATAAATCTATTCTTTTTTTTAAATGGTGTGACAGACCTGAGTTGACATGAGGTGCAAATATCCTGTGAAAAGCAGGCATATGGTTAGCTGAGGTGAGCTATTCTTACTGGCCACATAACTCTGAGCGTGTTATTTATTCTCTGAGCCACCAGTGGGGCTTATCCTCTTACTCATGAGGCACACCAGTAAACACCAGCAATATCTCTGCATGGGGCACAGTCAAGCATGGGAGAACACCTACCAGTAGTCTACAATGGCATATTTAGCGTGCATTGTACAGTAGGCTATGTGTGTGATTGTTTTACATGGTCTACTGGTTGCAGTCACTTGGGAGTCTACTTGTATGTGTAGTGTAAGTAAGTGTGGCTATCAAATATACCCTGGAGAAGCAGCCCCCATGTTAATGCTCTTATGAGATTAGCTTTCTGACCTTTAGCCTGACTGCAGGGATGAATATACAGTATAGGCTAGAGGTCTCCTGAAAAATCAAGCAATGGAGCTAATCGCTTACATTTCTAAACGCAAAATCAAAAGATAATAAGTGGCCTGTAAATTAGGCACGTTGTCTTATGACAGCGAAAAACCATGTTAATGATAATACAATAATATGAAATATTAATATATTCTATACTATAATAGGATGCTTGTCAAATAGTGTAATGTGTTCATAAGTTTGCTACAAAACCTAGTGTAACGCTCACAGGTGCATTCAAGATTCAAACTCCTGTAATTTTGGTTCCATAGGTTGTGATGACATTATCTGGTGTTATTATTCCACTGCTTTGGCACATGGGCTTATCCCATTCTGTGATTCTTGCCCTTTGCACTCTGAAATATATTTGATTATTATGCGATTATTCATGCAGTTGGAATATGTAATCCAGAAAAAATAATTTACTCAATTGATAGACGTGATATGAGAACACTATATCAACCATTTTAGACTATGTCAGTCAGACACATTGTTTAACTTGCAATGAAGTTGCTTTACCATAGTGCCACTAAAGTTAGACTGCCTTTAACCACAGAGAAGGTTTCCTCCAACCGTTCCTGCTGAAAAAGATTCCACCTCACAGCTCACAGTTGGTTGTCTTTGGCTTTGTGAGGAGGAGGCAGTATCTATGTTTAGTGGGGGAAGAATGTCAACCATGGAACAATGGAGCTGGCTGCACAAGAGTGGTTACATGATCCCATGGTGACAGGATCTCACAGGAAACCTCATAAAAGCGGCTCGCTTGACACAGAAGGTGGCCCAAGGCTGGCCTTTGATTCGCACTGTCTCACGTCTCCCAGGAGGGGGATTGGGAATACGTTTCGGGAAAAGGACGGACGCGAAAAAAAATGACACGAAGGAAGTTTGAGTGCGGTTTGAGTGTGTGAAGAATTATGAGAGGTTAATCTCAGAGGTCAGGGGTCAATCACAGATGAAGGGCAGAGTTCATGTTGGGGAAGCTCACGTCTGGGAGTGGTGGAGTTAGACTTACATATGTCAGTATGTCCTATTTCCCAAATACTAAACAACATGTCTTATCTCCTCCACTCATTTTGCTGTCCTACTCACCATGCCCAGAATACTGATATTCATGCACATGTGAAATACTATCAGGCTATGGCCATGTGTTGGATGCTAAACCAAACTCCACAGCCACAGTCATTGATATTCCTCTATTTGTCTGTCACTCCCACGCCACTCAACTTCAATATGTGTGTGTGTGTGTGTGTGTGTGTGTGTGTGTGTGTAAGTGTGTGTCTGTGAGTATGTCTCATCCCCTGTATGACCATGTACAGTAATGCCTCCTCCTCTGTCATGCTGCATCAAGGCCATCCCTCTGAGCAGCCCCCCTGGCCCCCAGCCCAAAGGCCAGCTAGCGGAACTGTGTCACTGAGAGATCGCTGACTGTGTGCAGCTTGGCGCTAACGCTAGCTCACCCTCCTCTCTTTTCCCCTCCGCATGGAGCGAAGCCAGCCAGGGCTAGCATCCAGATGACTAAGAGCCAGGTGCTAATGTGGGCCAGCATAGAAGAGATTGCACATCACCTGTGACCAGCTAATCCAGATTGTATAATGAAGGTGTGGTGTGAGAGGTGGCATTATAAGATCTCACGTGCCGGTCTGGCTTCAGTGAATGCCTGGCCTGCAGGGCCGCAAACGCTAAGTCAATTAGCCATGATTTGTTCGGTAACTCGGCTGCAGGGTTGTGTCACTAAGGTGCTGGGAGGTCAGACTAAGTGATGCACCTTGTCCTCATCTTCCTTGCTATCCCAAAACAACCCCAGCTACTGCTTGTGGTAGGGAGTAAGTTGTGTTGCTTGGTGCTATAGAATCCACATTTTCAAATCAGTTAACACACAAGCCTGAACAGAAGCACTCTGGCCAATATAACACACGAAAGTCATATTTTCTTTCAAATGACGCAATTTGTGGTTAGATCAGTGAGTCGCCTACTTTACAGTAAGTCAATCATTACCATAAAGTTGCTTTCAAAACACGCAAGTTCAACCGTGCTATGTGTGTGTCATTTAAATTGTTTCTGAATAACATGAAAAGGCACCAGAATATCACAACATACATTTTAGTCTTTCCTCCAAAGGTACTTTATAACTATATCATCAACATACAAGACCCACAATGATCAATTTAGTCTACATTACAGAGTACTTACAGTATACAGAAACTGACCATGTTTTCAGACAGAATATATATTAGCTGTGGACAGATATGTTCCATTTGGTCAATCTAGTAATCCGATGGAGTTTGGAAACTTTCTATAAAAGCTGTCTAAAAATGTTTTTAGAAAAGGATGTAAAAAAGTGGTAAAACAAATGAAAAACGAAACTGGATGCTGAAAAGAAAGTGAGGATGAAGATCAAGCAGATCTCAATTTCGTGAAGTGCATCTTAAACTTTAAATGCAATGAACATGCATTTCTTCATTAACAAAGTGCTTTAAAACTGTTGTTATACAGTAGTAGAGTATTGTATTGTTGTATACATTCCGAAGTATTGTAATTGGTGGTGTAGACTGTCTGCTTATCTCCACCTGTTGAAGGTTGGCTGTACTGTACATAAACATACATTCACCTCATTGTTTATTCTGACAAAAAGTAAACAAAGGGCTGTATTCTTCCCATATCTCTGCCATATCTGTTCAAGGTTCTGTATCCAGTGTTATTTGTTGTCTTAGTCAAGGACATTTCAATATGGAACCAGGAGGACTTGAATGAAGGGCCTGAGTCACTGAAGCCTGAATTCCCTGTACATTCGGGCCAGGCCAACACCCACTGCAGCACACAGTTCAAAATCTCCTTTGAAGGCTTCTGGCAGGGACGAGAGCCTTTTGGAGTTGCACTCCACGGATGGCATGCCCAAGTGTGACTGACAGACAAGTATCTCCATATCTCCATCATGACTGATGCACAAAGCCTTATTTATAGTGCCCCCGGCATGCCATTCTCCCTGAGTGTGAGAGAGCCATCCACCTTGATTCCCACAATAGACTGTGCCATCCCTCCTGGCTGCCATAAATTACCTTCCAATATTAAATATGAGCCGCCTGCTGGTCACCAGCGTAGTGGTGCGGGGTCTGCTCTTTTCTCTTTTTTTCATTGGCGCGGGCCAGCCTACCTTGCCGTCATGTTGTTTCGGTGGTGCCGTTGTCACCTAAAAAGGTATGAGGTGCTAGGACCACGACATGGCAACGCCATTGAGTGGGCCTATTTAAATAGGGCCTGGCAGAGGAAGGGACGGCTTACTCTCTCCTTCTCTCTCTCTCTCTTGGGAGCGATTGTAGACCAGCTTTCTCCTCCAGCTCTGCCGGGTGAGTCTGCGCCACTGGAACCTTCCCCTAAGCTCCTCACTATGGGGAAAGATCTGCATCAAATCCTTTTCAATAAACAGGGCTTAAGGGCTATTGTTAAGGATAGACTGCTGACACCACAGCCGCAACTACAGCAGACATTATCACATTGTTCAATTTGATATACATAACATTTTCTTTAATTGTCATTCTAGCTAAATAATTATTTAAGCAGTCTTGATCTAAAGTAAACTGCTTTTTTTAAGGGCGATATAGAAATGGTATGAAAATGTTTGACATGTAGCCTAGTAGTTCAGTGGAATGCTGATGTTCAAAGGACTGTTCTGTGCTTGAATAACAACTAGACGATTGTTTGACACTGTCATGCGCTCAGTGATTTCTGCCACATTGTTACTACTGCATGTGTTCGGCTCCCTGCAGTTGTCCTGTCAGGCAGAGCGTGATTAATTGGACATGTGTTTGGGTGTGTGTGTGCGTGCGTGTGTATTTCTGTGGTGTGTGTGTATGCGTGCCTGCAGGTTCACAGCTGTCTAACTCAACATGTGCGACGAGGACGAGACCACAGCTTTGGTGTGTGATAACGGCTCCGGGCTGGTGAAGGCTGGCTTCGCCGGCGATGACGCCCCCAGAGCAGTGTTCCCCTCCATCGTGGGCCGACCCCGCCATCAGGTGCAGCCCTCACTCTTCTCGTCACTCTCTTCATCTCATCCTCATGGGCGTCCATTTTATCATTTAATGCATTAAACATGCATTTATGCATCAACAAAGGGCTTTAAAGTGCCCGTCTCCAAGGCCTCAAAGACCACTATGCTGTTTACTGTACTATACATGTATATGCATACATGTTATGAGATTATTCTCGGAGTATGTTACTGTGATGTAGAGTTGACAGCCTATAAATACATCATGTGTCCCTGTCTCCTGCCCCGTGGCCATGCAGTGTAGAGACAGAGAGGCTCTCCTGCTGTGCTGTGACACTGAGAGGATGTGATTGGGCAGCTGCTGTTTATGGCATCTGGACAACTGGTGTTTGTTTGTGTGTGTGTATGCGTGCCGTGCGTGCGTGTGTGTGTGTGCGTGTGTGTGTGCGCTTGTGTGTGCACACAGGGTGTGATGGTGGGTATGGGTCAGAAAGACAGCTACGTGGGAGACGAGGCCCAGAGCAAGAGAGGTATCCTCACCCTCAAGTACCCCATTGAGCACGGCATCATCACCAACTGGGACGACATGGAGAAGGTACACACACACACACACTTTAATTTGAGATCATGCACAGAAGAGCTTTCATATTGACTATGTTTAGCCTAATAAATGCTTTGTCTGAGGTTTAACTGACTTACACACATCCCCACCCATCTCCACGGTGTTAAAACTGCCCATGTTGTCTTCAGATCTGGCACCACACCTTCTACAATGAGCTGCGTGTGGCCCCCGAGGAGCACCCCGTCCTGCTCACAGAGGCTCCACTCAACCCCAAGGCCAACAGAGAGAAGATGACCCAGGTCCGCATGCTTCACTGCACTCACAGCCAATCCAATAAGGCTGGCACAGCCTGCAACTGTACTGTACACATGTCAACACGAGATTAAGACTCCTGCTGGCTGTTCATTCATTCATTCACTGATGAGTTGATGAGCACACATACAGTAGGACATGTTCAAATGGTGCTAACTCTTGAACTGCTACCTGCAGATCATGTTTGAGACCTTCAACGTACCTGCAATGTATGTGGCCATCCAGGCTGTGCTGTCCCTGTATGCCTCTGGCCGTACCACAGGTGAACATCTCCTGCTCCATCAACAACTAAATCCTACTTATCCGCAAAAATCTATACATATAAAAGCCATCTGTCTGTCTGCCTCTTTCTTGCCTAATCAGTGGCCTCTCGACTGTGTGTGTGTGTGTGTGTGTGTGTGTGTATGTGTGTTCATGTGTCCGACAGGTATTGTGCTGGACGCTGGTGACGGTGTGACCCACAATGTGCCCGTATATGAGGGTTATGCTCTGCCCCACGCTATCATGAGACTGGACCTGGCTGGCAGAGATTTGACTGACTACCTGATGAAGATCCTCACAGAGAGAGGCTACTCCTTCGTCACCACGGGTAATCAGGACCTCCCTCAGCAAGTGCATCAAGTGCAGTCTATTACAATCAAGACAGAAGTGCACTGCATACTGATTTACTCCGAAGGCTTATCTTAGATCTCTGACGGCTTATCTTAGCTATCTTAGAGCTTTTTTATAGTGGGCCATGATATGAGAGTATTTCTAGATAAATACACTCAGTGTTTAAAGGGTTTTTTCTTAGCTGACATACTTCAATAAGGACTTCAGGACTCCTTAGCTGTAATACCACAGTGGGCTTCAGCTTAGTGTAGTGTATGTATGGTAAACAGTAGCCGAAACACCTGCTGCTGTAACAGTAAACGTGGTAAGAGTCACCGCCTGCTGGTGAATATGTGGAATTGCACCTGCTCCAGCATATGTTGCGCTGGAAAGATAAAGACAACAACTCTGTTTTGCCTTTGTGACAGCCGAGAGAGAGATTGTCCGCGACATCAAGGAGAAGCTGTGCTATGTGGCTCTGGACTTTGAGAACGAGATGGCCACCGCTGCCTCCTCCTCCTCCCTGGAGAAATCCTATGAGTTGCCCGACGGCCAGGTCATCACCATTGGTAATGAGAGGTTCCGTTGCCCAGAGACCCTGTTCCAGCCCTCCTTCATTGGTAAGCAATGTCAGCTCATGGAACAGATACTAAGAAGTGGTGATCTGCCTCTGTTTTCCCTCGAAGTGAATGTGAGCGTCAGAAATATTAAGCTAGCAGATTCGAGGAATATCAGTCATGATAGTGTGGCCTTTAATCCGTTTTCCTGTTTCCTCAGCACTATAGGCCTACATAATGCATCATGTTATTTTTTTTTTCTTTTATGACACAGCCAAGTACAAAGCTGCAGTCAAGCTGAAATATTTATTTAATGAATAATTCTCAATTACACACCAACACTAGATGGGAAAAATAAAAAGATTCAGTATTTTAATGGTACATTCAGGTCTTTGAGGAATTTCAATAGAAGTGAAAGTGCCTTGAAAGTGAGCTGGAAGTTTCTGGACCTTTAAATTGCTCTTACAACTGAAGCATTAGAGAGAGGGACATGGTGACTGATCACCACTCAGCAGAGCTCATTTGGAGAAAAAGATGGCGGAGCATAACTGCAGCCCATAGATCTATTCATGGAGGGGTGAGGGGGGGGGGGGGTATTCTTACTCATTGATTCTAAACACCCATTCTGGAGAAACATTTTAGAGTGTGGGACCATTTTGCTCGCACATTAATTCAGCCTAAATCATAAATAGCATTCAATTCTTATGTGCTGGAGATGTAGATGCTTTGTTATGGATTTCTATACAGTAGGCTATATCCTGTAGTTGCTGTACTTGAGTTACTTGAGTTGTTGTCCTTGCCATTGCCACATCCAGGTATGGAGTCTGCTGGTATCCATGAGACCACATACAACGGCATCATGAAGTGTGACATTGACATCCGTAAGGACCTGTATGCCAACAACGTCCTGTCTGGTGGCACAACCATGTACCCAGGTATCGGTGACCGCATGCAGAAGGAGATCACAGCCCTGGCCCCCAGCACCATGAAGATCAAGGTAAAGCACACAACATTACTCATCTCCTCAAATACAATCAGAACAGCTGCAAATGCTAACCTTCTTGCTAACCTGTAAAGAATGGGCAAGTGGCCTTTTGGCAAAACAAGTTACAAAGCATAGAAAACAACCAAGGACAATCACATCTTCAACCATGTCTTCTATAGACAACAACAAAGATAAAAATGTCAAGGGAATTAGGTTATTTAGTTTGAGAGTGGGTTTACATTACTTTCCCTTTAGAATAAACCTGGTTCTCAGTTTTTCTAAATCTACTGACTTAATTCAAGTAATAGTTTGAGGAAATGATGTTTATATTTGGGGGGGATCGGCATAATGACAAACAACACAGGAACTTACGGCTCCCAGAAAACAAGTCTTTCTTCCCCCCCTGCTGAGAGAAGCCTGCAGCAGTATTGATGTATTTCCATGTAATTATCTGTAAACAGTCACAGACTCTCAGTTCATGGTTACATTGCATTATGTTAATTTAGTTAATTAGTCCTTTCATTATGCCAGACACAGTATGCTCTGTGCTCCCTGTACTTTCTCAGTCAGTGGGGAGAGCTGGGGGTTCTTGGGAAGTGATCCTCAGGACTGATGTGTATGTATGTGTGTTTGTGTGTGTGTGTGTGTGTGTGTGTGTGTGTGTGTGTGTGTGTGTGTGTGTGTGTGTGT
>JASCQY010000118.1:2104771-2122741 GCA_030264315.1 Sardinella tawilis
AGCCCTTACATTTCAGAATTCTTGTGTTTTGGCTTTATGTGCCTGCATCTTAAATTAGTACCTCAATGACACCTCTCTCTCTCTCTCTCTCTCTCTCTCTCTCTCTCTCTCTCTCTCTCTCTCAGAGAGACTTTCAAATCCTGCATTCTGCAATCTATGCAAGTCTGGCATTGAGGCACTCGAGCCGCCAAACAAAACCAGCACATATGCCTTTAAGAGGGAGTACATGCCGTTCCCTATTCATTACCCTGTAGGGGGGGAACTGCTGAGAATCATTCATATCACTGGATGGCGACATGTGAGGACAGCTCTACTGCCAATCACTCATCAATAACAGCTGGAGAGGGTAGGTAGCGTGCGCTACTTTAAGGGACATCACTGCTGATTGGTTATGAAGTGAGCCCAGCGGCCCGGCAGGCCCTCCCTCAACGTGTTTTTATGCTGATAAAAAGTAAAGACACTGGGAGCACAACACAACATAAGCAACAACAGTGACACCAAAGCAAAGCAAAGCAAAGCAAAGCAAAGCAAAAGTCCAGTCCAAACAGCAAGGGATATGCCTGTGAGGGGCCAAACCTTCAGCGCCTGGATTTTGTGCTCCTTCCTCTGTTTCTCATACTGCATCTGGCCCAGTTTGATTTTCAGGCTAGACAGCTTGGCCATTAGAGACTAGCGGCAGAGAGGGTTAGCCCACGAGGAAGAGAGAGAAAGAGAGAGAGGGAGAGAGAGAGGGAGAGAGAAAAGAGGAAAGAGATAAGACAGAAGACACTACAAGAGCAGAAGGAAGGTGATTAGATATGACAAGAATCCCACAGAACTACCAGAAAGAGCCAGAGTGGCGGAAAAGGTGAAGGCAAACGGTGCAGCGCCTCTTTGAGAGGCCCAGTGGTGGAGCATGTTTGAGTACACAGAGGAGTGGGGGTGAGTCTGCGCTGGAATGCTGTTTACCACAGCCTCACTCACCTTGGTGGATTTGAGTTTCTTCTCGTACTGTAACCTCTCACTCTCCATCTCCGACACCCTGTACCTCAGCTCATTGATCTCCAGGATTAAAGTCTGAGCAGGGAAACACACACACACACACACACACACATTTAGCCAAGTACCTTTTCTTTTTAATATTGTTCATTTGCATTTGCAACATGTAACTTTGGATAAAAGCGTTTGCTAAGCACAAATAAATAACACACACAGACTAAATCAACTCTCAAACCCAGACAAAACAACCACACAATCCTGCTGGAACAAATCATCCAGGCAACAGTTAAGTGCTAAGAAAAAAAAAAAAAAAAGCTGGGATCTGCCAGACATTTGTTAAGTGGCTCGATAAAGAAAAGTTGCAGCTTTGGGGGGGAAAGAGAGGGTGCTTGATGGAGACACTAAAACCATACTGAGACCATAAAGTCTTCAAACACAACAGCAAATACAATGCATAGGAAAAACAACTTAAACAACTACAGAACACAGTTTTATAAACAGTCTATGAACAGGACGCTTTGACGGGAGAAATCTGTAAAAAAAAAAAATCGATGGGGGAATCAGGATAACTTTTTAGCCTTTGCACAGAGCTAAACATCATATCTATTTGTTTATCCAACACTAAATTCCAAAACTGGATACGCTTGAACGACAAAAGATTTCTGCTTCATGCTCCAAACACTCCCTGCATGACATGCGACTCGATTACCACCACATGTTTTCAGTGCGAAAGTGAACATGAAGCACAAGCCCATCCCTGGATATAACACCCACTCGCTCAGGAAGCTGCCTCTGCTTCTCTCTCTCGGGCCAGCGCTGGAGCCAAGGCCCCATGGCTTCCTGGGTAATCACTACTTTCCAGGGAGAGGAAAAGGGAGAGGGAAAAAAAAATTCACCCAAAACAGCTTTACAGAGGAAATGGCTTCTGGCTGTTTTTGCACCGTTCCCCTTTTGTCCTCCTAGCAAGTGAAGCACAACATGGATAAAAGCCCACTCTTCCACTGGACTGGAAGAGACTGCTACAGCTCAACAACAACACGACGGGATTGGTCCGGGGCCAAATGTCCCCCCGCCCCCCCATCCCCCTTGGCGGACTGGGGAGAGAAAGTCCTGCCTCTGCAGGCCCTAGTTTGCACTAAAAGGGAGCCTTTGCTTGGGGAGCGCTATCTCAGTCCAAACATTTCATTGCATATGGTGCGATTTCTGGGAACAAAACCAATTGCTGACATAATACAAAGTGAAATGGAACGATGACCAAACTGCTGACTTCTTTCTGACCTACCCAAACAGGGCATGCTGTAAGAGTGAAACGCTACGGCCTTTCATCTGAAACACTGTGAGGCGCAGTGCCCTGAGACCCAGACTAGCAAGACCTCTGGCAGAAGATTCTCATCATTCCAAAGACATGCTTATTATGTGTGACGGCGAAGGCTGGCTCCTCATACCTCGCCATCTCGGAACTGCTCGTCGAAGTCCAGCCGGTCCTTCTCCATGGCACCCAGCTTGAGTTTCAGCGTGGAAATCTCCGTCATCAGGTCCAGTTTCTGTGTCTCCAGAGCCGAGCGACACAGCAGCTCCTGAGGGACCCAAGCCACAGCAGAGGCAGACCAGGGAACATTTCACACAAATTCTTCCCACAGTCACATTACCCACATTGGTATTCTCCTCACTAACGTTAGTTGTAACAAGCCAAAAATACAGTACTTATCCAGGAACTGCAATGTGATGTGTGTTTGTCATTTACACCTCATACAAATAGTGTGAATAGCACTATTTTGCCAGACTACATTGGTACACATGGTAAAGATTTTCAGCGCTGGTTTACCTGTTGAAGCATCTCCTCTGTGGTGTTTAGCTTCTCGCGGTGTTCATCAAGGCACATGTCGAGGTCCCTAATCTTTTCTCCCTGTGCTTCCACCTGGTCTGTCAGAACACTCACCTGTCCACACAAAACCCAAGGAGTGTTATATCATGGCATCTGACTGACCCCACTACAGCCTGAAATAGTATTAATAATGATGTAGCATTCCTGGGTTACCTGGAGCACAAGGGACTCCTTGTCACTCTCGAGACGAGCAAGTCTGTCCTGATAAAGGTCTGCGCTCATAGGGATGTGGCCATTCGACTGCATTCATAGAGACAAAATCAATCAAACAAATTGAGTGTGAAGGTGGTGTGGTTGAGCAGCTCGTTTCAAACAACATCTGACATGCCTAAACATCAAAGGCACAGGTGAACCTTTGAGGAGTAAAGAGCAGGGCACTCAGAGGCCTCGGAGAGGCTGAAACCCGAGCCATGCTCGCTCACAGCGCAGCCTTTTGTTCTGCCAACAGCACCTTAAATGGAGAATGGGCCGACAGAGGAGATCTCCGAGCAAACACTCTTGAGTTATGGTATTACACGCCAGCTTTGGCATCTCTCTGGCCGCTCGCCAGCGACTGCAGACTGCTGGCGCAAAGAAAGCATGTTTCCCTCAGCCCCCCCCCCCCTCCCAACACCTATTGTGTCGCAAGTACGGATTCAGTCAAAATCTTTCTGACAACCACCAACATCACCACTGAAGTGTCTACTTCCCGTTCCAGTTCAACTACATAACTGTGTCTGGGATTCCAGACAGCGGTGTTTACCATAAAACAGCCAACAAAGCTTACCGTCAAACAGACAACAACTAGGCCACGTGGCTTATGTTTGTGGCCAAGATCACAGGCAGTTTATGGATAGTGAGTTAAGTTACTCTACTCTGCTTGGACACCAGCAGTCTAAAACTAAAGGGCAGAGGATATCTCACAGATAGTGCTGGCAACGTTTTCAGTATTTATTTATTTTTTTTACAATCATGACCATGACTAATAATCTATGCCAGTCTTTGAGGCATCCAAGTATCTCCAGATTTGGAGTCCACCTGAGCTCACATAAATAAATGCTTATGTTTAAACGTGTCACCAAGCAGACTGGCGTTTAACAGCCATAATAAATCAAAAATATCTTGTTTTGCTACCGCTTCAAATTCCACACGTCACACTTCCCCATTAAATTAGGCTTGGTATGTATTAAAAAAAGATCCTGTGACACTTTCAACATAACTTCAGCTGCATAACGATCGCTTATCCTTTGTGACCAGCATAGCAACCCAGCACACACAAACATGCATCATGGGTGATGAAATAAGGGAATACCCCATGAGGGACTAAGTGCATGTGTGTATATTTATACACGTGTAAAAATATGTGTGAGCGCATAGCCTGCATGTAGGTGTGTGTGTGTGTGTGTGTGTGTGTGTGTGTACAGAAGTACTGTAACCACACACACCATATGCATACATCACTGCATATGTCTGTGTATATGTTTAGCAAGCAGAGAGACGGTGTGAGAGAGAGTGCATGAGAGTCTACACACCAAGGGCCCGTGCAACCACTCCACCAGGCTGTCGGCAGTGGAGTCGGGGATCTGACAGCGGAGGCCCTCCCTCTCGTCGCCGTCCATCATCTCCAGCACGCCGCGCAGGTCCTCCAGCAGGTGCAGTGCCCGCAGCCCTCCCATGAACGGCGACGTTGGCGACTGGCAGTCAAACATTCCATTGGAGTAGTCCAGAGCCTTGGAACCTGAGCAGGTGCAAAGGTCAAAAGGTTAATATAAGGGGCACCTGTCCATAAGATGAAGCATTGACCTGAACAACATACATGATGACATTTTTGACATTTTGAATATGACTTTCTTTGTCAGTTTATGAAAAACATTTAACTTTAACATTAAGCCTCTGCAGACGCTGGGTCGACATGTCAGATTTGGAACCAAACTCCGAACTCCAAATCAAGCTCATGGTTGGTTTTGCTCTCTTTATTTTACGCCTGGAGTGGGGTCTCAGGCAAACACTATTGTATCTGTTCACTTCTACGCTGCCATCCATCCACAGCTATGCGTCTCTGCAGCCAAGGAGAAGCAGTGATGTAATCTCAAAGTGCCCACCATGCCTTCAGCGGTCCGGTGCCAGTGGAGGCAGAGCGTGTGAAAGGAGGACGAGCTGCTGACTGACGGAGCAGGACTGAGCTGCTCAGCCAGGAAAAGATGAGGAGGATGTGAACACTTACAAAAACGAGGGGGCTCGCTCCAGGCCAGTATAAAGGCTCCATACCGCTCTACTGCAAGACATCACGTCACTGGACCAACCAACCAACACCCTACCCCCCCCCCTCCCTCCCTCTCTCCCCAAAGAAAGGAAAGATCACACATCTTATCCTGAATTCACCACAACTGAAATGACGCAAATGTAACCAACAGCCTCAGAATTATCCATGCTGTTCTGGTTCTTTCCTGGCTAAAGAATATCGGTAAAGTATTTTCTGCTCCATCAGAAAATAGAGATTTTAAAACCCATGCTCATCCCTTCACAACTCTCTCCTTATCCTTTTTCGGAGAATCCAGAGCACGCGCGGAAGAGAGAGGGACTCATCGTCACGCTGCCATAAAATGGGGCATTACATTATTGTTTGGACATGACGCGAGAAGAGAGCTATTTTAATTCCCTGTGGAGATGAGCACAGATAGAAGGGACTGCGGCTGAGCGGACCACAGGGACGGCAGGACAGAAGAAAAGCCACCGTCTTACAGGAACCTGGGGCCATCATGTGATGCACCAGGCAATTTCCACTAGGAAATGTCAGCTATAATTAACCAACCGGGAAAAGAAGCTACTACTTAATTTGCCTATTGCTCTGAGCTGGTAGCTTCAACTCAAATGACTCCGGGTAGGCTACTTGAGAACTAAGAGAAACAGAAACCTGTCCTGACATCATCCTCCTATCCTCTCATACAATAGGGAGCAGTGAGAATGATGGAACACAGCATCAAATACATAAATAAATAAATAAATAAATAAATAAATAAATAAACAAACAAACAAACAAACAAACAAAAAACAGCAAGAAATACCAGCACACGTCATCCATACTACAGCAATCACTAGGGTTGCAACAGTGCACTAATTTACCATTCCATACAATTCTCTATTTTAAGTTCACAATACGTTTTGCTGACTTTTTAAAGATTTTCATTTTTATGATTGAAAATCTTACTCTATATAAACTGTGGAAAAGATCACTGATTTCCCCTATGAAAAATGCAACTAAAAAAAAAAAAAACACAGAAATAAAATAATAGCATAATCTATCACATTTTTTTCCCCAGTATGTTCCATGAAGTCAGTGCCATGACCGAATGGCTGTAGTACTACTGCGCACACTAGGGTTGCTCTGATGGAGCTGAATCTTGACTGCATGTGGCCTACTCTGACTAGGAGGAGAATGCTCCCCCACATTAGCATGTCTGGTTTGACAGGTTGAGCTGGGGAAGTGGTGCAGGTGTTGTGGTCATGGACAGTGGCAGCTCCTCACCCGCAATGATGCCATCCATCTGCTCCAGCGCTGCCGCCAACATTTCACTGGCGTCCGACATCATTCTGGCAGGTCAGTCGCAACCCTGCAAAAGGAACACAACACACAACAGATGAGGTCATGACTGAAAATATAAAAACACTCAAGTCACGCCACGTCCCACAGACCAACATACCATCTCTGGGAGAAAAGTAACAAGTAAAACACAACAAAACCTTAACAACTATGGCAACGCATTACACAAAACAGAAGATAAAAGAATAGAATTTAGAAAGCAGTTTTTTTTCACATAACAGAGCAGAAGGCACAAGGGATGACAATGCATCTAACCACAGGAAGGCGGGACATGTATGAAAGTTCACTGGGACAGGATGGCACATAAAGACTGTTCTTCCCCTGACCACAAAGCTACCAAATACAGGCTTTAAGGGCACGCCTTGCCTGAAGGCAGCAGGCCCCCACCCCACCACCACACACCGATGGAAACACTGATAATCCACAGTACACGTGTCATAGACAGCGAATGGGACAATGAGTGGATCTACGGTCCCAAAACCATGTGGGCTGTGAAACAGAACCTTTTTATTTCGGCACAAGGGCTCCGGTGGTTCTTTGTGTGTTGACTCTGTCATAAAGCTGAGGAGAGGGTGGAGCCGGGCAGAGCGGGAGCGGGGGTGGCTGTCAGCGGCGCTGCGCTCACACGATCCCTAATGAGCGGCTCCCACCACCGAGTCTGTCATTTAGCCCCAGAAACTCACAGAGGGGAGAGCTTTACTTAGTGCCCATGGTTGAGTGGGACACCAATTAGACCTGGGCTATGCCCACACAGAGAGCGCACTCTGGCTCCCAAATAACACCCCACAATATATAATATAGATGTACTGTAGTAGTAGCCCATTTCCTCAAGAGAATATTCATTCTGACAGCGCAGAGAACTGTATTTTACATCATCATATGATTGTTATATTGCCTTCACTCAAATATACATAATACAGCTTCAGTAGATTGCAAGTGCAGAGAAGATGTTTACAACCCCTCTCTGCAGAATGCCAGGTTGTCTGGGAGGTGTCTGTAATCTGTTGAGGTGTGCCTGGAATGCGGGGAATCTCTGGGACTTTGCAGAGGGGTTGTTAAAGAGGGTTGTAAAAATGTCCCAGGGGCTCAACTGGTCTCAGGTTGTGGGGTCGGCCAATTTTTAACCGTTCCGCCGTTCCCTGGGTTACCCAGATGGCCCCACACCAACAGACACGCATTTTCAAAGCAGAGTGCTTCCCAGTCACCTCAATCACTGCTGCTGCATTCTGAGCTGCCGTCGAGGGACACTGGACACTTTGTTTGGCCAACAGCAGGCATACACAGTGGGCCTCCTTTGGACAGGCGCCCAGAAACACAGTGGCCTCTCAGTCTAACCTCTGCTCGACTGTCACAGCCACCACCAAGCTCAAAGTCACTCACATCCTCCACAATTCTCATTTTCGCTCCATGATTGTGCACCATATAGTCCCTCAGCTTCCATATAGAATGGTGTGAATGCCTGGAAATGTCGAGCAGCTTTGTGAGAGGCCTGAGTATAGTTCAGTCCTTTATGCTCCTAAATACCTGTCCTTAGGCTTGGAGTAACGGCAACCTCATTTCACAGCAGACCTTTTGAGAGAGGGGTGGGGTGCTGCTCAAGGATCTGACCAAACATTACCACACTTTACACAGAGGAGGTATTCACCTCTGTTGACCAGGGTAATGGAACACAAAAACATACCCACCAGAGTGCCACAATAAGTAATCCCAGTGTCATGCCTCAACAGTGCTTCCCTATTGGACAGCCAAAAGTCACAGCGGTTGGGGAAAGCGTTGAGTCATTTCATTGGTGGAGTCTGCTATTTAACCAGCTGTCCGACTTCCTGAGGTCTCTCCACAACAGTGCTGACTGGGGCTCTTTTGTTGATTTTAGGGTTTGTTTGAAAGAGTCCTCCCACCAGACCCCACCTGCTACTTCCGCAAGTCTTCCAACAAATGGACGCCACACAGAATCGTCTGTAAATGAGGAGACACTAACTTTCCACACAGCCATCTGCAGGGTGTGGATTCAAGAACCCTATTAACATCAGTCTGAAGACATAACCTATAGGTTTCATGCTGTACTACGGGGTGGTTCACTTTGAGAGACTGCCACTAACTTAGGCACAAAGACATAATTATGTTCAACTGCAAGTTTTGGGTAGTGACTGGAACAGAACTCTTTTCAAAATTTCAACTTCAAAGCCTTTATTTCACAAACCCTGTATTACTTTTGTGAGGAAATTCAGGGGATTGAGGCATCAACTTGGATACTCTCCTGAAGACTTCCAGAATGCAAATGGAATATTGGGCCATATCAAAGAGAGTGTGTCAAAGTTTTGCTCCCCTTGAGGAATGCAGGCATTTCAGCATGTTTCAGCAAAACCCAAATTCCATTTGGCCGTGATGACTCAGGGCAGAACTCCCCTTCGATGCCTCTTTGCTCTCAACTCATCCGGTTAATGTGGGCATCCAGTTCTGGAGGGTGGGCGCAAGAGGCAGGGTTATTGTTGAACGGGGATGAAAAGAGAGGAAGCTTGCCCCGAGGGCACATTTGTCTCGCCACCTCACACCACAGGCAGCCGCAGCGGCGCACAACACACCCGCCATGGGCCATGAAAATCCTCAAGGTCAAGAACAAATCGCATATTGGGGGCGTCTCATCTCTTGAGGCGCAGGCGAGCTGGGCTAGTTGAGGTAAGCAAACAGGAAAAAAGTTGATAAGAGCGGCTTGGTGAGAAGGAAATCTTGCCCTTGGTCGTAGCCTAAACACCATACGCAGGCAGGAGCAGCTTTGAGAGTCTGCATGTGTTGATACTGGAGTCTGTGAATTGGTAGAGACAACAAATAGACTACACTGGAGGTCTGTTTTGAAAGTCTGCTGTTGGCCAGAACTCAACAGAAAAAAAATGGCAGTAAGTCATCACTGAATGTCTAAATAATATTAAACAGGATACCAACACTCAAACACCAGAGATCTAAGGCCAGTGCACCATTCCAGCCTTGAATAGCAGCCTGAAAGCAGGCAGAAGAATAAATGCACTCTCTTGGCCGTGTCTTTTTCAACCCCAAAAGCATTTCAATAGCAAACAATTGTGTCTCAGTTGAAACAAGGGTACAGCTGCAGAAAATTAAAGCTTTCGGCCACTTTTCTGGAATGCACATCATCTCAGCTTTACAAATACATGTAGCACTCTCGAGAGCAAGCTGCTTTGCATAGCAGAACCCTGCAAGGCTGGAATTTCCTCCTGAAACTCCGACACACAATGGCTTCGAGCCGTGGATGGCGATAACACATAAGGTCTTTGTGAAGCTTAAGTTTTGCTCTCTCTTCTGGCTGAAATCACATGGCCCAATACAGGCTTACTATTCTGGCATCTGCATTCAAGAAGCCCAGCCTTTAACAAAAGGAGAAAATCTGAGGCATTCCAGAAATGCATGTCAACTAACATTACCATACGGATGGCATTTCGAGCAACATGGACATGACAGCCATGAGATCCAACCACATTTCTGTCCACGGACAAAGACAGTGTGGCCTCAAAGTCCCTTTAGGGAAGGGCAAGGACCTCACCAATGTTAACACTGCCGCTGAAAGTGGTCTTCTCACTAGTGCCGTGACAGAAAGAAGACCTGAGGAAGAGGAGAGCCAGCTGTGCAGAAAGGGGGTAAATTCTGGTTTGCTTGCCATTAGTGGTCTTGGGACACTCACTGAGCTCTCACTCTCACTGAGCTCATTGGTAATCACTCGGCACGTGACACAGGCTACATTATAACTTCTCAGTAGTACATCAATAACATAGGCTACCGTTCATTAAAAGAGGAAAGGGGCTGATCTATGATGACAAGGAATCAGCTTTTAACTTGGAGGCAAAATGACTTGCTTGGTATTGCAATACAGAACACTCCATTTGGAAATATTTGGAGAATGCATAATGAAGACTGAAATTGAAAGGCTTCAAACTGAATTGATGTTAAATTCTTGCAGAAGGATTCTGATCCTAGGGTTGACAAAGGCTATGATTATATTACCTTAGGAGGTCCAACTCTGGCATGGCTAAATCACCCGCAGCCAGGGATATCCTCAACCCAAAAACAGAAGTGGTAGGCAATATCGGTTAAATGCCAGCAAACTGTACAGAATTGTCTCAGTCAAGTGAACTTAACCCTGCTTAAGGGTTGGCTGTTTAGTGTCACTTTATTAACAAACAAACCAAGAAAAGCCTTGGCTGCTGATGTTGCCGATGGATTACGTCTTCCTCATAGAAATAGCACACAGGCTGACTGATTACCATGATGTGTCTGACAAGCGAAAATAGATTTTCTATTCGAGATGTGATAAAGGCTTTGCAGGGAGAAGCTCACAGTGCAGCTTCATTGAGAATGAAACATTGGCAATTTTTTTAAAGGCTGTGGTAGAACATAAGATACCTTAAGACTGCACACATTCCCTGCACAGAATATTAGATCTGCTTTCATCGATGAGGATGAAAACTGACTGACTTTAAAGCCTCTCACACTAAGGTAAAAAAAATGGCATAAATTCTGCTTGAGCATGACTGTGTGAGTGAGGAGAGGCCCTAATGATTTCTCATATTCATCAACAGGCCAGGCCATTCAAGCCTCACAGAACACCAGGCTCCATCCAGAGAGATCTGCTACTGAAACACAGACATGCACATGCATGCATGCATTCACACACACACACACACACACACTACTGCCTCTGCTCTGAACCCTGGATCACTGACAGAAAGCCCCTCCCTGGCACAATCTGGAGAGAAATGTCAGCCTTCAGGTCACTCATCTCTCTAATGGAGGAGGGAAGAGAGTGTTTGTGGCAGGCAAGTTAAGTCGACAGGCCTCGCCTGAGCGGACAAGAGATGTGCAGCGGGCAGAGAGAGAAGCCTCTACGAAGGACGGATTTAGTGCAAATCTTGTTTTCACCCGCAACGCATTGGGCCCAATACGGAAGCTCAAACTCATTGTGTCATGTTTAGAAAAGAAGCTATAAATATAAACCATTTTGTGAAAGAAAGATGCTAAGCAGTATTATATGTGAAGGACAGTAAAACGGTCTGTGAGGGATTTAGTAGTGGGGGGGGGGGGGCGGCCTGCCCAGGTGTGCTCAAAAGGCTGGATCACAGCGCTGTCCCCAGGCTAGACTGCTCAGTGTCACCAGGCGGTGGGATTTGTGCCGCACTTGAGACAGTGAAAGAAAGGACTATTTCTGGATTTCCAGTTACTTAGCCTCAATAACAGTGTGGCTTTCACTGAGGCGAGGCTTCTTTCTTTCATGACCCCAAGAAACCCATGGCACAGATGCTGTGTTGCTGGGCTCAGGTTATTCTCAGGCGGGCAGAGAATTTGAGATTTGAGAATTCCGAGACATTCCAACGAAAAAGCATCACGGCAGACTGGCATGCAGGGTCCCAGGCCAGAGCACACCAGAGCAGCTGTAGCCTATGTATGTTGACGACAGTCTGGCCAGCACGGGCACACATACAGCCTATTCCAGGCATCCTTGTGGACGCCCATCAGGCGTGCGTCAGAAATAAACGCGGATGAGAGAGACCATTAGGCCAGAGGGAGAGAGGGAGAGTATTATATCCATATGACTAATTTTACACTCATCACAAATGCCTGAGTGGAACATGGCTTGCACCTGAGGGGTGGGGGCCTGCCAACTGCTTATGTAGCTCCAACAGCTAAAATAAATGTGCTTGAGGGATTCAGTAAATAGTGTTTGTAAATACTACAGATCCACTCAGCTGGTCTGTTTACTTTAAGAATGTGATTGGCCTTTTAGAAACCGTGCATGCTTAAAGAGCAAATGAAATCTATAATGAACCATTTTCAATCAATATACACTGTATCGTTGCAGTGGAATTAGCCTAGGCAAAACTTTGAGTTTTGAGACTACATAGAATTAAAGTATGACAACAGCCATGTGCCAAATGTGTCTGAAGACATCAGCAAATTCTTTAGAAGCTGCAAAAACTTAGTCTGTCCAGATGTGTGACTGACAAGGCAAATGATTCAGTAAAGGGTTTCGGCAGAGAACTAAGAGTCGCAGCTTCTCTGTGTACATGGGAGGTTTTATAAGACTTCAAACTGAAACCTCTCTTGAACTTCTGTTGAACACATGAACAATAAACATAAGCCTGTCCCATCTCCTCTACACTGCCAACAATAGTACTGAGACCTGACAGACAATAACAGATGCTGATCTGAGAGACAGAAAAAAAGAGAGGTTTAGTTTCAGGTTTTCATAGTTTTATGAATTGACTGAAATCAACCACACTGAACACTGTTGAAACAGCATGCTGTTTAACAGGATCATGCTTCTAAACACCAACAAGCTTGCTTGTTCTTGTGTCTTCATGCTTGTTAATAATCATTCGAGGATGGTGGTCTGCTGCCACCTAAAATATCTGTGGTAATACTTTTGAAGTGGTAATACGACCACTATGGCGCTTTCATATTTTTGTCCTACATTTCTTGCAAGACTGAACATAACATTCTGTAGCCTGAGGTTCTGAGGGCGTTTGGGGATATATCTCGGACGTTTTCGAAACTCTGTGCCAACTGAAGCAGCGGGTTTGACTATAACGTTAGGAACTGCAAGCTCGGAGGTTTCTCTCGGAACATGCAACGTGGAATGTGTGAATCACGCCAGTGTAGTGAACAACCGAACATTGAGAAAGTAGAGTGGCTCTGAAATTACTTTGGTATGTCTACTGTAAGTCAAGTCTTACGTTATTTCCGAAAATAAGTAACCAAAATGGTTGTAGAGGTTGTGTCAATTCCATTTATTTAAATTCATACCTTTAGGCTACGTTTTACTGGCCTGCGTGTTCCTTGGGTAGAGGGGTCTTATAAAAAGAGAGGGAATTGTTACAAAGCGAAGAAAACCTGAGTAACAAAGTATTCTCCGCATCTGAGAGAATACTGAGACAATTCCCGGCGTTCGATTTCACTTGATTCATGTTTTCATTTAGCTTTGGCTGAGACGCAACGCCATCAGGAAGGGAATTCCTCTACAATGCAAGATCAACTTCTTCATTTAACTGCTATAAGTCTTTTTCTTATTAAAGAAGTTATAAAACGGTAACGATGGTATGACTATTTTAAAGCTATTTTACAAACTTTTTACTTGCATTCAAGTACGTTCACCAAGTTTTCGCTGTCGGCTACTGACTGGTCAAGATTTCGCTCAGTTTGTGCATGATATGCGTTAAAACAAAGAGCTTACTTACCGAATATCGATAGAAATAAACGTAAACCTATGTTTATTCAACAGTATTCCCCACGACAATTACTAATTTGCACTTTTCGTTCTTTAACTTAGTCCAGTTTGCTCGTCTCGTAATCCGTAGTCCCCCCTCGCCTGCGCCATGACGGTAAAGACCTGGGATGGGAAGGGAAGCCGTACGTCATGGCGCGCACACATCCCGCCGCCACGGGGGCACGCTCTACACAGACTGCTTGTATATGTAAGATTTAGGAGGCTATAACCTGCCCTCCCCTACTGTACATTGCAAAGAATCGGCCTTTATGATTTTTACAATTATCTATATTCATTTAATTCGTTCATTTCACGTGCGAGGTGGGTGAATTCGAGGTCAAAATTCTACCACAGTTGTCAGAACAGCTGGTGGTTTGCTTGTCAAACAGCTATTCATCATTAAACGCCTTTGAAGTTTGACTTGCCGTAGGCTAATGAAAACTAAACAGTCAAGCCACCATAGGTTTACCAATAACAAACATGTATGGTTAGTAAGAAGTATACGCTTTTAAACGAATTAATTCACAACTTTTTTTCTTTCATTTTTTTTTAAAGAGAACAGTGAAAATTTCCTACAGTCGGCCTGACAAAATAGGCCTAAGGCTTACAAAAAGAGAATAATAACAGCCTTCTCACAAAAAAAAAACAACATTCTCAGATATAGCCTAAAATAATAATACAGTTTGAATATTAACATTCATAGGCTATCTTAAGTGCATGACTGGGCCCAGCTCTGGAAGGTCAACTTCTTGAGGTGGTGAGCAAGGGCCTTCACTGTCCAAGTGGGGCCCCTTAATCGGAATCAGGAAATAACTGATTTAGTATTAACAATGTAATGATCACAGCAGGCTTGGATTGTGATTGTTTTCAGGGGAAGCAGGTGGGAGGTGCATTGCTTCCAGCATTCCTGTTGCATGTAGGCCTACATCATGCAAAGATCGTTTTGGTGGCCGCTCAACTTTCACAGTGTTGGGGTCACACTCTAGCATCTCTCGGATCCACTCGTCACCCAGAGCACCCTCAATGAACTCCTCCATGCTGATGATAGCTAGAGGAAGTGACAAAGGAGTTAGTCAGCAAAGGAGTTTTCAACAGTTTGCATTGATGAATAATAGCCTCAGAGGATATGATGCAAGACATGATTTAGTTGGTTGTGAGGCCAGACTGCCTGTGGCCTAGCAAGGCCAGTACCACTATATTATCTCCACTCAATACTGTATTCGGCTACTATAGTACTACGTCAGGGTATTTTCCTGAAGCTTTGATTTCCTCAACTAGACTTTCTTGCATCGAATCAGCGAACAGAAATTGAAGACAGAACATACAGTATATAGTTCTGTTTAAAGTAAACAAAGGCTACAGCTTAAATGCACCAGCCATAGATTTGTAGAGGAACAAAAAAAGATTTCTACAAATATGTACGTATATTTATTATTGGCAGATCAACACTAGAATAAGGTATAGTGAGCAGCATAATACTAAATTCAGCAAGTTTGATATTTAGAAAGCATATATATGCAGGCTAATTACTTCTTGTTTCTTCGCCTACCTCTATGATGTGAGAATGGATGTGTCACTTCTAAAAGGTTAATTGAATAGCATTGTTGTTCATCATCCTGCTGAAGCCTCACCATTGTTGTCTTTGTCCAGTCGCACAAAGATTCTATTGGTGCACTCCTCGGCTGTGAGGGGGTTGGGTTTAGTTATAGAGGCGGCCACGCTCATCTTGTAAACAGCCTGAGATGAGATAAAGGATCTAGTAAGCAACTTTAGAAAATACATGTCATGCTCTCTTCTGACTCCCTGTGGCGAAATTAGATATTGCATGCAAAATATGATTAACATAAAGATACTTTGGCAAGTAACTCATTATTTGATGGCATGATAACATCTGATTATTTACAGAAAGCATCACCAACCATGCCTAGGAAGGATTGTTCTCAAAGATCACCTACATCGTTTTCAAAGTATTAAGCTAAATGTTTAGAATCTCAGAATATTGAGTTGTGACCTGTTTTTTTTTTTTTTTTTTTTAAGTAGTGGAAGTCAGCTTATATGTGACTCATAAAAACATAAAACTGTGAACAACAAAAAATTTACTCTAAACATTTGTAAATTTGTATAATTTGTAGTTATAAACAAAAGTAAAAAATACCAAAAATGGCAAACTTTAGGATAGATAATACAATCCATTAAGACTGTAAAGAAAGTTTGTAATTATAGAGTAAAAGACATTCTGAGCATATAGGTTAATGATATACTGTAGTAGTACTTTTAGGGGTGGGGGGGGGGGGGGGGGCAGACTGATTTCCAATTGTCAGTTTTACCCCTTCACTTCCGCACACAGGTAGGCAGCTGGGTGGTAGGCTACAACCAGTTAAAAATACCCTTGTGGGGAGGAAGGGGCCCCCACCTGCATGATCTCCAGCATCTCCCCCCGGGTTATGGCTCCGTCTTTGTCCTTGTCGTAAAGCTTAAAAGACCAGCGCAGTTTCTCCACCGATGAGCCTTCAATCAGCATACTGATGGCTGTCACATACTCTCGAAAGTCAACAACTCCATCCTACAGAAACAAAGCAACAGCATTCCCCAGGCAGTCTCATTATAGTTTTCAGTGTTCAGTGTTCATGGTTCTCTGAAAGGCCACCCAACATACAAATTGCCTTTGTTTAATATAATTTACTACAATGTTCAATGACACCCGATAGAATTTTACTAGAACTGTGAAAGGAAAATTCACTATCCTGTCCTAAAAATATAAAAAGCTTTTGAGAGTACTTTTGGAAGACCTGAAACATTCCCGAGGTTAGGAGAATGTAATTATATTTAGGGAATTCCTCAACAGCTTCTTAATCATTTATGAGTTTATTTATGTCATTTTTAACCATCCTACTGCTCCAAATGTTACTATTTCCTTGGACATATAAACATAATAAACATCTTATTGGAGTAAATAAAATACAAGAGCTCGGCCACTCAGCATCATAGCCCATAAAGTAGGGCTACCACAGGGAGGAATCCATCTCAGCCAGGAAACACGCAGCCAAGGGTATTTCCCTCGAGGGCCTGGAATACAGGCAGCATTTCCAGCCACACAAGCCAGCAGTAGCAAAGACAACAACACAAACCTCTGTTGATTCCCAGACAATTGTCTATTCTCATTTCCCTGCTGTTTAGGCTACTGCATGTGCTTAGTGCCACTTGTGTAGCTGGGCCTAAACGAGTTGATTAGCGAAGAAGAGTAGCCAGCACTATGTGAGGTCTGGTGAGGGTATGTAGCTAGGAGGGGCAGATGTTTGGTGCCAGGCTCTGGCTGGAGTGGGGGCTCTCATACCCCATTGTTATCCAGCGTGCGGAAGATCTGCTCGGCATACTCGGCTGACTCCTCCCCCACGGTGCCATCGCAGAAGTGCCTCCTGAACTCGTGCAGGGTGATCAGACCACTTGGACACTCATTCATGAACTTTCTGACAACGATATTTTATATGACATGAGAGCAATATGTGACATACATGATGCTGAAGTTGAAACTGAAATGGCTTTAAAGGAAATATGTAATGATTTTCCATTAGAACAAATCATAACAGTAATCAGCCTACATGACCTAGAATCACCAGTAGATCATTTAGATCAATCGGGAAGTATTTCTAATGGATCAACAAAGCCCAGAAAAGGCTGATAAATGAAATGCTAGATAATGAGCAATGAAATTCCCCCCAGTGAGACTCTTACCTGAACCATTCATAGAGTTCGGTGACATACGTGCCTCCTTTTCGACAGGGTAGTGTGGCAGATTGTCCCATCCTTCTCTTGACCCAAAGCCAGAGACCCCAGGTCTCCTGTTATATAGCAGCATCCAGATTACCTTCCACGCAATTAATCACATTTGCCGGTGACCTTCTGGAGAAGAGATATAAGGCAATAGTAATCTCCTGGTGGGAGGTCAAAGGATGGAGGCGAGAGCTGAGGCAAATGTAATTAGCTTCAGACTGGGCTCCTGGTACCTGCTGGGGAAGAGGCGCTCCAGAGGCACGAGACCATCACACTGGGGCTATTTGGGACAAGATAAAGATGGGATGTAAATAGATGCAATGTGAATGGATTCTAAGCTGTCTGTCTGATAATTAATTAGAAATGGAAATATACTGCTGGCTGTCCTGCATTGTTAAATCACACCAAGCAGATACAGTGCCCTCCATAATTATTGGCACCCCTGGTTGAGATGTGTTAAAAGCCTTAAAATAAATTCAGTGTTTATTG
>JASCQY010000118.1:2183408-2196576 GCA_030264315.1 Sardinella tawilis
AAAAAAAAAAACTCCAATCCCCCCCCCCCCCCCCCCCCCCACACACACACACACCCAACAAAAAGTGATCAAATTTAAGACAAGGAAATCTCTGACTTTAAAAGGACGTGCCAAAGCTGGCAGGGAACAGAGACTGTAAGCAACATGATGGAGGGTGATGAGAATGTGGCTGGTGTCAGGTAACAATTATTACAAAATGCATTTAATACTAATACATCATTTATTATTTAATGATGATTTATCATTATTATCATCTATTATTAAAAGGCTGCTTTATGCAATATAACCTTTGTCTTATTGTTCCTCTTCCTCTTATCAATATAAACATTATTTTGTTAGATACCTGAAGCTGAAAATGAAGGCTGGTTATGCTGTGTTTTTTTGTGTAGGAGGGCATGGGATGCGTGCAGAGAACTGCCAGTTATTCACGATGAGCAGAAACCCAGAAAAAGAGTGACGTGCTTACAGTGGTTCATATGTATCATTGTTGGTTTACTGGTGTTTGCTCTTGCATTGTTAAGCAAGGTATGACCGCTCACTTAAAAGAAGCTAATGTCTTCTAACTTGCTGTTTTACATATTTTTTAAAAAATATCAAACCCATAACTAATTTTTCTCTTTTAAAATAGTCAAGCTTTTTGCTTCTCATTACCCTGGCAAGCAATGCGACAGACACGGTTCAAATGCAGCATAAGCCTTTTGTATTCTTAAACATTGGCTGTGCGGTGATTGCACCCAGCGTCCTTCTCTTTTTCAAGAGCCTATGGAAACTCATCTTCAAAAACTCAAATAAACCCAAAGGGAAAACTATACTGTGGGTAAGTGAAAATAGACTCTGCGTATTACATTATGTCCTTGGTCTGATTATGATTTTTTCATTCCTGTAGCCAACAAAAGCTGTCAACTACAACCTTGTATTGTAGAAGAAATATTGTACACAAGATTTAAGCTTATAGCTCCATAAAAAAACTTCTTTTGTCTTTTCTTTGGCCAAAGTCACAGAGATAAGTCTTTTTTAATTATCTCTGAATAATTGAATATTGAATTTACTGTAGCTTATATATTTATTGTTTGTTCCATTTTGCCAGGTGCTGTGTGTGGAGTCAGTGGTGGCTCTGGGGGCGACACTTCTGACAGTGGTTTCCATGCCCAACTTTGACATCATCACCAATGTGATGCTGCTAAACAGCGTCTGCGTCCTTTCTGCAGCCTTCCAGGTGTCGGCTGAGTGCATCGCCAAGGAGAAGAAGCGAATCATTATGCTCCCCATCATGGCCATTGCGCTCATCTTTCTGGGGTACCTGCTCTTCGCTCTTGGCTTTCTCTTCGAAGACATGGGGATGGCGCTATCAGTGGCGCTAGCCATAGTAGGGTCTGTTCTCGTCTCGCTGAACTGGTGGGAGAACTACAGCAGCCTCTTTAACATTTCCTTTTTGGAGAACATAACAGAGGACCTTGGCAAGTCCCGCAACATGGTGTGCATCTTGTCAAGTGTGGTGCGTGTGTTAGTGACTGTAGCAGTAGTTGGGGCGTATATCCCATTATCAGGAGGCGAATGGTCCTCTGTCACAGCCGTTGGGAATGGAGAACACAGAACTCTCATTGTTAGCTTGCTCGTCACTCAGATAGTGTCTTCCGCAGTGTGTCATTGGTTTGTGGTGGTGGCCTGCAAGATGCACGCTCTGAGAAGTAGCTTTGCAGTGCCGATGTACCTAGCATCAGTGGTTGTCCTTGCTGTAATCTTGGGTCCAGTGGTCTTCATTTACACGACGTCACCCTCTCAGAACACTACAGTTCACTGTGAGAAACTAGACCTAAACGACACCAAAACCTTTGAAGCCTTCAAAGGTCCAGAATGGGCCTTGAGATTGGTGGTTGACATTACACAGACCCTGTGTGCCCGGAGCGGTGTGCAGAACTTTGACCCAGCAACACTGGGCCTCCTGGGCAGCTCCACCATCAGTTGGTGGTTGGGCCTCATCCTGAGCACAGTCTACATCTGGTTTCTCCGCATCCAGCGCATCGAGAGAACCCAAGACCTGTTTGTTAGGAGGCTCTATGAAGGGGCTTTTCTGGAACAGTCCATGCTGCTCAACACACGATTTGAGATCTTGAAAATGAGCAAGCATAAAAGGTGACTCCACATTCCTTTTTATTATCTATTTGAAAATGATACAAAAAATTGAATGTAAGATTATGAAGTTTTTCTCTTGTGTGTCATATTTAGGATGAAAGAGAAGGTGAAGGTTTATTTGTGTGCTACCATGTGGCATGAAACCTATAGTGAAATGATGAAGATCATCATCTCAATGTTTAGGTGAAAATCAGCTATTTTTTTATATTTGTTAAGTTGTAGATCCAACAATGACATCTTTGATCTTGGATCATCATTTAAAGTGTTCAAATTTCCATTTAAGATCTGTGTTTGATAATTCACCAAAGATTTTTAGTGACCTCTTTGTTCTTACTAGATTGGACAAGTACAGGCCAAAGGGGAACCTGAACACAGATGTGGTTTTTGAGTTCCATATCTTCTTTGATGACGCCTTCAAAGACATCAGAAACAGCAGTGGGCGGCATGTGAACGAATATGCGGAAACTCTGGTGGAAGTCTTGAAGGAAGTGTACATGTAAGTTATAGCCAACATCTTTCAATTCTCCATGACTGCGATTAGACAAATCGTCAATCATTGTTGCAGTAACTTCTCAACATGATGTCCAGTCTCGTGTCTGAATCACTCACTGTGTGTGTGTGCCACTCTTGTGCCCTGTTTTAGGTAAATAGAGATACTTTATTAATCCTGGAAGAAATGATTTAACAGCTGGAGGTCCAGGCAATTATTCTTTTCACTAGTCAGAGAGCTAATCTTTACCTCATCAATGATTACCTGGTAGCATTTGATTTTTTTTTAGATATTTTTGTTGCCTTTACTGAGATAGGACAGTAGAGACTGACAGGAAATGAGTGGGGAGGGATCAGGAAATGACCTAAGGTCAAAATCGAACCCAGGTCCTCAGATTTATAGTATGACACACTAACCTGTTGAGCCACAGCGCCCCAGCTGTAGCACATGATTTTAAGGCAATTTTAAGAACATTCAATCAAAGCGAGTAATATAAGCACAGTTTAAACACATTCAGATAAGTAAAGACCCAATGAGAATGTCAATGGTCTTTTTCCCTAACAGATAATGTACCTCTACTATCTGCTTGGCTGGAAATTAAATAACAAGTACGCTAAAAGGTTTACGCCTGAAGCTGATGAGAAGACTCTGGCAGATGAACTGAAGGTAAAGACCTTGCAAACACCAACCCCACATACTGTATACTCATTTTACAGTAGGGGTCAGTACAAATGTGTCTCTCCTCCAATTCAGAAAGAGAAGGACAACACGTACATCCTGGCTTTGGATGGGGACACCGATTTCCAGCCATGTGCAGTGATGCTTCTTATCGACCGGCTGAAGCTGTACTCAGAGGTGGGCGCAGCGTGCGGCAGGATCCACCCCACGGGCACAGGTACCGTACCTGACCGGACCGTATTTGGCTCACACAGGCTCAAGCCTGTCAGTTATCTTCCTTGTCCACTGCACTCCTCAAATCTCATCCAGATGTCATTTCCCATCAGTGTGTGACCCAGACATGAAATATATTTGAGCAAATTTATGAAAAGTATCGAACATTCATTCATTCTTAAAGGTGGGGTATGGAATTCTATTTTTTGGCCATTTTTGTGCAATTACTTGAAATCCTCTTCATCACATACTCACAACCACTGAGTTGGAAGCACCGACATGAAAATTCAATACAGTCAGTCATTTCAAGACAGGGCTTGACAGTTGCATGTCAATCAAGTGGTAGTACTCAACCATTGGAGGAAAGGTGCAGGAACGTGGGCGGGACCATTTTCAAAATCTGACAGTGTTGGAGAATTCCATACCCCTTTGAAGCAGTAAATATCTGCAGCGAGTGTTGTGTGATGCAAACTGATTCAAACATAATAGAGTAAGTGTGCTCTGCTGAGCTGTGCTGTGCTGTGCTGTATGTGCGTGTGTCTAGGCCCCATGGTGTGGTACCAAAAGTTTGAGTATGCGGTGGGCCACTGGATGCAGAAGACGGCTGAGCATGTGATGGGCTGCGTGCTGTGCAGCCCCGGCTGCTTCAGCCTGTTCAGAGCCTCGGCCCTCATGGATGACAACGTGATGAAGCGCTACACCACCAAGGCCACCGAGGCCGGCCACTATGTGCAGTATGACCAAGGTGTGTCTCTCACTCCATCGCTCTTCAGACTTTAGCCGTCATTTCATATCCTCAGTCAAAAGGGGCTTTTAAAAGACTGTTTATCAGAGACCGTGCTGAAATCTATAGAAAATGTGGAAAACTAAAACCAAAAAATAATTATGCAGATCAATCAGGTCAGAATCACAATTACATCTCTTAAATAGAAATTTTGTGTGTGTGTGTATGTCTGTATGTGTGTTTGTGTGTGTGTGTGTGTGTGTGTGTGTGTGTGTGTGCGGAGCGCAGGGGAGGACCGCTGGCTGTGCACACTGTTGCTGCAGCAGGGCTGGAGGGTGGAGTACAACGCAGCATCAGACGCCTACACCAATGCCCCGCAGGACTTCAAAGAGTTCTACAACCAGCGGCGGCGCTGGGGCCCCTCCACCATGGCCAACACCATCGACCTGCTGGGCTCTGGCCGCCTCACCTCCCAGAAGAACAGCTCCATTTCCATGCCCTTCATCCTCTACCAGATCATCACCATGATGGCCTCCATCCTGGGCCCCTCCACCATCTGCCTCATGATCGCAGGTAAAACGTCAAAAGCACTCGTGTAGCACTCGTGTAGACCTCCGCAAAGGAAGTATAATGGGTCACTGACCCAATACAAATTCTAGACGGTGTTACGGATCACCACCAAAATGTAGTCATCTGTCCTTTGTCCTAATACCAATGTTGTCCAAAAAATGTATCCAAATCTGTGCAGTACTTTTGAGTTATCTTGCGAAAAGACAGACAGACAGACAGACGCAAACGAAAAAAAAGCTTCCATTTGATGGTAGTTTTATATAATGTAGAGATCTCCACAGAAAAAGGGAATCTTTCCAATTAATAAAAGAATAAAGATTTTTTTTTTTACACACAACAATATAATGTAATAGAACCAACATTGCCCCCATGAATCTGTGCATTCATCGTTCTACGTTTCAGGAAGTTTCACCTACATTTTCAACCTGGATGCCAATGTGGCCTTGGTGATTGCAGTGGTGCCCCCTGCTGTCTACCTTGGGATTTGCTTTAAAGTGAAATCAGACACACAGATCAAAATCGCTGCAGTGATGAGCATCATATATGCTTTATTTATGACGGCTACAATTCCAGCCATTATAGGTAAGTTATTTTACAGTACATTCATTTCTTGCTTAGTTGTTAATAACAATAAGATACCAATAGAATTCATGAAAAATTCAGCTCCTTGTCAGCAAAATGTCACACACACACACACACACACACACACAGACTAAAGGCTGTATAGACTATACTGTAGACTTTAAGTTTCTGTTGGTACACTATGCAAGAATTGTACAGTAATTTACCAAAGTTACAGTAATTTACCAGCTTCATGTGATGGTTAACTGACTCATTTTGGGGTGAACGAAGTCTCTCCTGGCTGCTCCTGCGGTGTTTTGGCCAAATGCTATGCTTCCAAGGTCGGCCTTGGAGCCTTAATTGCACAAAAAACAAACTGAAAGAAACTGACGCATCAGTTTTATGAAATTGTATTTCCTTGTCAGTCAACATAACTCTTTGAAAATTATCATTGCAAATTCCTACCCTTTGACTTATAAACAAATCCAGAAATTATAAGGCAGCAGCTAGATAGAGAGATAGATAGATAGATTAAATCAATAAATCAATCTCTGTGCAGGTCAGATGGTGGAGGAGCAAACAT
This sequence comes from Sardinella tawilis, assembly GCA_030264315.1. Classification (NCBI taxonomy): domain Eukaryota; kingdom Metazoa; phylum Chordata; class Actinopteri; order Clupeiformes; family Clupeidae; genus Sardinella; species Sardinella tawilis. The sequence goes on from JASCQY010000118.1 coordinate 2,189,361, forward strand.
TCGTGACCCCCGCAGGCATCTTCTTCATCACCATGGTGCTGATGTACATCAGCACGGCCGCCCTGCACCCTCAGGAGTTCTCCCTGGTGGTGTACGGCCTCCTCTACTTCCTGTGCATCCCCAGCGGCTACCTGCTGCTCACCATCTACTCCATCGTCAACATGAACAATGTGACGTGGGGCACCAGGGAGAGCGGCGGGGGCGCAGCCAAGACCCCCGTGGCCAACCTGCAGCAGCAGGTCCTGCAGGCCAAACTGTGCAGCTGCTGCCTGTGCTGCAGACACCCCCCAGAGGAGCCCAAGGAGGAGGCAGTGGCTCAGCCAATGAGAGACACCGAAATGCAAGATCTCAATATGCACTGTGACTCTGAGCAGAAACAGAGGTAGTCACCGTGACCTCACACATGTCATTTTGTGCACTGCATGCACATACATGTATGCAATTGGGGTTCATTTTCATCACAGTTATTTCAATTCAATAATAGAGAGTTCAATAATATTCAATGTGTTCATTGTTTGATGTATAAGCATTTTGTGCATTTCTTTTTTTTTGCTCAACATGCAACATGTTTGATTGTAGTTTGCCAGAGCCTCCACCTGAATATCCTGAACAGAGTAAGTGTACTTTAGTAATTCATACCACCACAGACTAACACACACACACACACACACACACACACACACACACACACACACACACACACACACACACAATCATTTGTACAACATTTTAGATATGGTAAGATTATAATCTGGTATCATCTCTCATAATGTGCTTACTATCATTCTTTTGAAGACTGGATTGCGCAGTTGCAGAAAAAGGCCTATGGTTTTGGATTAGAGGAGAGTTTCCTCACCGGGGTGAGTTCATCGTATACACCACTACTGCACGTGCTTACTGTACTGTAGGTGTGTGTTTATAAGGTCAAAACTGAAAACCACCACCCAATGAAATGTCTTTCTCTTTAGGATGAGGATGAGTTTTGGAGGGAACTCCAGAAACGCTATCTGCAGCCACTGGTGGAAGATCGAGCCCAACAACAAAAAATAGCAGATGATCTAAGTGATCTGCGAAATAAGGTGATTTCAGCTACATTTTTCAGTACAATTCTGCAGTTATGGCTATGGGGCATATGCTTCTTGAGGCATGCCACTTATGAATGCTGCAGGAACAACTTTTCTTTTTTTTCATAGGTGACCTTCATCTATTTCTTCTGCAATGCTTTGTGGCTGGTGGCAACATTTTTTCTTCAAGCAATAGGGAACTCCGTCACCATAAAAATCCCCAAGATATACATCAATGGTACCATTGACCCATTAAAGACCTACTCTCTAGACCCTGTTGGGTTAATGTTTCTACTGAGCTTTGCATCTCTTCTACTAGTGCAGTTTGCCGCCATGCTATATCACAGGTGATTAAATAACATTACAATATTTATCAAAATTAATATAAGCCTACTAAAAAGCGGATTACTCAATATTTTGTTTATTTATTGGCTATTGTTGTCTGTTTTGTTTGAAGATTTGTTTTGCATATTTACTGCAGAATTTATACCATGATCCATTATCTGTCATATATTGACACTGAGAGCAAAGCTGGGCAGAAGTTACTTAGGCAGAAATCTTCAGAGGAGCTGGACGACAGTGATAAGCAGGTATTTTTCAACATCAATTTTGTATTTTTTTATTTTATACATCTTACAAGTATTTTTATTCCCGTTTATTCTTGCTGGGCTGACATTTTTGATGTTCTCCATCCCTAAAGGGCCCTGACGTCCTAGAATCACATCGTCACAGAAATAGATACGTGATGCAGCGTCACAGAAAGGGACGTAGTCAGGAGGCATTCAGCTTTCAGAACCCGGCTGCAGTTGACCGCTCAGTGACGTTGGTATAAGAGGCGAATTGGAAACATTGTGATGTCAAAGACTGTGCAATGTGTGCTTTACCAGTCAAGTTTACTATTAGAGGCAGGTCAGTCAGGGGAAGCACTCAGTTTTAGGAGAAAAGTTAAAAAAAGAAATAACATGTTGAAATTTGTTTGTCACCCCACTGTAGATGTGTTGGAGTAGAACAAACTGTTTTTTTTTACCGTATACAATATTTGTAGAGTTTAATTGTTCCCAGTGTTAAGTAACACTATTGAAGTATGTTGTATCATCATGTTTTGTGTATTATTCTTTAGAACAAACCATAGAGTTCTGTAATAAATATTGCTTTTTGGAAGAGGTAGCCAACAGTTTGGTTACAAATATGGTTGCTTTGTGAGATACTCACGATAATTAATTGCTAGCATTGTAATTCTAAATGAGAGCGTCACAACAACATAGTCTACTTTTACATTTTACATCTTTAAAGCTGTTACTGCTTTGTGAGGTACTCATTAATAATTCATTTCTATCATTCCAATTCTGAATAGGAGGGGCACTACAACATAATCTGCTTATTCTAAGCGGCTTCTTTATTTGTCCTAATGTTGTATGAATATACATGTATATTAGGTGTAAATTGTATCGTTTAATGCAGCCGACCATTTTGTGTAACTGCATGTAACACACTGCATTTCACTTGATAAACAAGGCAACAATTCAACATTAAGCAATTTTATTTAAAGGTTTGTTCGGTAAAAACAGTATGACTGGAGCATTTAAATCAGTGTATCCATATAAACGTAAACATGAACCCTCATAGAATAAATAGTTGGTGAGCAATAAAGCAATTGATCTACTTGCCTTTGTCTACATGACTCTAATGAGCAATCATATATATACCAGTCTATACACTATTTACATCATATCTTTAGTTTAATGACTACAAATAGTTTATAAAGTGTTAAATGTTCAACTATTTTGATTTAGCAGTAATTGGAAATTGCCTAAAAATGTGATTTACTATGCTGGTGAAGCTTTTCTGTGCACAAACATGAAAGCATATACAAATCTAAGAATCTACATCTTCAGACTCTCAGTTACTCGCCATTCAGGCTAACTAGCATAATAATATAGTTCTGCAAGTACAGTGCAGCTTCCCAGTGGCCCATTCCAATGAAATGTCCCTTAATTGTGAGTCCTGGCCAGGCCCAAAGGGGCCTGTGCATAGACTAGGAAGCCCGAGAAGGTGGTGTAGCGGCCCTGGTTGCTGTAGATGCCGTACCGGTCGTCCTGCTGGCTGTAGAGCCACACGCTGTCCCCCTTCTGCAGGAGCAGCAGCAGGCTCTGGCTCTGCATCTCCCGTCGCCGGGACATGTCCTCGTCGAACACCATGGCCTGCACCTCTCCCTTGCCCAGCATCAGCTTCACAGACACCGCCCTGCGCGGGTGCTTGCCCACGGTGAAAGCGAAGAAGTACGCCCCTGGGTACTGGCACGTGAAGCGGCCTGAGGTTTTGTTGAAATGGCCCCCGATGTTGACGTACTCCACGTCAAAGGTCAGGGCCTGCTTTCCCTGCTGGTACACCCTCTCCCCCAAGATGGGCGATGTCCGTGCCACAGAGAAGGCCGATCGGGGCTCCTCTGTCGGTTCCTCGCGTCTCGCCCAGCCGTAATAGGAATCCCCAGGGGGCGGGCAGCCGGGCAAAGGCAGAGCTGGTGAGGCAATGTGGTTGTTCACATAACCGGAATACGTCGGCGCGTCCGGATACACGAGGTAGCCGCTGAAGGTGATGTAGGGGCCGGCGTTGCTGTAGAGGGCATACTGTGGGTTCTCCTGGAGCAGGAGCCACACGGTGTCCATGGCTCGCAAGCTGACCATCACGCTCTGGCTCTGCACCTTGCGGCCCTCCTTGCGGTAGTCGTCATAGGCGATGGCCTGCACCTCCTGGCCATTCTTGACCAGCATGACCGACAGCAGCTTCTTGGGGAACTTGCCCACGGTGAACGTGAAGTAGTAGACGCCGGGGACGCGGCAGCGGAAGCGCCCCGTGTCGGGGTTGAAGTCATGACCCACGTTGACCAGCAGTCGGTCGAAGGTCACAGCCCGCTGGGAGCCTCCGGTGATGCTGCTGCTGCGGGTGGCTGAGAAGGCCGAACGCTGGCTGGTCACCAACGGAGGAACATGGAAAGATCCGGCTAATCCCGAGCAAGTGAGCAGATAGAACAGGAAGGTCAGAGGCCGGGTGCAAAACTTTGATGTGCCTTGAGCTGAAAACAACAAGAAAACAGGCCAGTGATGGGAAAATGACAATAGACACCAAATATGGGCATAAACATACCACAGATGCCCCGTAAGACCTATCAAAAGCCTTCTGACAGGAAATCCTGTTGACACATTTAAGACCATGACACAAGTCATCTAAGGATTGTGTGAGAAAAAGACAGTTCTACCAGTAAACCCCTTTATTATTGAAGTCTTTTGACTACTCTACATACAAGCCACATACTGTTTTCCTACGTTCCACGTCAAACAATAGGAATAGACAGGAATGTATAACAAAGTGAGCTAAGGTATACTCAATGTGAAAATGCTTTTTTTTCCCAAATGAGTGTGTGATGGTTTGGCTAAAATAGCACATGAGTGAGTTAGGAAGTCTGGTTTAGCCCTGTCAGGATGAATAGTGCGCTTCAAATCAAGTGCTCAGTGGAAGCATCAGTCCTCTAATTCAGCTGGTATTGTCTGTTCTCTCTGTGCACTCAGAGAAGGCAGTAGATTAGACCTTGGTTCATCTGGCCTTATGTGCTGGAACGCTGGAACAATGGCATATTTGGGAGGGGGCGATGGAGCCTGTGTGGGACTGGGAGTGTGGTTAAGGAATGTCTTTTAAAAGTATACCAACCTCAAATTGTTACCGCATTACCAGGGAAACATATTGTGTTGTCTTTGTGTTTGTCAGAGAATTACAATGTTCTTAGAGTAATGTATTAACGGTTAATGGATAAATGGTTAATCTTATTGTCTGTATCAAGGTTAAGATTGCCTAACATATTAATTTGAAAAGAAACATGCAAGTTAAAAAGTTACTAATCAATTTAGGTATACTGAATATCAGAGCAATGATTTGAGTTACACAAATAAATGCATGGTATCAAATATGGCACAATTTTCACAATAAAAATACTGTTTACATGAGATGAAAGTTATGACAAGGTAAATTTGAAGTTATGTGTACCTATCGGTGGGATCATTTGAGAAATGGAATTATTATAGTATTTGAGTGATTGCTTTTTCTTTCTTATGAGCCTGCACATCAGAGAGAATACTATCTTACTATCTCTTTCCACATGATGGTATAATATGATTTTAGGGTTTTATTATATGTTTATATTATCTTTTTAACCAGAAATTGCCAAACAAACAAAGCAATAATGAAATCTTCTCATCATTTAACAGGAAACTGGAATGTTGCTCCCAGTGAACTAGTTGACAAACATTTTCTCAACAATGTTAAACTATGACTAGTATTTCTTTTTCTCATCATGTTGATACAGATGTTGTCCTACCTGGTCTGGTATGGTGTTGCCGATGCATGTCTGGGATGGCTGGTGGCTTCCCCTCCTCTCTGGTGCGCTGCACAGTCTGGGTCCCCTTTTCTGCTCATCTGTCACCCTTTCAGGGGAGCAATGCTATCCTATCAGAGGAGGAGCATAGCGGTAGCATCTCTCTAGACCCAGCAAAGAATTCACCCAGGCCTTCGACCCTAAGTAGTCAAGTCCCTGGGATTCAGTGTTTGGTCCATGACCTTCAGAAGTACCTCACACAGTACTATATGCTGTGATGAAAAATAGCCTAGTATGGCTTTTATTATGACATACTGGTGACACACACTAAATACAAACCATTCTTTAAAAAATGGACATTGCATAAAATGCAAATTAAAACTATTTCATTAAAAACACAGACAAACACAGTTTGGGAAATAATCGAACAATAGGCTACTCTTTTTTAGGGAATTGCATAATCAGTGGAGACTGGGGATCTATGCAAAGTTCCGCCCCTTCTGGTAGACCCTGATAGGACCTTCCATTTGAAACAAATTTGAACGGGAGTGAATGCTATGGGACAGACACGGCTAAACCAACCTCTGGGTTGAACCAGAGCTGTAGAGAAGACATATATATGGCTCTGGTCTCCGGTGCTATTAGCTTTTTTTCCTCTGTACTCATGAAAATATGTTTTGTTTTGTTTTGGCTTTTATACATTCTCCACACAGTTCACTGCAAGGTGTCAAATTAAAGAGAACATTACTTGGGCCACTAGCACCTTGTTACAAGGAACTGTCATGTGAGAAAGGCAATGCAAATAAATAAACAAATAAATAAATGATTGCACAATACATGCGAGTGTCTGTAATTTGTTTTGCAAAACTGGGCTGCTTGCAAGCAACAGTGCAGGCTCTGCTGGGTAGATTTGCAGCTGTACTCAAAACACAGTCAGGTATGTTGCGATCCTGCCATGTTTTGTTAGTTGTCATTGTGTGGATAGTTTCCTTATTTTTCTGTCTGAAGCGCTGTGGCTGGGTACCCTTCCTGCCAGCATCAGGGCACTGGTAATGTTGCTTGCCTGCTTGTGTGGACCTTTTCTTCTGTGAACCTACAGTATATCTTTTGTTCTGTTGTTGAGCAGTAAGTGCATGTTTGGTGTTACTTGGAGTATTGCTTGTGTGGAGGCTTTGCTGTGTAACACATGAATCTCTTTCATAATGCTTGCATGCAAGTGCATTTGACTTGGAAAGCTTGTCTGTGGCTCTCCCTTGGAGCTGTTAATTGTTGTGTCTGTGGCTCTCCCTTGGAGCTGTTAATTGTTGCAGCTTTCATACATGTATATATGTATATATATATATCCAGAAAAATGAATAAATATTTGTATTCTTCTTAATCCTTCAGTCTGTATGTTTCTGCAGATGTTTTCTCTTCATCCTTCCTTTTTGATCAATAAACTTTCGTCTTATAGAATTCATGTCTCAATTGTGCTTATTCAAACTTTTGAAGAAGTGCTTAACTAAGGTGGTAATCTCATAAAGATATGAAGCACGAGGCCCCAGGAAGCTGTAGTCAGGCTATGTATACACCACTGTTCAAAAGTTGTAGATCATTTTGTTGTGCTATGCTCACATGTGCTTTTGAATTTGATCTTTTTGATGTGTGTTTGTGTTCATGCCCATACACAAAGGAAATATACTGGACATTTTGAAGATTGTATGTTAATTCTTGCATGCAAGTGCATTTGACTTGGAAAGCTTGTCTGTGGCTCTCCCTTGGAGCTGTTAATTGTTGTGTCTGTGGC
>JASCQY010000118.1:2203239-2217744 GCA_030264315.1 Sardinella tawilis
TATTAGCATTAAAATAAAATATAATAATAAGAACCGAATAAAACCGAAAACCGTGACCCCAAACCGTGATGCAAACCGAACCGCGGATTTTGGGAACCGTGCCACCCCTATCATTGTCTAGCAGCCTGATCTTCATGCCTGATTTTCATGCATAACAGAATCAAATCTGATCATGAAATCATGAAGCATGATTTGACTAAGGCCAGGTAGTGACTAGAAAGGGCTAATAGGGAAGCTATAGACCAGTTTGTTCTGCTAACAGTCATCATTGAAAATTGGGTTCCTACTTAGGCCTACTTGAATAGGCTTGAAAACTAGAACTACACAAATGAGCATTGAGCTACATTGCATCTAGGGATGCACCAAACCGATATTTGGATCACATATCGATCCCTATATGACAGAAATACTTAGCCAATCCGTTTCCTAAACTTGATGACTGCAACATCCCACTACGCTACTGTGTGCCTCTGTGCTCTCAACTGGCTTGCAAGGTATGGAAACAAATACAACATACAGTAGGCCTGCATATTTAATTTGTCATTTTGTTTTGTCTTTGCTTTGAAAATAATTGCCAGTAAAATAGTAAGGCTGAGGATAATACCCATTTCCTATTTCAATAAGGGATATCGGTTAGTATCGGTTATCCATATGCAAAACCCTATCAGCATCGGACTTTAAAAAAAAAAAAAAAAAGTCAGATCAGTGCATCCCTAGTTGCATCATGTCCAGGCATTTTGTTGGATCCCTCAAAACAGGCTATAGGATATGCTTGGCTATATCCTTTAAATTATGAAACAATTTAAGGAAACGCAACTCGTAATGGTTTGTATTGTCTTAAGGGCATGTGATTTGAACTTAAGCTGAAGATAAGGATGCAAGTTGCTGCTTGTTAAATTCAACAGTTTTGCCCATTATGGATGCTGTTTTTTTGTGTGTGTTCTTTGTTTTTGTGTAAATTCTACAGATTTTCTATAAGAACCTTTTGTATCTTGCTCTCTCTCTCTCTGAGTGAGTCATGACCCCACATTTAGCCTAGGTAATGATGAGGTGATACGATGATACAGCATAGGACACACACTGGCATGAGTAAATGTCATATTTGTTGATAGGCTGATACCAGGGCAAACTTTGACCAATGACTGTGTAGAGGTAGCCTGGGCTCGCCCATTCCGTGACGTTATCGGCCACGTCTGTGGCCTCGCACGGTCTGGCCAAGCATACTATTCACAGGTTTCGGATTCCAGCAGGGGGGCAGGTGCTTCAAATTTGAACCATGCACTTTTTTATATTTGAGAACCAGGTTTTGTATTATGCTTGGCCAGACCCAATGCTAAGTTAGCATTGGATTTGTCGTGCTAACCAGGCTAGTTTAGAGGTGTTTTTAGAAGGTACTTAGGTGCCACCACCTTGGCTACTGTTGTCCTTTCCTCAAACTTTGTTTTTGTTTTTGCTGATGGTGTTCTGGGGCCTATACTACGAATGGAGGTTAACCTACCCAGATGTAACCCAGGGTTCACTTATTAAACCGGGGTTGACAAAACCTGGTCACCTTACGTGGTGTTAATCGGTACTACGACGCTGACTTAGATGTTGATTTGTCTACCGCGAGTTGCCTGAACTGGAGTTCACTGGATAATTTAAGCATGAATCAAATATTGTATTAAATTAATAGTTTGTGTGCAGAGTATTGGCTATAGGCTGCCTCTACGTGTCTAAAGTTGCAGCAGTAACCCTCGGGATGCATCTACATTATGTAAAGCCTAAATTATAGATTTGTATAATATTTTTAACAGGACATTGCATCCTGTAATCATGTACAGTATTGCAGACACTTGAAATCATACGTCTTCTCCAACTCCCCTGTTTAAATGTGCTCGAGAATACAGTGCATTTTAATGACATCTCGTTAAATCAGCTGCATTGTGTATGCATAGGCTACAGTGCGCTGATGACATACATCTTAATTAGGCTATTAATACTCTAATAACAACTATTTCCTATATCACCAGATCAGTCTTCGCCTTTCAAAACAAACGCAATTGGCAGTATGCATAAAACTACAGCGTGACGGGGCATAGGCTACCTTACTCCTGCAATAGCAAGTAATTAAACATATTAGGCTGCAGTTTATTTTATTGCGAACACACTTATTGCGAACACTGTCTTCAAACGCTTTTGTGCGGCGGAGTGATCCCCAACTCCTTGTGCCAATCTGTTTCAAGCAGGAGTACAGGGGGGTGGGTCAAACCCGAGTTAACTAAGCTCATAACCTGCTCGGAGCAGGTTTGAGATGTAGCGTAAATTGCTATGGCAGCATACCTCGGTTAAAACCTATCCACCTTTCATAGCACGGGTTAATCTGGAAGTTATGCCACACGTGATCAAGTTACTCTCGAAGTTACCCTGATAAGCCAGTAACCCCGCTTCGTAGTACAGGCCCCTGTTCACATAAATTTTTTTTTTTTTTTTTTTCTCCTGTTTTTTTAATCCACAGTCCTACACACAGATGCACGTTGTGGCGATGAGGGACAGATGTTGTTCTGAAAACAGTGGAGGGAATGTTGCTGCTGCTGCTCCAACTTAAACTGATGTGCATGAGTCAGTGCGCAGTCAGTGCCATATGATACCCGGGAGTCACACCTACAGAACATTAAGTAGCTCAGGGTTTGAGGTGTTATTTAGAAATGAGAACCTGTCCACAGTCTAATGGATGATTCACAGTTTAAATCTGTGTTTTTCCGGCATCCACTGTGTGTGTAGGCTTACTCTAAGCAGAACATGAGATTATTAATACTAGCCTCTGTGCTCCTCCACCCTGTTGCTCGGGCTTGAAGGGCAATACTCAGAACAATCACCAGCATTATGGAGCACTTTGATGCCTTTCCTGCTTGGTAGCTTTAATAGGGGATAATGATAAAAACCAGGCAGCATGTCTTAGCATATCGACAAGGACCTCACTCAGTGACAATGGCACCGGAGGGCCTTGACAATAGGAAGAAATGCCTTTAGACAGTCTGAGCCCTGCATCCTTCATTGCTCCAGAGAAGATCTGCCTGCCTGCTTGCCTGCGGTTCCTGAGTGACAGTAGCTGTAGGAGGCCCTCGTCTCATGTGTCCTACTGTTGGAGGACATGGACCACTAGTTTAATCAGACTAGTTTAATGCGACAGCCGGCTTCATCTCTGCCCGTCATTCCTTTCCAGCCCATAGCAGTTCTGAGCATGAAGATGAATTGGACGGATGCTATTACAGTAGTGCCATCCGCTGTGAGGACGGCAGAGAAAACAGAACAGGCAGATAGATCTGTGTCTGTGCTGGGATGATGGGGCAACCATGTGCAGCCCTGTCTGCTGCGCAGATGCAATACCACCGCTGCTCTCTGTGAATAACTGCAACTTCACGTGTGTGTGTGTGCATGCTTTAGGAGACGCAGCGCTTGCTGGCGGAGCCGGTGCCAGGCATAAAGGCGGAGCCGGACGAGGGGAACGCGCGTTACTTCCACGTGGTGATCGCCGGGCCGCAGGACTCGCCGTTCGAGGGCGGCACCTTCAAGCTGGAGCTCTTCTTGCCGGAGGAGTACCCCATGGCCGCGCCCAAAGTCCGCTTCATGACCAAAATCTACCACCCCAATGTCGACAAGCTGGGCAGAATATGTCTAGACATCCTGAAAGGTTAGTCATTAGATGCATCAGTGTGTGTGCACACACACACACACACACACACGTTCATATGCTTGCACACTGATAGCGGCACTGTTCTTTGTTTAGCCCACACACTTTTGTTAGGGATGGCGAGTTGTTTGTATTTATCAGGGCCTTTGAGGGCTATGGAGGATTTGCCTGTTTAATCTCCCAAAAGATCAGCAGACTCTCCGATTACACTTGTGACCTCTTGCTAGACATGTGTCAGAGCTGCTAGATGCCACCATCCCACTGCGCTGGCCATAGCACTCAAAATAGACACTTAACTTGAAACTCCCCGCTATGAACTCTCCCTTCCTAACGCGACTCCCTCCCCCAGTTTCTCTCTTTCTCCCTCTCCCCCTCTCTTCTTCCCTCCTTTTTTCTCTTCCACTGGTTATGCTGTTCTCTCTGTCTTTTTTTTTTATTAATTAATTATTAATTATTTGATTGATTGATTGATTGATTCATTCATTCATTCATTCACTTGTACTCTCATACAAATGTGTGCAACCAAATGCCCTCCCTCATTGCCTTTTGCAGATAAGTGGTCCCCAGCGTTGCAGATCCGTACAGTGCTGTTGTCCATCCAAGCATTACTAAGCGCTCCAAACCCAGATGATCCTCTAGCCAATGATGTCGCTGAGCAATGGAAGACCAATGAAGCCCAAGCCATAGAGACAGGTGAGCAGTCGAGAGATTGAGAGAGCGAGAGAGAGAGCGAGCATGCGTTTAGGCTCCTTCTTCTTGCATGCAAATACATATTTGTGGATCTGATGACTCTAATTCATTATTATGATATTAGTTATCTTTGGATTTTATTCTTGGATTTCTTTTGGATGTGGTTGTGCATAGACAAATGCCAAAAAATATCTTGCCGTTTCCTTGAATCATGTTAATTATGAGCAACAAAACGTTTGTGAATGTTAATGCATTATTTAGGCCTGGCTCAAAGCAGCCACTCAAGGAATGTTGAGCACTTATCAATGTTTATTTTATAGGCATTTAACGTTTGGCTTCTTCAAATTTATTTTAATGGTAAACGGGTCAATACACACTTCTACACTACTTTTGTTGTCTCCATTAGCCAATCAAGTCATGCTCTATGTACTTCTGTGGTCTAGGGCGGAACACCCTACAAAAATGCCTTCACTGCATGAGCGTTCCAACAACACCAGCAAAAGATACCAGTTAGCAGGCTGTGTCCACTTTGTCTTTGCCGACTTGGCACTTGTCGATTTAGGCTAAAAGTGTTCATGCCTCTTGAGCAGGATTCTTGTGTCTCGACCAGAACCTATAATACAGCTTTAGAGCTTAATCACAGAAAGAAAGCTCTAGTTACTGTTGGTTGTGCTTTGGCACTGTAGTTTTTGCTAAATATACTCACAATCTATTTCCTCATGTTTGTTTTAAAATCGTATTGATATTGATTTCTTTCAAGAGACATTTCAGATTTGTAATGCAATCTTGTAAATATGAATATTGATTGTCTGGGTCTGAGTCTTGAGGAAAGTGAAGGACATTGTTGAAGCCTGGACCAAACCGGTTTCAAACAGTCACGCCAGCTTTACCTTATCAGACAACTTGCCATCTAGCAAGCTAACTCTGCAGTCAGAGTTGCCATAGAAACACACCTACACTCTGACCTCAGGTTGTGGAAGAGAAAATACCAGTTTTGTGTTGACGTGTGTGTGTGTGTGTGTGTACATACACACGTTCAGTTTAGAGTTGAGGGTTGTGCTCATTTTCTCACATATTCCCTGAAACCATTGTTAACCACTGACACCAGGACTTGTTGGTGTGCTTCCTCTGTTTCTTTGGCCTTTTGTTGTTGTTTTGTTGTTGGTGGGGATGGTTGGTGTTAGTTGTGAGTGAGTCATGATAGTGATTCATACAGAGGAGCGTTCCCCACCCTGGGACTCACGTAGGGCTGGACTGCAACACACACACACACACACACACACACACACACAGGAAGGCCATTTCACACCTTTTCTTATCCCTGTGCACAGGATGCACTTTATTATTTTGCACGCTGTTTTCCTCAGCCTCTCCCTACAACCGGTTTTGGTGGTACAGTAGCCTATAGGCCTTCTTGTCACATGTCATCAGTCATGACTAAAATAGTATGGCTGTTCCATCACTTTAATCCCAACCTATGTCTTTGTGTTTCAGCACGGACATGGACCAGGCTGTACGCCGGGAACAACATAGAAGTGTAGAAAACCAGTTGAAGAAGAGGACAGTGTGGACGTCAAAGTGTGAACACAATTCCTCATGTTCTGCCAAGATCTGTTCATTTGCATTTAAAGGACACAGTCTTAGAGGAAAACAAAACATCTATACCTATCAAAAGAAATGTTACAGAGTATATTAGAGAAGAAAACAACTTCAGACAATTGGTGAGTTAAAAAAAAAAACATAAGCAGAAAAAAAGGATGAAGAAAAAAAAAAAATAACTACCTGAAATTTTTGTTGTTGTCCTGAGTCTCAGTGCCCTGCTGCTGCATGGGCCGACTCCACGTGCTCCATCATGGCTTTGGGTGTGGAGCCACACGCCTGGTATTATAGGTTTCCATGGACTTCACTAGCACGAGCATGACATCCACGCCATCTCCACCGTGGCCGATTGTGGGCATGTGTGGATGGCAGAAACTCTTGGTGTGGGCACTGCGTATATATGCACAGCACCTACCCCGAAGAGTTGCTCTCTCGCCTACGCCCTCCCACAATCCACTGCTGTGGAGGCTCCGTGTCACGCTCCTGCTATGGTTATTATTGATCTGCATCGCCGGCCACAGACATCTGCTTTACACAGCGCCTCGGCTAACCTGAGGTGGTGGAAGAGGAGGAGGGGAGGGGGGTGGGGTAGGGTAGGGTGGGCTAGCAAGGTGATTTTTACTGTGTTTTCTCCCCCCTCCCCTCTCTTTTAAAGCCTTTGTTTTTTGTTTTGTTTTTTTGTTTTGTTTTGTTTTGGTTTTTTTCGTTTTCTTTCATGATGCTGTGGATTTCCTTGAAAGCAGCTAAATAACCCCTACTTAGAGAAACATACCCTCTCTCTTCCAGGCTACAGATTCATCAATGTTAGGATGCATAGTGGCAGATTACAAACTATAGCTTGGCTTTTTAAAAAAAATGAATAAAGATATATTATTAATAAATAATAATGACAAACCATACATGACTTGAAAACAAACGATTAAGCAGTGGCATGGCTGAGCAAAGTCCTGGCCGGCCACCTCATTCAGTGCATAACCTATGACCGCTGTCAGTGTATAGACCTAACTTAGGTGTGTGACATTTGTGTGGCTTCTGCCAAGGGAAAAGGTAAGGGCAGTGAATATTCTGCTGTTTATGTATTAGTAAAAAAAAAAGGTGAAAAAAAAACAAACAAGTATATTTTGTTATTCTCGTGGGTCTTAGTATTTAATTCTGACCTCTTTGCCATTGCTGTACTAATTGTTCTCTGAGCGCTCCACCATACTCCATCGTCATCCAAGAGCACCTAAGCCCACATGCCGTCTGTTTTCTCCGTTTTAGTTGGTTTGCTTTTCGTTCTTGTTTTTGTTTGTTTGTTTTTGTTTTGTTTGTTTGTTTCTGACAGAACTACGGTTGCGTCTAGGTTGACGCTTTGTGTGAGGGGTTACGGGCAGGAGATTTGTGATCGTGGGTGGGTTCGGGTGGGAGGTTATGTAGAAGATCAGTGTAGGCTTTGTCTCAGCTGTTGGTCCTTGGTTGAAAAGTCTGTATTCTCTTCACTGTTTGTAAATTCATTCTCTCTGTGGGAATTAGGACATGGTACTCCTGTCCCAAATGGAAACAGCAACTGTCAACATACATACTTTTGTTCTTTCTGTAAATAAATCTGTTGATTAATAAGCCACTGTCTGTGTAATACTCCATGATGGTTGGTAGAAGTGTCACATGGAATTAATTGAACACTCTCATGAGTAGAAATGAATGTACGTACATCACAGGTGGAGCTGGAAACATACAGTATACTGACCACTGTCATCTTCTCTCCCCAACCCCTACCTCAAATGTATAAGCAATAGCCTACTAATTCCAGAGTGTAATGTCTTCAAATGGATCACAAGAGGGAGCTGTTGAACAATCAGTGTTTAAAAAAAAGACCTTTCCAGAGCCAGTTTAGAGAAGCCAGAGTATTTCACTTATTCTTGATGTAAAGTGAACTCCTTGGCTGACGATAAGTGTTTACGTCAGGCCGTGTCTTGTGTAGTTACCATGTAGGAGGGATCAGCTTTGAGGAAACGTTCGCTGCACTATATAACACGGGCCACTTCGGTGCCAAAGGTATCCATTAAACGCACGCCGATGTGAAAGGAAGATCCTGTTGCAGCTGATAGATAGCGTCTGCGCAGTAGCAGTGGGCAGTCAGCGGCAGTGGTGAGAGTTCGCGCGGGGGACCTCTGTACGGAGGATCATGCTCTCGGACCGCTGCAAGAAGCCACCATGGTAGGGAAAAGCCTCCGGATAGATGTGAACAACGCGACGGATACCTACGAAAGCCTTCCATCGATGTGAGACTGGTGGATAGGAGTTTGGCGCGTTGACGGCACGGAACGGCTTTTATTGAAGACCGAAGCCTGCGTTGCATTTCTCGTCCATAAAGGCACTTGTTCGAGGAATCCTACGCTGACACGCCATTCACTTTTCGACCACAAAGGCTGCACACACAATTGGAATTGGCTACATGATGAAGTTTAAGCCCAACCAGACTAGGACTTACGATGGCGAGGGTTTTAAAAAGCGAGCCGCCTGTCTGTGTTTCAAAAATGAACGGGAGGACGAGGTAAGTTTGGTGTGCTTTCCTGTTGAATTCTCCCCATTCTAAATGACATGGGCTTTGTCCCTCCACGCTACTGCGTTGACGTGCTACATTGTAACGTTATATTTTATAGCCTGGCGGATCAAACTGGTTAGATACAATGTATCTTACTCTCGACGCCTCAGAAATCTGCGACGGACACTTTGTTGCAGTTAAAGGGACTGATTTCGGAAGATATCAACATGGCCATTGTTGTGATGTTGCCTTGCTTTACTTTTCAGAAAATGAGGCGAAATTGTTTTTCTTCTGACCTTTTAACCACTGTACAGGTGTGCGTAGGTGACATGAGAGCCTACTCTTCACTTTACACTTCACCTCCTGGCCATAAATCTAGGTGCATTTGTAGCCTACAGAGCAGGGCTGCCAGTTATGGGCTATGCACTCCACCAGTTGTGTGGTCTTTGGCTCTCCCTAAATTACAGTCTCATTTAAGCTATGCCCCACAAGCACTAGATCGTCGCGCGTGGTCTGTCAACAACAGTGAGTCAGAAAGACCACATCGTATCACTAGTTGTCTTTCTAATGCTCACGGTAAGACAACTTCTGAAACACCATCTTCATCAAGTATAGCTGGGGTGGGGACCATCAGTCCCCCTCTGACGAATGTGAATCATCAGCTCTGTTCACTCCCCCAGCAGATGAAATGTGCAGGAACCCGACACTTCTGTGCTTTTAATATTTCCCCACCTCACACGTTTAGGAATGGAGAACAATGGTGATATTTCCTCCCTGTGAGCATGCGGGGAGAGGGAAAGAGAGAACTGGACCATGTCTGCGAAAAGCAGTGCCAGCATTTGGAGGGCCTGCATTAACGTTTTATAGGCCATAGCAGCTTGCCAGTGGTTCCTGTTGTGAAGTGAAGTCGAGTCCTCCTGCCTGTGTTGGTTTGACATCAGGGCAGGGAACAGGGCCCTGGCTCAGGGGGCACACAAGGCATTCAGGTGACTCAAGCTCCCTACAGCTTCCTTCCAAGCCTGCCTGCCTGACGAACGGACGGACAGACGGACGTCCTCTGTGCACCTCTGCTTCTTTCTCCTCGTCTCGCCCTTTTTCTCTCTTTCACTCTCGGTCACACACAGACATGGACACAGGTAGGCTAGGCCTACCGTAGTCTTCTGTTGACAGCATGTTTTGTGAGGAGCACTGCCGTTGCCAGTGTCAAATCATGACTGTCAGAATGGGAATGTTTTGAATGGGCCTGCACCTGGTGATTTTGTATAATTGGTGCAAGACAGTTTGACTGGGAGACTTGGAAGAGGCGAGAGAGAGAGAGAGAGCAGGAGACAATGAAAGACTGACCTGGGGTCAGAAGTACATGTGAGTGTAAAGTGTAAACTCATGATTCCTGTACACATGACGAGCCATTCAACCAGTGCCTGCTCTCTGCACTGGCCCTGACCTTGTGATTGGTCCCTGCCTCTGACCCTGGACCTTACTGTCATACACAGGACAACTAAGTTGTGTGGCGAATTTAAATGCAACAGTTTCCAGGGACTGAGGAATTGAGTGTTATTAGTCAGGTAGAGTAAAACATGATCAAACAGTGGCACCAGGCCATCAATGGTGATTGGTTAGGAATTGTACAGGTTCTAGATGGGAAGGTCCAGACTTTATTTTTCAACAGTTCACCAGATGTGCTCTTGTCAAGAAGTGCCAAATCCACTTCAGGCCCCCAACTCCCCCCTTCTGAAGGTCATGAATGGTACTGACGTGACTTTTGTGAAAAAAAACTGGGTGTGATTGTGCACTTGCACCTTGTTTTGCAAGTGGAAGATATCAGATGGCAGTAACATTGATATTTTGTTTTTTGTCAGAAGTTTGATTTTGTAGAATCTCCTACATCAGCATATTATCATCTGTACTTCCACAATTGTTCATTAATAGATTGGATAAAACTTATCAACAATACTCAGTAGGCTATTAATTACAGTAAGTAATTACAATACAATTAGCTTATAATAGAATAATTCTAGTTCAAATGTCTCAGGAACTAATGATTCAGAAGTTCTGGTCAGGCTGTTGTGCAGGGAAGACTTCTGTGGAAGGCCGAGGTGCATAGATGAAGTTATATGATTCAGTATTCAGACATGGATCACCCTCCCCACCACCCCCCACCCCCCCCACCCCCCACCCTCCACCGTCATTCACTACAGTCTGACCGTAAAATGGCCCTCCGGTTCACCAGAAGTGCAAGTTATGGTTCTGTCTGCGAAGAGGAACTTTGGAATTTTTAGAGTTTTTAAGACGCTGCTTGTTGTCAGAACACACTAGCTATATGTTTTATGTTCTTGCGGTAGCAGAAGAAAATAAGAAAAATGGAGATTTTGAAGATGGGGTTGGAGAAAATGACTTTCAAGAAAATGACTTGGAAACTTTTCTTGAGTGTTAATGACAGTTAACACCCTTGGTGTTTTGTAACCTGCTCCTCAAGAGGGAATCCACTGGAGTCTAAAAATACTGCCGCATGTTATGAAATCATGTGCCAGGCAGCATGGAGGTGTTTTCTATTTGTTGAAGACAAACTCTTAGCATGATGTATGTCACAGAAACATGTGCATGTGCATGTGTGTGTCATCGGAAAGAAGCAGCAAGTTGAAATCCAGTTTTCCCCCCCTTGTTCATCTGCTCAGCGCCATGCCCTCTGACATACATACTTAATGCTGTATTTGAAAAGATAAACATAAACATGCTCAATGCTATATGTTAAAAAAAAATCTCAGTTGATCTAAGTGCTTGGTAGGGCTTCCAGGGGTTACGCCCACCTTTGACCTCAAATGGTTTGCATAGCAACAAGGCCCCCCATCTCTCCAGATCACTCCATGTGGTGGTGGTGGTGGTGGGGGTAGGGGTGGTGGCGGGCGGGGGCCTGGAGGTGCGGTAAGCAAGTTACACTATGTGCTAAAGCACCAAATGACCTATCAGCGGCAATTTATAGAACCAGGACGGAGGCACTAGCTGCCCCCTGACAGATTCCCTTTCCCACCTCGCTCTCTCTCTTTCTCTCGCGCTCTCTCTCTCTCTCGCTCTGATAAATTTGCTCTCGTTCTGTCGCTCTCCCTGTCACACTACGTAGTTGTGTGGAGCCACTTGAGATTAAAGGCAAAAGTGTTTCAAGAGAGCGGAGTGGAGCTTTGACGTCATAGCTGTACCCCACGCATCGCCTTTTATCAAGCAGCTTTGGGACAAAGCAGGTGGATTTGTCCAGTGACACACTTCTCTGCCTATTGTACTGACTAACTCTAGACTACAGGACGCTGACAGTCTCTCAACTGAGAATTAGAGGAATAAGAATTCTACTCTCAACCTTTTAAAAAAAAAATGTTGAAATGAGTAGAACTGGTCTGACGAGGTTAGGTGCATACATCCTCACATGCGTGTGTTTTTCATGTTTCTGTTGTTTATCAGTGAGCTTTTCCGATAAGGTGTTCTGTAGTCTGCCAGTGTTGACATTGTCTAGTGTAGACTATGGACGTATACTGTGCCATGGCCAGGCTTGGATGGTCGGAAAGCACACACGCGTGTCAAAATGGCCTGTTGTCTGGCTGGGCTGCCCCAGTGCCCCAGCAGGCCGTCTGGTCGGGCTTGTTTACCATGGAGGCTCGGCTGGGCTCGGCTCGACTCGACTCGGCTGGGCCGGACTGGGCGGAGGTGGACGTGCCACAGCTCCAGCCTGGCCTCTGTTCCGCTAAGCTTCAGTTCTCATGCAGAAAGAAAGACAACTGCTGATCCAGTGCTTTTCCAAAGGCATGTTTGTGCCAGAAACCCAGTGAGAAAGAGTGTGTGTGTACGAGAGAGAGAGAGGGAGAGGGAGGGAGGGAGAGCGTGTGTGCTGGTGGGGGCGAATGAGGAGAGACAGGGGGAGAGAGACTAAGCTGGGTGTGTTGTCACCCATTAGTTTGGAGGGTCTGTTGTTTTCGTACTTTAATGCTGCCATTACCTTCCACTAATTGCCGTAGAAGTTGCAGTTTTACTTAAAGGTACGATCCCTTAGGAATTGTCACCAAACTCTCTATACACACTGTGACTAGAGCTGAGTATGGCCCAAATCGTCAGCAATAGTTTATAGTAAAGTGACCAAACCTCCCAGATGAAAATCAAGGATATTTCTGTGAATTTTCCTTGGAAACCGGGGAATTCCCATTCCCAGTCAATGTCATTAAAATTAGTAATGTTTTAACTTCAAAAATCAGGGATCGAGTGGGGTTTTTTTGTATTTTACCGGGGACAAGCTAACAAAAATGGGGACTGTCCCAGAAAATTGGTTTCGTCTGGTCACCCAAAACTATAGTTAATCTATGAATGACTTACACATGGTTCAGCATCTGTCTTACTCCAAATGACAAAAATGAAGGAAATGTTGGTGGCCAGCAGTATCAGATGGATGGCTCCCTATTCTCCCTGAAGCCACTACTGAAGTCGAGAGTGTGCTCCTTTAAAGGCTTTTAAACACTGAATGCTAGCACGTCTGAGGACCTGGTGCAGACAGAGAGACTAGAACACAAGAGGAAAGTGTTCAGCCTAAACCGGTTTGCAAGGTGTACAGCTGGGGTGGAACGCGAGGTGTCTGTACATTGTTCTTCAGTTTAGGGATCCTATGCTCCTAACAGTTCAAAAATGTTGAAAACCATCTGAGGCTAAAGGTTGAGGCTGGCACAAAAAAGATAATCAGGAAAGCAAAACATTGGCTTTTCTAGACCAGATGGCTGAAAAGCTTCATTGTGAGTGCCTTGCGTTCTCAACTGCGTTTCTTGTTGTGCTGTTAAGAGCAGTTCAGTGTGCTCTATCGCCACATGGTTGGCACTACCACCAGCCAAAACCAGAAGGCACTGCACAGGGAACTGCTATCTGCACAAAAATCCATCAGGGCCAAACTATTTACACCAAACAGTTCCTGAGGAAAGCTTAGAAAATTATACAGGATGAAAGCCATCCAAGCCACAGACGGGTCTCACTGCTTCCATCAGGAAAGCGGTTTCAGAGTAAAAGAATGAGAAACCTTTTTTTTAACCACGGGGCTATCATGGTATTGAACTCTCATTGAACTCTCCCATGTCTTGTATCCTATTTCTACCTATAGTTTTCTGTGCTTGGAATGTATATGCACTATAAACCAACCTCTCAGCTTTCAATCACTGACACCACAGTGTTTTGATTTGATTTGATTTGATCTGATCTGATGAGAAGAATCAGATTGAACAAAGGTTTGCATGGATTCAGATTAAACTGCAGGTGACCTAAAGGAATATTGACCTCTTCCTCTGCTTTTGAAGTGGTTTGAAATCTCAAGAGAGTATCTGTGTGTGAGTGTGCGTGTGTGCGTGCCTGTGCATGTGCGTGCGTGCGTGCGTGTGTGTGTGTGTGTGCGCAGGGGAGGGGGGCTGTTATTGTAATAAATGTGAGCCCAGCTCCAAGATAGATTTTCATTTTCTCGTTGCGCTGCTGGGAGTCAGTCGGACTTGCTCCTGAGCTAGAGGGGGGGGGGGGGGGGGTATTGCTGGGCTCTGTGTTTTTCTTGCCTCGGCTATTATTGCTCCACTCCTCTGCACAGCGTCGCCCACATTCCCGTAAATATTGTGGCAAACTTGCATCACAGAAGGGGTGGTGGCTGGCCAGGGCTCTTTTTTTACAGCCAAGATTCTGACTGAGTGTGCGAGGCCTGTTGCGTCACGTGTTGCTCCCGCCTCGCCGCCTGTGATCCCAACACCATAAACACACATTCCCGCGGAGTTCCACAGCCGTAATTATATCTCTTGTTAATACGCAGGATGGGTTTTTAAAGGCCATGACACCATTTTGGAGGCGCTCTGTTTGAGCGGGTTCTTGGGGTTTGCTGATCGCTTGTAACCGTGCCTCACACGGCTGCCGTGGCTCCAGACCTCCCGGGGACGAGGAGAGGGCTCCCCATTGACCCTGCCGTCTCCTTAGGAAAGGCTCATTTGGTGTCAGAAGGTCACTGGCTCAAGGCCAATTAACC
>JASCQY010000118.1:2536739-2547345 GCA_030264315.1 Sardinella tawilis
AGAGAGAAGGAGAGAGAGAGAAAGAGTGAGAGAGAGAGAGAGAGAGAGAGAGAGAGAGAGAGAGAGAGAGAGAGAGAGAGAGAGAGAGATGAATGCAGAGCATCAGTCATCACCTGGCATCTGATCAAAAGCTGCCATTGGCAGACGCTTCTCCAGAATTCACTGAAGCATTTTTTTCCCCCTTTGCTCAGCAGCAGCACCAGCAACAGCCTCTGTGAGACAGACACACACACACACGCACACACACACACACACTCAGACAGATACAGACACACACACACACACACACACACACACACACACACACACACACACACACACACACACACACACGCACTCACACACAAACAAGCAGGGACCGGATCCAATGCCGGCTGGAGGAGGGACTGAGAGATGCAGGCACACACACAGTTTCTCTCAAGGCAAGAGACAAATGCTTTGAAATGGCACCAGCATCTCTGCGAAACATAAGGGGAGAGAGAGGAACCGTGAGAGTGTGAGTGAGTGAGTGAGTATGTTTGTTTGTCTGTGTGCGTGTATGTGTGCGTGTGTGTGTGTGTGTGTGTGTATGTGTGTGTGTGTGTGTGTGTGTGTGTATACACAGAAACACAGAACAGACACAGAGGCAAGGACACATTCACACCAAGGCCACTGGGAGCTGAGACTTAGTCAAGCACAGTCCCCCAAACACCCCCCCACCCCACCCCCCACCAACCCCCATCCCCCCGGCTCCTGGAACCAGAGACTGGGTGAAATGAGAAGCAGATGCAGACAGGCTTTTGTTGTTTGCTTCTGCGGGCGTGCCTGGAGCGAGAAGCTCACGGGAGTGAGGAAGGGGGGGAGGGAGGGAGGGAGGGAGGGAGAGGGGTGTTGGGGTTGGGGTTGGGGTGGTGTTGCGGTGGGATAGGATAGGATAGGATGGGGGTGGGGGGTGGGGGGGTTGGTTGGTTGGTGGGGATGTGCAGCAGCGACGGTGCCAAAGAGAAGCGTCGGGGAGAAGGAGGAGAGCGCCTCCGCAGCCTGCCTGTGCCAGCTCCGAGGTTTGTTTTCCTGCACGGCGTGGAACCTCTGCCTCTTTTGAAGACTCGCGCTTCTTGAGCAGGGCTGGAAAATATTTGCTCCTAATTACCGTGCCCACGCGTGCCAGTGTGCGCTGGGGGGTTGTTAGGCAGGCGTTGTTTCACGGAGTGTCGTGCTATCAGACTCCGGGTTCTGGAATCGGGAGAAAAGGTGAGGGGTGATAGGGCTGTCGAGATGGAAGTGTGTGGTGTGGATACACCGCTGATCTGATCGTTTTTTTTTTGTTGTTGTTTTTTTTTTCCCAAACGCAGCGGTGGTGCAAAGTTTGTTGGGAAAGTTCAACATCACAGCGAGCATAGTGAAAACGGAAAGCATCCATGAATTTTCAATAGGAGCACAACATGTTTATATAAACACACACACACACACACACACACACACATCACCAGCTCACTTTTAGAAGCATATTGGTTGTGGACAGATTGATGTGAAGGGAGGGCTGCAGTGTTGATGCTTCAGCAGGCTTTGGAGAGGAGAGGAGAGGAGAGGATGCAGTTGTGCAGAGAGAACTGCAGACACTGTGTACCTTTTTTTTTTCTCCGCAGTTCAGTCAATTGAACTTGACTTTTACAGCACTCCTCTTCCCAGCGGCCGCTGTCTCACAGCAGTTTTGGCAAAGCAGCCACGGAAAAGTAAACGCAACAGAAATGCATCAAATGAAGCCAGAGCAAACTTCTAGGATGAAGGGAGCTTTTGGGAACAATTAGGCAAAACACTTACAGTGTTAGCTTAACCACACAGCAATGAACACCCAAAACCAAGTAACAATTAGAGCCAGGACACACTGGTTAAGAGTCAGTACACAATGGTTAAGAGCCAGAACACACTTGTTCTGAGAGGGGTTGAATCTTAGTCATTTAACACCTTGGATAAGAAATATACTGTGTATAGGGCTCAGGTGCAGCCCCTTGCTGAACAGTACACAGATCACTGCGCAACCATCATGGAAAAAGTGATGGCTAAGACACTGAAATAATAGACAGAGAATAAAGCAAACAAGTCCAGTTATAAAGCCCTGTTGCTGTTTCCCTTACTGCATGTGCTTGATTGGTACTGACTAGAAAGTCCCTTACCAGTCCTCTACTGTACCTGTCTTCCCAGGGATTCGTTTCTAATGATTATATTGCATGCAGTTCAGAGGTGAATGAAATATTGTCTTACACAAGCTTAGCATGTTATCAAAGGTGCTTTTAGATGAATCAATATAGCCAGTAATAAAAGAATGTGTAGAAACCCTGGGCTTCCAGTACGTGTTATTGTGTTGCTTTGGCAAAGACTACAGTAGAACAGCAGAGGCAGCGGCATTCTTTAATCACGCTGGTCAGCTGAGTAGACAGTCAAGCGGCTAGCTACTGACTTGAAAAACGGACTGAAAAATGGTCCAGAAAAAAAAAAGTCTGTCCTATAACCACAAATGATTTCAATCACAGAATGAGTGTGAAGCAATAGTGGACCCAGAGCAGAATTTACTAGAAGCGCTGGTTAATTCCCTTAGGCAAGAGTCATCGATCAAGGCCTCAAGCTCATTTCCTGCATTCCTCCCCATGTATATATCAGCCCAAGCTAGCGGAGAAACCCCAGTGAAATATGCAAAGACTATAAATATTTTACCAACATGGCATCCACAGTTAGCCTCATGCAGATCTGATTTGCTGCTGTTGACACTGTAACTTATAATACTGTAACCCCATGTGCCGTATATTATCACGGTTTATCACCAAAACTACGCTATAACTTCGGCAAAAAAACCCGCATCTTAGCTTCCCAAACCATAATCTACCAAATGTCGCTGTGATTTGGGAGAGCTTGCTGTGCCGTGATCTCCATTTCTGTGGAAGCTTAGAGCCACAACCATGGGCCTGAAGCTGCTGGCGTAATTCAGTGGTGGAGAATGTGGGCTGGCGCCGATGACCTGCGCTGATTGCAATTACACCAGGTGTGCTGAGAAGGCAGGAGTGACAGAGCTGTGCTGCTGTAGTCTACATGTGCACTCTGCCACCCTATCTGCAAATGCAATTACACACAGGAAGCGTTGAGAGAAAGGGCTTGGCACCCACTGAAGGTCAGGTATGGACGTCAACAGAACTCTCTATTTGAGTGAGATTGAGAAAACTGTGTTTTCATAGTACTTGTCAGCTGACTTTCCTGTTCCCAAATGTCCTTCAGACCAATCTTCAATTCACTGGGAAAACCTGAACGAGGTGGTAAAAATTGATAGAGTAACACTGTGGTATTTTTGGCACAGTATTCTGTTGATACAGAAGCACCATGTATTGCAACATTTATTTATTAAATGTTCTGATTTTATCTCTAGTGTTTCTACATGTGTCTAGTCTGATAACTCTCTTTCCAAAATCCAAAACAGGGTGCAAGACCTTTGTCTGCTCTTGCATCACAGTAGAAACTGGATGCCGGAATTGAGAACCACAAGATGTTGGCAGATACTATACAACAGCTCATGCCATTTGACAAAACAAATTGCGATATATTGCCAACTAAATCAGAACCCCTCCTGTGTTGTGTATAGTTATAGCATTATATCAAGGTCAAAATATCACAGTGATATTGTGATTCTGTGTCAACATCCATCCGAAATAGTGATTGCAAAAGTGCATGCAATAGTCAGTGACAGAGAGAGAGAGAGAGAGAGAGTGATGAAGAAACCCTGATTTGTCCCCCAACCAGTGGATGGATAAAAAGGTTGTGACTGACTTGAGATGCATTCTCCATAGGCATGTTAAGATGTTTTTGTGATAGGCAGTAATCTAGTCAAGAGGAGGAGTGCTTTTTTATGAGAGCTCTCATCACGACTTATCGGACTGATGCCTTATCATTGTTTAATCTCTGTTGTTAATCATATATTACCCCTGCCTGATGCTCTCCTGATAACACGAGGCTGCGGAGTCAAGAAGGAGTTCGATAAGATGGTGGGAGGAGATATTTAAAAGACGGATGGGTTGAGGGGAAGAGGGGAAGTGGAAGCAGGGGGTGAAAAAGAAGGCAGCACTGACGGAGCAAAAAGGGGACAGGCACTCGGTTGAACTATCATGGGATGCGGGAGAGGGGAGAGGAAGGGAGGGCTGGAAAGAAACTGATGACCGGCTTTTTAGAGTCTTGAAAGAGAAGGATGAGGGGGGTGGAGAAGAGAGTGTGCTGGTGCTGATGCTGAGAACATGCCTGGGAGAGAGAGAGAGCGAGAGAGAGAGAGAGAGAATGAGAGGCATGTCAGGGACTGAAGTAGATGCAGGAGCTCCCATCAGCCTGGAGGAGTGTGAATCTCCTCGGGGTGGGTAGGGGGATTTATGCAGCTACGTGCGGAATATTCAAAAGCGACTGCATAATCTGCAGCATCCCTCCACAGGTTAGCTCAACTGATAGAAGGCTCACAGTCAGTGTGCTACTGAAATATACCCATACGCTCTCCAGCAGCCCTTCACAGCACACAGAGTGCAGCAGTGTAAGCGCCAGCCTGTGGGGAGGCAGCTAGCCATTTAGGCTACATTACCTTACAATGTGTGGACATTAGCTGTGCGCAGTGCCTGTATCCATATGGTTTGTGTTATTATGGTGTTAACATGGCGGTGAAATGAATCAATTTGTACAGAATTGGAGTATTGCTGCATGGTTTCCCATTTTCCCATTTGCTTTTTAGTGACTGTGCTGCATGTGTAACACTCTTATAGCCAAGTAAACACACAGTAGCATCCAGCTTGCATAGACATTTGTATGTTTAGCCAGGCTTAGCTACTGTACAGCAGAATGAAAGGGCACTTCTCTGAAGTGCTCAATTTCCATAGAAGAGGGGGGCTCTATAGGAGAGAATAGATTACAGTCGAGATACAATACACATTATATTAAATTACCCCCCACCCACACACACACTATTTGCTTCAATAAAGAAGAATATAAGTCATGAATGTGGAGAGAAGAGAGAGTGGAGGAAAGAGTAATGAATTGAATTAGCGAGAGCTAAGGAAGGGAATGAAGTGACCTTGGTCTGAAGACGAAGAGCAAGAGGAGGTGGAGGTGGAGAAGAGCGTGGTCTGGTGTTGAGTAGACTCTTCGACCTGATGGTTGAGTGTCTGATAGAGAATCCAGCCATGCTGCTATAGCCAGAGCTTATGCTCAGGGAAGAAAATGATGCAGCTATTGGTGACTCTCCCAGTGGTTAGTGTCGTAAATGATAAGCACATAAATCAAGTCCACTTAATAACGCTGTTTTCCACTGACATTGGCAGGCAGGAGAGCCCTGGCACTTCTTCCGAGAGAAGGATGAGCCAGGAGAAACACGGGGGTCAGAAGAATGAAAGCGACACAGAGAGTGAAAGAGTGATAAGCGAAAGAGATGGCCCTCCAGAGATGGCGGGCTGACAGACCAAGTTGCTCTTAAATGTGAGATGTTCCTCAGCAGGGCTTTTTTTTTGTTGAACGCAGAATAAATTAAATCCAAATGAATAGGCGATGACCTAGATAAGGCGAGCGATGAGCTAAGAGAGGATGTGCGGAGTGATGAAGCGGAGAGGAACAGCAGGACACAAGAGAGGAGAGGAGGAGAGGATAGGAGAGGAGGAGAGAGGAGAGGAGAGGAGAGGAGAGAGGAGAGGAGGGGAGGGGAGAGGAGAGGAGAGGAGGAGAGAGGAGAGGAGTGAAGGAGAGGAGAGGAGTGAAGTGGAGAGAGTAAATGTGCTTCCAGAGTGGATGGATGTGGAGTCCTCTAGGCTAAGGCTAAGGCTAAGCACCCAGCAGATATCCAGCCAATGGGGTGGGACTGGACATACTGCAGCATGTGGACTAGAAAGCAAAACAGAAACATAATGCATGATGATGATACTCGACGCCTGATTATACACATCAGATGTGGTGGGCATGCATACTCACCTTTTTGTCTGTCTGATACAGTAGCTTTGTGTCAAAAAGCTTAGTTTAGCTTAGCATCCGCATGTATGGATTGTAGAGCATATTGTTATTATATGAATGCTAATCAGTTCAAGACAATGAGTTTCATTTTGCACACAAATAGATTATTTCTTTATTCCACAGATAGGAGCATTGTAAGGTTCTCTTTTGTCATTGAGCATGTTGTGGTAGTTAGAGAGAGGAACAGGTGTAGGGCAGGTGGGAAGTCCAGGGGATGTAGTGAGGGCTAAGACCCATAGGAGGGAAGGGAAGGGGGTGGGGGTAGGGGTGGGGGTGGGGGGTCAGGTTGTTGTTTTGGCGAAATGAGCAAGAGCGTGTGAGACACAGGGCTGTGGAGTGGAACCCCAAACAGAGAGAGGCAGTGAGAGGCAAAGAGGGTTAGAAGGAGGAAATGGAGAAGGTCATCAACTAGATGGGCTGTCGGGCAGGCGAGGGGAAATTGAGGGGCAGAAAAGGAGGAATGACAGGAGAAAGAAGGAGAGAGGGAGAGAGGGCAAGAGAGAGAGAGATGAATTACAGGACAGCAGAGACGAGGAAGAACTCCCCCCTCTGCCTCTGGCGTCGTAACCAAGTGGAGACGGGCCCCCGAGAGGAGCTGAGGGAGGGAAAAAAAAGGAAGAGGAGGACAAAAAAAAAAGGTGTGAGAGGAAGGCGACGGAGTGACAGAGATGGACAGTGCTGCAGAGGGACAGTGACGTGCGGAAGGAAAGAAACACGGAGGAACGAAGGCATGGGGAAGAGAGGGGAGATGAAGAAAGACACGCTGCCTTAGTGGGATTGAGGCGGGGGAGGAGGGAGAGATGACAGAGCCCTACCTGGGGGCCCGGAGGGAGGACGAATGACAGAGAGAGAGAGAGAGAGAGAGAGAGAGAGAGAGAGAGAGAGAGAGAGAAAGAGGGAGAGAGAGAAGGAGGTGCGCTGTCGGCACACCAGAAAGAAAGATCTGGAATGTCAGAGCCGAGAAGAGAATGCCGTTATGGCAGCGAGGGAGAGGGAGTAAAGAGAGGGACCCAGATTCCTCAAAGCAATGAGGGAGCCGCCGAGCCCTGTGAAGAGAGGCAGAGAAACGAGGGAGGACAGTGGAGAGATAGAGAGAGAAAGGCAGAGGACACACTGGAGGTGAGAATGTGTGTAAGGCTGCTGATGAGGGAGAGAGGGAGGGAGGGAGGGAGAGAGAAAGACAGAGAGAGAGAGAGAGAGAGAGAGAGAGAGAGAGAGGGAGGAAAGACTTCAAAGGGATGGACATCAAGGCACCTGTTCTTGTCACACAATGGAACATATTTGAAAAAGAAATGGAGAAGAGGCATCTTGCAGGCCGCTGATAACATGATTGGTTAACATCAATGACAGCCATTGGTTAACAAGTAAAAAAGGGTAAAGAGCAAGACAAGATAACAGTGGAAATTACTGTAACTTTAATTTTACACCTAATAAAGCAAATGGAACTAATTCATTAATGATTCTGTGACGATCCTTCTCTGCGACTGTGGTTAAGCACAGAGCAGCCCAACAAAAGAAACGTGTCCAATATTATTGTATACAGTCCCGAATAATCAGCTTATAGAGGTGGGACTGCAGCAATGAGTCATATTGCAGTCACCTGGATCCATTTCCAAAGCACACACATCACACATCAAAGGCACTGCAAGCTGAAAGGTGTTTGGGGTTCAGCTGCTAATACTGAAACCATTTCCCAGTCCCTGTGAGGGAAGCTTCCGGGGCTTCTCCATGGGCACTGTAAGTGATCTCACTTTCATGTCATCTCATCTACAACACACACACACACACACACACACATAAACACTCTCTCTCTCTCTCTCTCAAAGTATACATTCTACTGTATGTGTGTATGTGTGTGTGTGTGTCTCTCTCACACACACACACACACACACACACACTCTCTTTCACACACGCACACACACAGAGAAATATGAGTTTGACAGTGGACTGTAGAGGTTGGTTGTCATTGGTCAGAGCCATAGATTGGTCTCCTGCAGCCTGTGACTCTCGTGCTCTCTGTCACGTGACCTTTGGCGGCGGCTGCTGGAGGCTGACCTCTGCTGTGAACGTTGGCTGGGCGCACTGCCCGGTGCCGGCCACCCTCAGAGTGACCCCTGCCCACACGGATTATCCACTCCACTCCTCCGCCCCTGCAGCCCTCCTGAGTTAGCCACCGGTGAGGAGCCGAGCCAGTCCATCCGCTTGGCTGCTTCTCTTAGCTACGCCTGTGGCCACTGATGCCTTAGATTGGTAGGATACATGGACACCACTTTGAACAGGGCGGGAAGACAAACACTATCACAGAGAGAAATCCTCGAGGCAAACACTTACCTATCACACACACACAGACACACACACACACAGACAGACACACACACAGACAGACACATGTACACACCTCTATGTACTTGTGAAATCTCCAGTGTTTTGATGATTTTGAACGCTGGAAAAATATCTCCATAAGTGGCAATATGTGTGCTCAATATGCCTGCATTTACAAGTCATTTCACTTCACAATGGTGTTCTTGTATGTGCATACATTTGCGCTGTGGACAAGACAACATTGGCTATTTCACTCCAAGAGCTCCCGTGAGGTTTAGTGAGACATGCTAAAAGCAGGGAAGGCAAGTGCTGTGCTAGCAGAACCCATCTGTAAATGTGTGTTGAATATTAAAACAGTACTAAATACGGTCAGCACCCTGTTCTGTATGCTTATACGGTACGGCACTAGATGGCACAAAACTATATGCAGATTTGAAACTGGGCATCGACCTAGACCCTCATATCCTTCTCTGATGTGCAAAGAGCTCTCTACTAATGAATTGAATCTGATTTGTCTAATTAAGATAATTGAAGCTTTGATGTCCAGCCGCATAAAGTGGAGAGGGGAGAATGTGTGTCCAGGCTGAGCTCTCTCTCTCCTTCTGAATGCAGCTGTGCACAGAGCAGAGCATCCATAGTCAGCAGCAGGGGGGAGAGATTGGATTTCTGAAGAAAGGTCATTCCTTTTGTATAAAAGCCCACCAAGGGTCAAGGCCTCCCCATACATTATGGACATACACAATGTGTGTGTGTGTGTGTGTGTGTGTGTGTGTGTTTATGTAGTGGTGGTCTTACAGTACATGCATACGCTTGTATGTACGGTAGCCTGAATCCTGGCAAACCACACTTTGTGGTCCAATGCAGTGCCCTTCATGGCTATGAAAAAAAAGTCTGCTAAAAATTCATTTACATATGTATTACCAAGATATTCTTCAAAATTAATCGCCTTATTTTCCCATTTATAGCATTCTTCAAAGGCAACCTGTTTTCCTGGTCTCTCTCTTTCTGTTTTCCTCTCTCTATCCCTCTCTCCTGCTTCTCTCTCTCCCTCTATCCCTCTCTCTCTCTCTCTCTCTCTCGCGCGCGCTCTTTCTGTCTTTTCTCCCTGCCCTTGCATTCCTGCCTCTCTGCCACTGAACGGCCCATTTCCATTTAAATTGAATAGGACACACATCTTAATATGACAGCTTTCTTTTAAATGAGAGGAATGGCGGAAGCCGACCTCGGCTGCGGGATTGAGACGAGAAGTGCCGACGCCACACTTTTCCGTGTTTGCTTTTTCAGCCATGCAGGTCAGTGGAGTTTCTGCAAGTGGATTGGGGACTTACTTCTCATATTTACCCTGCTCTACATCTGTAGGGATCATTTCTGCTTGAGTAAACACATGTTAATGATGAAGAGCAGCCCTCACCCAAGCCTGCTTTAGCGCCCAGCGAGATTTGCAGCACACTGGAACCCAGCAAAGTTCCCCAACTAGGCAATGCCGAGGAACTTGCAAAGGGTCTGATTTGATAACCCCCTTGAGTATTTCTATTGTCTTTCTACCTTCTTTCTATGTTGTTTTTCTATCAATCATTAGTCATGGTAGAACGCTGAAATCTTTTTTTTTTTACGTCATGTTCATGTCTACACCCATTTGTCACATTTTAGAATGAACACATTAATCATAACACCAACAAAACAACTGTAATGTTTAAATGCATTACAGTACCACTCCAGAGGCATTGTGCTGCAGGGTCAGCGAGCAGCATGAGCTTACGGTAAATGGACAGATAATTGTACAGTTTTACACAAGGGCTCTATTCATTAGCGTAGCATAGCATAACATATGCTTTTACTGTAGTGTACGGTGGGAAAGGCTCTCCACTCTTTTTCCCTCTTCGACTGTATTTCCATATGTCAGTTTGTGCTGGTTCAGCTGTGCAGCCAGCAGTAGCACGGTCGTTTACCAATGTCAGTGGCCCTGTTGAAACTGGACTTTTTATCTATGATTCATCATCACCCTAGATGTCCGATAAATCGTTCATTTCATAGAGGCTCCGCGGCCGTTTATTCCGGCCACTCTGAAAAATTGCATATTTATTTTGTTCCTCCTTTACACAGACTTGCAGTTTCTGTGTCTTCTGGTGGAGGAAAGATTAATTGCATCTATTTAAATATATAGTAATCGCATATAGAAACGAGAGTTTAGTCACATTGGTGTTGAATGCAGCAAAACTGATCATTTCACAAGCAATTTTTTTTCACCTTGTAAGATTTAAGCAACCACCTCCCATGGTGAGATGAT
>JASCQY010000118.1:2601063-2616525 GCA_030264315.1 Sardinella tawilis
TCTTTTTCCTATGAACAGCATTCAGTGAACTTGAACAACAGAGCTATGGATTGATTCACACCAAACTTCTCCTTTAATGATGCAAATTGTTTGTTTTCCACAGAAAACATGAATTGTCTTGCTCATAAATCAACATGACACTATAAGGCATTAATCTGGCTGACGTGAAGTCTAGTCATTCATATTTTTCCAATTCCGGATATTGTCCATATGCTACTGTAGCATGGTTAACGGAGGTGGCACACGCTGTCATTCATCCTCACTGAGGGAATTCTGGCGTTCCTACAGCTCTCCCTGCTGGTTCTGTTTGAAACTACATACAGCGGAGCACCACACGTGAGCACAGTGGGCAACATACTGTAGGCTAGTGGCTCTCATGCTGTTTGCTGATATGAAGCACAGTAATTGCTCACCTTTGATGACGTGGCACAGATGCCTGCAGACTGCAGAGGTGCAGACTCACCTGATGCAAATGTACTGTAAGGTGTCAGTTGCAAAAAGACACATGGATTCCTTTTGACCTCATCCAGAACATTCCAGTTTCATGCAGTCAGACTTTCACACTTGGGCTTCGATGTTCCTGAATAGGTCAGAGTCATCAAGGATTATGAAGTGTAACTTTATATGTTAATTAGATTTTATGTTTTTCTGTGAATTATTCTGTGTACTTTCAATAACACAGTAAATTTGGAAGGTGTACAATATTTGAAATGTATCTTTAATTACATTACCAGAAAAATAAATATACAAACAGTGGACAAATATATTCATATTGATACATACATATTCTTGCCTTATAGAGTGTTTTATTGTATACGTATGTACATAGCCTGTGATGCCAATGAGATGAAGGACAGTTTCATCTTCGAACACACTGAAAGGCCTCTAAGGATGAAATACACAAACCAAATCGGATGAAATGGATGAAAAGATGTTGCCGATGTTAGCACACTAAGAACAGGCACATATTCACAGAATGTAAAATGTCTCTCCTTTTGCACAAGCAAGTGTGTGTGTGTATGTATGGGTGTGCATGTGAGTGTGTGTATGTGTGTGTGTGTGTTAGTGTCAGTAAAGTAGGCTGCTTCGCTTGAGGATGTAAGGCCTCCGTGCCTGCTTGCTGGTGTGCACTTGTCTCTTCAGGATGTACGGGGATTTCCTCTTCAGCGGGTTGTCGCTGCTTTGGTCCAAGTCCAGGTAGTCCTCCACGTCTTGGACCTGGGACAGAAACGCGGACGGTCTGTAAACAACATCGCCTCTCCCTAAGAGGCCCACCGCAATGGATCCACTCAGTGGATATTATACAAGGGAGGAGGAAGGGGGGCAGGTGAGTATGATTAACTGTGCACTACACGGCAGATTTCTGGCCCTGTGCCGTGCCCAGCTCCGAGCTCCAATTAGCTATGTGTCAGTGTCCCTGACGGGTGTGCTGCTCAGACCCATGCATCAAAATGATAAATGATAAATAAGCCCGAAAAAGCCGTGTGCAAGCATAACATCTCGTCTGCTGAGCACAGAGACAAGTCTAAGAGAGGGCTAACGTTAGGGTTGGCATTTAAATGAGTGTACTGTATGGGTGTGTGTGTGTGTGTGTGTGTGTGTGTGTGTGTAGTAGTTATACAGTTATATAACACGTACTTATACAGTTGTATGACATATACAGTCAAATATTTTTTTCTTTATTTATGCCTTTGCTTGGTCTCTAGTATGTGCAGTTAATAAAGAATTATGGTAGCAGTTATAGTTATACCTCAACAAAGACTCCTGTGTGTGTGTGTGAGTGAGAGAGAGAGGGAGAGAGAGAGCGCATGCATGCATGTGTGTGTAATCACTCACCTCTCTAGGCTGCAGTACTCTACAGAGGTTCCGGAGGTCATAAAGCTCGTCCACCGATTGGCTGACAGATAGTATGCGGAACCTGTACTCCTCGTCCTCCTCCTCAGCCAGACTCTCACTCTCCGGCTGCCATGCCTCGTCCAGAGTGTCCAGCATGGTGCACACCTTCAGGAGTGTCAGCCGCCACAAGGTGGCGCTGTGTTTACTCTGCTTCAACTGCAGGGATAGAATTGCACATACCTCAGTCATACAGCCTACAGTACAGTACAGTAAGCCTGAGACCAGAGACAGCAGCCACATACTGGTGTGTTTTGCTGAGGCGACTGGGCACGCTCCAGGTGTGCTCTGCTCTACTGAGGTGTCTATGGAGCTCTGGAGAGTGACGGTCATTGGCTTTCTTCATTTCTCCATCATTTCAGCTGCATTATTTCTCAAGCACTTTGATTGTCATAATTCACAAAAATAGTGGTGGTGGCGTACGATCAACGCTCTCTCAACACTGACTTTCTGTTTTTATCCTTGATGTTTTATTTCCTTCCTGGTTATCTAACCCTCTTGTGGGTGGCCCTGATTTAGGACATACACTAGGAGAGTCTGTTTGAATCTAATAAACCCAACACATTACCATGTCCCCTCCTCCTGTAGAAGTTACTAGCTGAGTGCATAGAAACCAGTCTGACAGAAAATCTTCACATCTTCGGCTCACCCCAGGAGGCACATAAGTTTGTTTGGTTATTTGTTTGAGATCTCAAGAGACAACAGATTTTCCTCAGCCTTCAATCAAGTCCCTGTGAGTTGCTGACACTTGATGAATGAATGGCTTGATCTTTGACGAGGAAATACTGACTTGGAGAGCCAAGAGGAAAGGAAGACCAATCGACAGGGAAATGCCACGGTGTAAATTGTCCTGTGGAGCCAATCAAAGGGCTCCCCTGGGGACGCCGGTGACAGGAGCTGGCTGCACCGTTGCACCTCTGGCATTTAAAAGGGGCGGCATGTGCGTGCGCCCCCCCCCCCTCCCCCTGCCTAATTACAGCCCAGCTCCTAACATTTCCCTGCAGCCAGTTTAATGGCGCAGAGAGGAGCAAAGAGCATAACATTTTACATTGCATCATTACAAGTGTCTGTCCCCAGCCCTGATTAATCAGCCTGGGCTCTGCGGTAGAGCAGAGAGCACCTCAGCCTGGCTGACTGGCTTCTCTGGTGAGGTGGGGGGGGGGGGGGTACGCTGGTGGAGTTCATACTCCCTCTGCTTCTGCCGTTGCTGTCAGCTGCCTTAATGGAGATCATGATGAGTTTGGTCTTTGTCCACGGCTAGCAGGAGACAGCGGGGGATGAACCTGCGCACAGAGGCAGCGCGGCGCTCCCGTTTTGACCAACTCTCGCCAAAAAGCTGCCCACGGCTGGTGCCAGTGTCAAGAGCCATTTGTTTCAGTGGAGCTGCCAGCTGACGTTCCCGCAGCCAGAGTAAATAGGGGATAAATAATGAATTGCAAATGGACGAGAGAGCGCTTTCAAAAATAAACAGCAAGTGCCACTTCTCACAGTCCCAAAACTCATTAGCTCAGAATTTGTTAAAATGTCCAAGGCAATTATTGTCCTTCAGGCCAAACCGCTTCTTAGAGCATTGTTCTTAATATACACAAGCTATGGCTCAGCAAGGTCAAACAAATATTTGTGAAATATTAAGGTACCATGGTCATGCAGAATTATAAAAATTGCGGCTGGGCAGCCACATTTATAAATCTCTTTTTATTTGTCTTTCTGGTGGTTCATTGACTTGGCTTCATCTCTGGTCATTCATCATAATGAATTTAAAGAGAGCAAAGCAGAGACTTTTTAAACACATTTGTTCCAGTATTAAATTAAGAAGGAGTTTAGTTAACTTCACGTCTGATTCCATTTATTCTGTCATTGCCAGGGGGTGGAATTTAGTGTAGGCTACTTTAATAGACTGTTCCATTATTCAAATTAATTATGTTTAATGCTACAATAAATCTCGTTTGAAATTAAACTTAATCCAGTTAAAGTTATTTAACATCTCTATTCAACTTTAGCAGTTGGAAGCCACCTATTACATGTTTTAGAAACATCGTGCACCGTATCCATACGGCAAATCTATGACCTAGAAAGCGCTTGCCACACGTCGGACTGCCCATGCCACCTTTGTTGTCTACCCCCCACAGAGGAGCCTGACAGGTGTTTAAAATAGGACATCACAGTAGCCCACCTTTGAAGTAAAGAGGTTGCTCAATAACTCCTCTTCTATCGTCCGCTTCTCCTGGTCAACATCTGTTGAGATACAGAGGACGACCACATTTTACAAATACTGCGCAAAGCACGCAAATCGAAAGCGTTTCGATAAATAAACAAACAAAGTTTTTTTCCCCAGAAGTTTTACATTAATAATTTTAATGTCAGTGTTTTTAAAAACGTATAGAGAGAATGAATGATGGAGATGTCACTATAGCTACTTCAAATTCACTTTTTGTAAAGTTTTGGTCAATGCGTAAACACTGTCGAAGTTGTGTATCCTCTGCCTTGGCGCGTAAGGATTTAACATGTTGTTGACTGCCTGCAATACCCTCAGTTTACCGTCACTACTGAAAGAGTGATGCGAAATTCGTTACAAAAACTATGTGTATAAAACATACTTCATGTGTGGTTATGCTTTAATAGCTAAAGCTTTAAAATGCACTATTTGTAATTTCGGTCGACGGAAAATATGACTATACATGAAAGGTAAAAAAAAGCCATATCTTCACTCCAATGCACAGAGCGTATGCTGTCCTGATATTTTGTCATAAGCTAGACACTGGTGCTAACACGAATCGGCTACTGCCTCCTTCATTTCACATCTTCATTCAATCCATGATCTAAATAATGGCTGAGCTTACCTGAACCCAATGCATTACTCACAAACACCAGGAGAACTGCAAACACTATCTGCATCCGCATCTTGGTGACCATCCAACAATTCTCAAACAACTAGGCTGGGCCCAAGTCCATAGGTTTCGAGGTCAGCAAAAGCTGGTGTGGGAGACTGAGGGAGAGAGATTGATATATAGAGAGGCGATGGGTGAAAGGGTGAAAAAGAGAGAGAGAGAGAGAGAAAGAGAGAGAGAGGAGAGCTGCTGAGGGTTGCTCTGTTTCCCTGGGAGTCCTCCAGCCAGTGTTCCGTGGTCCTCCTTGTCAGTGCAGGTGTGGAGAGCAGTGCTTAGGGCTCCATTGCACCCAGTATATAAGAGCCTCTCAGCATCTCTGGGGGGAGCTCCACCACTCCTCCCCCCTCCTCTCTCTCTCTCTCTCTCTCTCCTTACATCTCACCAAATCTCCATCTCTCTCTCCTTCTCTCCCCGTGCCCTCTGCTGTGTCACTGTGTCATCAGACATCATTACTGCGTCACAGGTTCTGACGTCAAAACTTTAATAACTTTCATCAGCACAGGTAGGCTACTTGTGTGTTTTTTATGTCTTCAGTTCCAATTCTCTCTCTCTCTCTCTCTCTCTCTCTCTCTCTCTCTCTCTCTCTCTCTCAGTGTGTGTGTGTGTGAGTGTGTGTGTGTGTGTGTGTGTGTGTGTGTGTGAGTGTGTGCATGCACACAAGCAGACTATTTGTGAAAAGGAGTGATAAAAGTGTTGTGGCTTGGATATCAAGGTGTTTGACACAATAGGAATATACAAGCTATGTTACTATAGGCCTACTTACCAGAGTGAGTATATTACAGTAACATGAATCCTAACTTTTGGAACACAACAAGAATATTTGGGATTACAATGTACCAAGTTACCAGTCTCCCTGTCAATTCATGAATGACATTTCACATTACACATTACAGATATTCAAACAATTAATAGTGGAAGCATCAACATTAAACCAGCCCATGTAGTTAGTCCAGAATCAAGAGTAAGGAGAAAATATATGGCTGATAAAAATTATAATAAAATAAAAATTGTCACTACTTACAATCAATGTGGAATGAATTAGAAGGATGGGGAGCTCCTCTTCCTCAACGTGGTTCACTGACACGCCCGCTGGACGTCGCTCGTGAGCAACACCTGCATCTCATTTGAAGAGAGAGGGACCAAATGAATGACAACTCTGCCCCCAAGTAGGCTACTCTAACCGTGCTTCCACAATACATTTTTTAATGAAGACAAGCCATCTGTTGGCAACATGCACAAAAATGTATTTTGAGCGGAAAGACGACTTGACAATTAAAATCACATTGGAAAGACAAATGTTTCATCTATTGTCTGCTTCAACACGTTTGCTTGTGACACAAGTAAACAATAGCCTATACAGATGTTTTCTTGTTGTGAACAGGACTTAGATTTTAACAGTTTGTTCAGTTAGTTACATTTCAAGTAGTCTAGCCTATTATGGCGCAAATCAACCGGTAGATAATAGGTAGGCTAGCTCAAAGTAGCTTACCGCTGCATGATGTAAGTCATTCTGCCCTGTTCTGACATCGCAACCCTCATTACCATGGTGGGACGGCCCCACCGAAAAGTGCGCTTTAACAACCCAACCGCTCAAAGTTGAGGAGTTCTTCAACTTTTTTTCTCAGTCGCTCATCATAACCCCGCGGGAAGTTAAGGTCACTGGACAGATTTTTCGCCATGCAACAAACTTAATTTCTTGGACCTCGACAGCAGCTTTGCAATGGCTCCATTTGGAAGGAATTTTTTGAAAGCGCGACTGAAAAACAGGTAGGTGATTTAACCGTCTTAATGGCATGTTTGTGTGTAGCAAAATGGTCACTGACTTAATATTTACCTCTAACATTTGCATTTATGGTCAAAAACATTGCCATGGCTATATTTATCTTGTGTTGTTGTTTTCGAATAGGCTAAAAGTTTATGGATAGAGTTGGAAATGGATAGAGTTAGGCTACTTCAAATAGATAGAGGAACTATTCTGTATCATTAGCCAATGAACTAATGAGTTGTGAATAATTCGCGCAATTTCAAGTCTTTTAAAAACAAAATCTGAAGCAGTTACCCTCTATGTATTCTTGTGTAGTTGCTTTGGGGGAAGTAGAAGTAGATATGGCACCTGAGTATCATGTTACTGATCTTATGTAGTGTAAAAGCTATCTGGAGTGTTGTTAAAATAAGAACAACAGTGTGTGTGTGTGTGTGTGTGTGTGTGTGTGTGTGTGTGTGTGTGTGTGTGTGTGTGCGTGCGTGCGCGCTGTGTTGTATCTGTAATGTATATTTGAGAAGAGTGATAGTGAAAAAATAGTAACTTAACAGAATCAAATGGTCATCTCTGCACAAATCACAAAAACATGACTTCTAACCAGAGCCCATGCCTTTAGTCCTCTTGAAGGTGTTTACTAGATGGCTGTTCATGGCTGAAGTTCAGCATTGGGGGTTGTTAATAGTTTTGAGGAACAACTAAATGGTTACTGCTGACACATTAGACCTAGGATCATATATCCTTGTATGCCAAAAGCACATTTTGTATTTTTCTCTAATGAAAGCTGACCTACTTGTTTTGCATAGCACAAAGCCTGTAATTACTCACTGATATATTTTAAACTGGAACTCTGGAAGTCTGGGTCTTAGTTGAGAGCATGTCCTGTCATCGTCTTGGGTGCAATCAGTGCAGCCGACCTTGCCTGCCTTGGTGGCTGGGTGCAGGGTTTTGATGTTTCATGGCTCCACAAGAACCGCAGTGGGATTTTTGAGGGTGTCAGAGCAGAGGTGTGATCCCTTCTGGCAAAGTTTTGTCTAAGTATCTTAGTGTGTTTGTATGTCATAACTGATGGATAGCCTGTAATTAAAACAGTGTTCACAAGTTCAGAGACCGTCTGCCAAGTGAACACTGGGGTTGTATGTTGTTATGTTAATTATGTTGTCATCAAGTTTAGGTCTTGCTATTTTGGGGCTAGAATAATGAGATTGTGCTGTTGTTGTTTGAGAGGAATTAATATTTAAAATGACAATCCTCCCGTCTCCTTACCTCGGATGGCATATGGTCTTGGGAGAGTTTTTAAGCTGCAACGTAATTGGCTTTTACTGTTGAGGCCAATGGTAATTACTGTGCTAGGATCTGAAGGCATATCAAAGGCAGTTTATATTCAACCCTCTTTGCTCACAGAGATGTTTTTGGTAGACAGTCAGTCTCATGCTTGTCCTGGTCTGTTTTATCATATCTACTGGTATGCTTTTGAACCATA
This sequence comes from Sardinella tawilis, assembly GCA_030264315.1. Taxonomy (NCBI): domain Eukaryota; kingdom Metazoa; phylum Chordata; class Actinopteri; order Clupeiformes; family Clupeidae; genus Sardinella; species Sardinella tawilis. Next base: position 2,609,087 of record JASCQY010000118.1, read on the forward strand.
GTTTTCATAACGTGATCTAACATCTTCGGAGGGAATTAATTAACATCTCTGATTTCAAATCATCTAATTGCTGTGTTGCTTGGCAGTGTAGTGCTGTACTGGACGTGGTATGGACTGGAAAAGTGTGGTGTCAGTGAAAAAGGCAGCCAGCTCAGCTGACTTTTTGACTGGCCCACATTAAAGGGTCCTTCACAACAGCTTGTGGTTTAGAAATAAGATCACAGTTTGCTCACTGTGTCAGTCAGACAGTCTCAGGTTAATTGAACATGTGGAATGTGCTCATCTGAGTTTTAAAAACAAAATCCATTTATCTTGTTGGCTAAGGATGGGTGTTTAAGTGAGTAATAATTCAGTGATAATAAGCACAGTCAGTGAGCTCTCTGTTTAAACATGTGTCTCCATCCTTTCTTCGGAGGGGACTGTCCAATGCATAAGCTAATAATGGTTTAGTTTCAAGCTCCGTCTGGACACCGGGGTCTGATTATCAGAGACAGAATACTCCCACTGAGAAAATGATTTGTAAGAACTGGCTTTAATAATGAAATGCAGGATTGGACTTTGAACATGACAAAGTATGAATACAAATAGAGGGAACTGGACTTCATTCAAATGGAGCTAACAGAATGTTGTTTTGTTTTATAGAAATGTATTGTCAAAAACAACTTTTTTTCCTTGAGGAAAAGTGTCTGTGGATAGTTTACTTTTTTTGACATTAGCGCCATTTCAAGCAATTATCATTATTGGGAAACATTGACAGCGATAACTTTATCATCAAAATCATCCTAATTGGATGACTGTTTGAACACCACCCTTGTGTGAGCTCGTTAGAGTGCGTTTGCCCATGGCAGTGAGGGGGTAGCAGAGTGTGTGTTTTGTCTTTACAAAGATGCCTATCACCGCAGTTTTCCCAGAGATAACGGGCCTCTTGAAAAAAAAATGTTATGTTTTTCTCATCAAAATCCTGCATCCTCCTCAGATAAGACTCAGGAAATCCCTTTCTGTGTTGTTGATGTCACTGCCTTTTGGTATTCCTTGGGGATTTAAACCGTTTTAAGCAGGAATTAGGCACAGAAAAGTATTGAGACTGTACTTCTTTTTCATCTCTCATATGAAAATGTTTAAATCCTCCATTTAATCACAGTAGATGGTTACATAATCACAGTACGTTTAATATTTCTTAGATCTGTGTCTTGGATCATGGACCTGTGTCTTATTTGTGGTCAATGACTTGTCACTGTACAAACTGGTTTGTACAGAGAAGATCTAATTACAAAAGTGATTCATTGGAGACAGTCAGTCACCAGAGATTATAACTTATAAAAACTAAATTAACACTGTCTTGTGTATCAAATTACACTAATGAGAATGAATATGTCCTGTTGATGTTATGGGTACAAAACAAGTTGCTTGATTGTTCCTCTCCCTCCTAGTCATAAAGTGTTGGCATGAGCTGTGTGTGTGTGTGTCTATTTGAACAGGCAAGCAGCTATTCAAAGTCACGCATAGAGTGTGAACATGTCAGATCTCCCACGTGTAGCGACATGTTGTAATCACATGCAGGTGACCGTGTTTGCTGGAGTGTTCTGTCTTGCATGAGGCATTTCAGTGAAAGTATGCTAAACAGCACAACGTGGGTCGACACTCACTCACTCACTCACTCCCTCCCTGTGGTCTGTCTGCTAGTGGGGGGGGGGCGGTCTGTTCAAGTCAACTGGGCCAGTGGAGTTAGTTTGGTGCTGTTGTGGATGGAGATCAGACCGTGTGGACTGTTGTCCAAGGCCGAGGCCGAGGCTGCCATGGTTTTACTGCCTGAGAGACTCATTAGTGCTTACAGCTCCTTCAGCCTGGCCTCTTACTGTACATTGCCTCCCCCCGCCAAACCCTCGGCCAAGTTCACCTGGAGTTCAAAGCGCCTCACTCTGGATTCCGCAGCCAAACATACATATACATCCACATCCCCACACACACACACACACACACACACACACACACACACACACACACACACACACACACAAATAGTTGCTGAATCATTACACCAAGAGATTTCACACTGTCCTTCATATTGACATAAATACTCTCTTAGTCCAGTGAAATCAATACATAGAGATTTACTGGATGTCAGTAATCTCTCTGTGATGAACCTCTGGTGGTGTATGGAAATGACCAGGGTAATATTCCCCAGTCCATCATAATCTTTGACTTTACGCTTAATTAACATGTAATTCAAGCTAATTAAACAGCTGAAAGATGGTTAATGACTTATTGGCCATATGTCAAATAAGGTGAAATGAATATGCCTTCCCATAAGTCTCTGTGTTTGCTTGGCGGTGCATGTTGTCATAGGGAGTGTGAGGGAGGATGTGGCCTGTTCTCTGGCCTTATCTTGTGTCAGGCCCTCCATTGTGGTCCGCCCCCCCACTCCCACCGGCAACCAAAGGTAATCTTGCTCAGATTCACTGCACTCCTCAAAGTTTTTCCTGACCCCTCTGTATGCGCTCACACACACACACACACACAGCTTACTTTTTCTGGCCCCTCAATAAACATGCACACACACACACACACACTTTTTCTGGTCCCTCTATTCACATGCATACTGTACATAGCCTACACACACATACACACACACACTTTTTCTGGCTCCTCTATACACGTGCACACACACTCACACACACACACACACATACACAATCATGCACGTACACAAATGCACACTAGAGTTATGCTAGCATACAGTCATACAGATTTTGCTGTTCTGGCCAGCCATCGCAAACACTGTTATCATAATTGGGAGTAATGGAATAAAAATCCCACAAACGGTAAAAAACAAAACACAGGTGTACAAAGATATAGGACTTGTGTTTTTACTTCCATTACAGCCTACTGCCTCTGTGGCAACACAAATATGAAGATGGAATTTCATTTTCCATACAGTCACAATGCTCCAACTTGGGAGCAGGAAGTTTGGAGCAGGACGTAGCCAGTGACCAGTGATTGTGACCGAACACAAACACAGGTGCTTCCCTGTTCTTTCAGTTGGTTTCCTTTGGACTACACTTCTATCTAATGTGTGTACACGTGTGTGTCTGTGTGTGTGTGTGTGTGTGTATGTGCGCACTTTTGTGGAACACTATATTTATCTCTTTTTGTGTTTGCGAGTGTCAAATCCGATGGCCAAGCATGCACAAATCCCTGCCCTTGCATCACTTCTGTGTGCGTGACCATGCATGTCCCCGCGTGGCTGCCTGGTGATGAGAGAATGCAGCCGCTGACCTCATTCATCTCACTCCCCTCTGAAGGAGCCGGCAGTGTGAAGAAGAGTTAACAGCGATGACATGGTGCGAGACATAATGAGAGAGAGAGAGGGAGAGGGAGAAAGAGAGAGAAAGAGCGAGAGAAAGAGAGATGTGAGGGGGAGAGCAAGAGGGGGCCCCTCGACCGCCTGCAGCGAAGCGATCCACCTTTGTGAGGTTCAGCCCCAGCTGGGCTCAGCCCCTGCCTGGTGCAGCTTACAGCCCCGTGTGTCTCAAGCGAAGAGCTATGAGGTGATCTTCCAGTTATCCCTAAATATATGTGTGTGTGTGTCTGGCTGGCAGGAGCCCGGGGGGACGAGCTCCCATTCACCGAGCTTTTGGGAATGGGAATGGGAATGACATCACAGTCAGCGCTCTCTTACAGGTTGGACAACTTCAGGCAGAGCTGGGATACGAGGGAGGTAATAAAGCTTGTCCAAAGAATACGGCAGTCAGGCGAATGCAGCATTTACTGTAGTCTGGGATGTTAGAGAGGCGCTGAGGGTTGAATGTGAACAGGGTGTGGACACTTAGAGGGGCTGTGAGGGAGTTGGACTGTAAGTATTTGAAAAGTAGAGCATGTCTCCCTTTGCCATTCATAGGCATACAGACACACACACACACACACAGATTGAGAGAGAGAGACTGAACAGACACAAACACACACACACACACAGATTGAGAGAGAGAGACTGAACAGACACAAACACACACACACACACACAGACACACTCACAGACACACACAGATTGAGAGAGAGAGAGAGACTGAATAGACGCAAACACACACACACAGATTGAGAGAGAGAGAGAGAGACTGAATAGACGCAAACACACACACACAGATTGAGAGAGAGAGAGAGAGAGACTGAATAGACGCAAACACACACACAGATTGAGAGAGAGAGAGAGACTGAATAGACGCAAACACACAAACAAGCACACTGACGCTAAATGTTGCCGGAGGCATCACAAATGGTTCTGGCGTGGTTGGCTGAAAGTGGTCACGGTCGCTGTGCGCAAATGCAGGCGGTGCGCCGCTCTGTTTACCACCTGCATACCTCGGCTGTTTACTTTTGCCCAATCCCGCTCTCAGGGTCCCCTAACCATTAACCTGACGCTCGCATTGTTGCATACGTATCGCATTCCTGAGAGGTCTCTCATCAAGGGCTCACACAAAGGCCTGCCTGTGCGCCTTTGCCCTGCGCTAGCCAAAAAATACTGCAGTATCAGACCAGGCGTAAACACTATCCGGCCCAACCAAGTAGTGTAACTTGGCACGGTTGTGGTGCGCTAGTAGCTTGTGCTAGCATAGCGTAGCGTAGCGTAGCATTCCATCTTCCAGACAAAGGAGCGGCGGCCTGCCATGTCTCCCCGAGCTTATTCCCACTGACCTTGGCCAGACTCATAACAGTGACTTACGGCCCAGCAGGCCTCAGTAGAGCCACTCAGCGCACAGTGCAGAGACGGTGGTACACACACCGACCACACTGCTGTATGCGCTCTCTCACCATGGCCCTTTGCTACACTGCTGATTAATGGTGGTGAGGAAATAAAGATGGAAGGAAGTGTGTGTGTGTGTGTGTGTGTGTGTGTGTGTGTGTGTGTGGGAGCAGAGACTACCCCTTTTCGTAATGAGACTAAAGACCTTTGAATAATTTAGCTTTAAGAGCCTGTCGTCATTGAACAAAAATTCAGAGATTCCCATGGAAACAGATTTCCTATTACTTTTGTTAAACATCACAGAGACTACTGTAGATTCAAGCTTATTCTGTTTATCTATTCATCTGTAGGTGCCTGACTCTGCTAATCCAATTACATTCATAATGTTGGGAAATGGACCCTAAAATGTGAACATATTTAAAAAGGGATCTGTCATTTCATCCGGGGGGTTGGGGGCGTTAAAGAGACAGATTGGGGAATCACTGTGAGGATGGTTTAATCATCACTAAATGAGGAACTTTATGACCAAGAGGAATGACGATATAATAGAGGTCCTAATTGATGTGTCTCGTAGATCCTGTAAGAATGTCTTTTTTTTTTTTGCCTTTTTTTCTCAGATGAAGCTATCATCTCAGGCACTTTTTCAAAAGCTTGTTTGACAGGACAAAGTAATGTGTCATGTCTGGAAAAAAAAGAAAAGAAAATACCCAGAGGGCTTAGGAGGATATGTGTAATTGGTACATGCTGATCCACTGAGCTGAGCTTGCCGATATGAAACGCCCTGCTGGGAACATAAAGGAACAGATGGGAAATGATGTAAAAGCATGTTCAATTAGCATTAAACATTATTCACTCCAGCACTGCAGAGGCTCTCTGAGCGGGCTCACTTTAAGACCGCTGTAATGGATTTAAAGGATTATACAGCGTGCTTTTAAAAAGGCCAATATGGCTGTAGAGGACTATATGAGCACAGTTAGTCATTCAACAGCTGTGTGGTGTTTCTGTTCCCCACCAGGTCCAAGGAGGCGGAGGAGTCCCCCGGCAAGGAGATTCAGGTATGTGTGTGTCAGGAGGAGAAGGTGGTGTGCGGCGTCACCAAACACACAACGTGCGCCGACGTGGTCCAGGCGCTCCTGGACGACCACGGGACTCTGCCCGAGAGCCGGCGGCTCCTCCACGGCGAGCCCAAGGACTTCTGCCTGGTGGAGCGCTGGAAGGGGTTCGAGCGGGCGCTGCCCCCGCTCACGCGCATCCTGCGCCTCTGGAACGCCTGGGGCGATGAGAAGCCTTCCGTCCAGTTCCTGCTGGTCAAGACCAGCGAGTGTGCGCCGCCGACCAAGGCATCCACCGGGAAGAGGTCGTCGAGGTCACGCTCGGCGGCGGCGGCGGCTGGGGGGAGGGCCCGACGTTGGGAGCAGTGCCCGGCCCAGTACGCCAAGACCCTGCCCGCGGAGCGCCAGAAGCGACTGGTGAAGAAGGCCTTCCGGAAGCTCGAGCGGATCCGGCGCGAGAGCGAGTCGGCGGCCACCGCAGCCGTGGCGGCGGGCAGCTCCCCGGGCAAACAGGAGGGCTCGGAGGAGATCGACAGCATGGTGCAGCTCATCATCTCCCAGGACCACACCATCCGGCAGCAGGTGCAGCGCATGCGCGAGCTCGACCTGCAGATCGAGTTGGCCGAGCGCTTCCTGAGACTGGAGGGGGTGGGTGCAGCGGCGGAGGCGTCCGAGGGTTCTGGGGCCTCGAGCAACTCGCCCCGCCGCAGCTTGACGGACAGCTGCGAGGGCCAATCGTTGTACGAGGATGGCCCGCAGGGCTACCCACACACCAATGACAGCGTCGAGCAGATGGAGGAGCAGCTGCGGCGGCACCAGGAGCTCATCCTGCAGCTCTCCCATGACATCGACGCCGAGCTCCAGAGCGGTGACTGGTGGCCCAGGGCCGAGGAAGAGGAGGCACAAGGCGTGACGGCGGCGCCTCTGGACCTCGGGATGGACGCCCCGGAGCTGGAGAGCATCCGCGCCGAGCTGGAGCTCAGCATGCGGGCCGGCCTCTCGCTCCTCTCTCAGACTCAGGACATGGACAGGGAGCTGCAGGGTCGCGACACGGCGCTGCACACCAAGGGCCAGGAGTGCCAGCTCCTCGCAGCCCAGCTCAGTGCACTCCAGCTGGGGGAGAGCCCGCCACAGCTAGGCCCCTCGCCCTTGAAGAACCAGAGCAGGTGTAGCGTCACCCAGCAGCAGCAGCAGCAGCAAGGAGAGGACAAGCTCAGGCAGGGCCTGACGGCCGACGCCATAGACACAGATTCGGACACGGGTATCAGCTCCACGCACAGCCAGGACTCTCTCTCGCCCACCGTCAACCGACGGCCCCCAGTGGACACAGACGTCTAGACACCAGAGAAAAAGACTAGTGAACTTATTAGCAGTTATGCAGCTCGACATGGAGCAATAAACTTCATCAGTCACGTCATATGTTGTTCATGTAGTGTATGTTGTGTGTGTGTGTGTGTGTGTATATATATATATATGAAGAGTTCTTTTCCAAAACGCTATAACAGCCATTTAAATGCCATTTTCTTAAATATTTTTTTAAATTATGCTATTAGGTAATATTGGCAGAATTCAAGCTGGGTTAATGTTATCAGACTTGTCCTTACTGAATTCAAACAAAACAACAGTGATTTTACTGATATTAGCTGAGA
>JASCQY010000118.1:2625493-2643362 GCA_030264315.1 Sardinella tawilis
GATTTTTTTCACTGTTTTAAGTCTGGGGGTGACCGAGACTGACTTAATTTCATGTTTGGGTGGAATATTCCTTTAAAACCAATCAACTGTTTGGTCATGGCTTCAACCAATCGCTTCTCTATTGCTGTTACATAGCCTAGCCTATGTTATGCGCTGGAATGCATCTTTTGAATTGATGATTAGACAGGCACAGTTTTGAGACGGAGCAAACGCAAGCTTATGTTACTTTGCACAAAGTGAAACAATGTGGAAATTTATTGCATCAGGCAACCAGCCACATATGAGAAATATAAAAGCAGTTGAACATTAAACATTTTGGTAACACTTTACTGAAAGTCTGTATCTATAAAGCATTATAAACATTCACAAGGGGTTAGGCTATAATGCATTCATAAAGTCTCATAACTAATGTCATGAGTGTTCATAACTCTTTATAGCCTACCGTCTTATGACTATAGTTATAATGCATTATAAGGTTATCTTATAAGTCTTTACAACTTTAAGTGTCACAATTTGCTTCAATTTGTTAGCTTCAATTTGTTAGCTGTCCTTGCCTGATTGCTCATGCCAAATAATGAAGCATTAGCACTCCTGTACATACCCTGTGAGGTAAACACAAAACTACTCATGAAAATCAGTAAGGCACCATGACAGACAATAAGTAAAGTGGTATGTTTTCCTAAAATCAAAAGGACAAAAAAGCTTCATAATACTCTCTGACACTTCAAGTTATAAAGACTTATACTGTATGATAACTAGTCATGAAAACATGTAAACGGTTATTAATAGTAATGTCTTCAGTTAGGATGCTTAATTAATGCATTATAAACCTTTATGAATGCATTTATAATGCTTTACATATAGCATACTGAGTTTATAAAAAGTGTTACATTTTATTATTTAGTTGAATCCAAAGATTATTATTTTACAATTTTACAATTTATTATTTTACAGTTTTACAATGAGCACGATAATTACATCATTTGACATATGCACAATAACAAATAAAATAAAATAAAATGCCAGCATGATCATCAATTCTGTCTCTGCAGACGGCAGTGAAAGAGTTGTAAATTGACTGTTGGGACTCGGGCACTGAATGTCCATCCAGGATCCTGCACACCCAAAGAGCGGAAGCTTTGATCACACTTTGATCACACTCCTTAGATCCTCCCTACGGTGGCAAAGGTCTATATATCTCCTGTTGCTTTATTTTGGAGCTCACCTCTCTGTGGCAAAATAAATGGAACTTGGCGCTGATTTCCAGAGGGAAACAAAAGATCCCCTCCCACCTCCATCCACCGCAATCCCTTCTCCTCAGAACTCCTCAGCCCTGAACCAACAGGTTACCAAGGCAACCCAATATATGCAAACACTTTGCAGTTGCCCTGCTTGGATAATGGAAATGTAGACATTCCCAAGAAATCTCCTCTCCTGGAAAATCAATTACTGTCAACACTGGTTTCATCAATTTCATCCTCAAAATAAAACCATCAGTAACACAACAGAAAAGTTATCTGGAAGAATCTGGAAAAAAATCTGGCAATGTTTCATAATTTAAAAAAAGACTAACCAGATTGTTTTAAGGTGGTTTGAGGGACTGTTGGTTGCCAGGCAGTTTTGCCATCTCTAGGCAAACATTTACACCCTGATAGCCATGTGACTTTGTATAGAGGGTGAGAATCACAGGACATCAACGGAAATAAAAAAAAGTGTGAAGTGGAGATCATTAATTAGGCTAGTAGAAGGCCTCCTGGGTGTAGATCCACTGAGCGTATCATACCCCAGTGCCAAATACTAGTCTGTCACATGTCACATGTTTACTTTCTTTGCGATATTTACAAAAGGCCATGGGAATGTTCCCTGAGTCTTTAATGAGCCAGGGGCCCACGTCTTATGACACAGGGGTCAGAGATAAGAGGGGCTCAGTTTCATGATGCCACCCACTCCAGCCCATGGCATGGCTGACACTTGCTGCAATTCACTGTGTGTCAGGTTAGCAAACACATTAACCCCCATGACAGAGTCTATGGTATGGCGTTCATTGGCCATTCCCTCAATAGCCCTCACTGCCGACAGTAAAGCAGCTCATGGGTAGAGGGGGTGGTGTGTGTGTTTGTGTGTGTGTGTGTTGAGGGGAGAGGGGCTTATAGGTCACATTCCACTCGAAGTGCACACAGGCGATACTCCCAGTGTTTTAGGGGCTTTTTCCTCTGGCTTTTGTGCGGTAGCCGGGAGTGGCTTCCTGTGGACTCCCTGGACAACATTTCCTGTCAGAGCACTGGGTGCTGTGCCTCTAACTCATAGACCATAAGAATAGAGAGGAGTTGAGGAAGGATGAAAATTCTTGGAAAAACTCTCTTTTTTTGCCGTGAAGGAAGACACCAATATGGCACCATAAATTACCTTTGAGCAGTGAAATACCAACAGTCAGCTTTTCCTGTCCTTCTAAATATTGATACACATCACTGTTGGAAACAGTAGAGTCAGAAGTCCTGATTTCTAGGTCTACTTGATAGGCCTGATAACTGATGACAGGAAGCACAACAGTCCCTGCTTCCTGCAAACTGAAATAAGGTCATAAACTGAAACCAGCTGATACCTGCGCTGTCTTGTTTGTTTGTCAAGATTCATCTAAATATATATAAAAAAAAAATAATTTAAAAAAGCTGATGTTGACGACCAGATAAATCTGGTAAAATAGCCATTTTTGCAAACAACTTTTAATGGTGCTTTGGTGGTGTTCATGATGTTGGGAACCCAAGTCATATGGGACGTACTGTACATACATATACATACTATATAAGGTCTTGTAAGGAGCTATAGATCTCCCATATGAAAGGGGCTGCACCAGTGGAGGCATACAGAATCAAAATGCTTCTGTATGCAATTACATAGTGCAACAACCAATCAGAGCACGCTTGTTATTAGCCAAAACTGCTTCCATGGAGTAGATTCATTCATTTCCTGTCTCCAGCAGTGGTGCATTCAACTCTTTCCGATTTTTTGGGACATGCTGCACACACGTTCCACTTGTGGTTGTTCACTCACATGAAAGGAATGTGTATATAGTTAATCAAAAACACCATCATTGGCTTTGCTGAATAAACTGCCCTCTCTGTCATCATATCAAGCCCCATGCTGGATAAGTGGCTCTGATTGGTTGCTGGGTTTTTGGCAATAGGGAGAGGCACTGTGATGGGCTCCACTCCAGATTGACCTGCAGAGCCAATTCAGATTCCATCAAGGCTCACCAAGGCTCACAATCTGTACATTCAACAACCAGGGCAGCTTGTGATAACAACAAAAGGTAAAAACATAAATAGTAAAACCAGAGACTATAGCCGATTATTGTTTCAGCAGTGATGTTCAGGCTGTTCAAATCAGATGATACAACAGAGTCAGTCAGAGTCAAGATGGCTGATGGCTGTCTATGGCATATTTCACAGCTCCACAGCAACAGCATCTGCCTTTTGGATCTTTGTTGTTCATCTGCCACCATGAAATACGGGTGAAATGTCAGTTCCCCCACATGCTCTTTGCAACACAATATACACTTTTACAAGCTAGGAGTGAAACAGGAAAATCCCCACTATGCAAGTATGAAACGCATGAAGCAATTGCCAGCATTTTGTGCAAGTTCTAACTGCTTCTTGTCCTAAATACAATTTCCATAGAGTACCACGTGTAAACAAGAACTACAGGCAGCAGAAAAAAGATAATTTAGCGATGGAAGGTACACTGCAAGCACACTCTAAATGCCTTTGGATCATGTTGAACAGTTTAAAAAGAGATGCCACTGAGATTGGGAATGACTTGAGACAACAGTGTATTTAACCACTATCCTATTGCCTGTCCATATCAGGGATTCCATTGTTTCAGTGTGAGAAAACAATCACCTTCACAGGTTGTAGCCAGAGACGAAAAAAAGAACCACTCACAATCTCCATTCATTACGTATAGTCTCTGGCAAGAGGCTAAATCCCCCCATTTGTCCCGAAGTGATCTGAGGCAAAGGATCTGGTTGCAGGCAGTAGGTTCAGCCAGAGGTTGCACAGTGAATTCGGCTTAAGCGGGTCTTCAGTTGCACATGGGGTTGCCCACGTAGCTGGAAATGGGGCATACCTGCTAATGGAGAGGGGGATCAGTGGGCGATGCCTCGGCTAACACTTTGAGCTCCATTGAGTTCTGAGCCAGCATGTTTCATGCATTTCTGACATGCAGCCCACACCAGCAGACCTGTGCTCTGCTCTTTCACCTGCATGAGGAGGACATTGGCAAAACCCCCTCTGTCTTGCACACAAGCTTTCAGCAGATCATGCTCATGTTCATTACTGTCACCCAGTGGACGAATCCCCAATGAACCATGATGGGAGATGCTGCACAGAATGACTTTAAACAAAAAAACAGTAAAATGGCTCCAATCGGCAGAATGCTGAGAGCATGAATTATCTGCTGGTCATGCCTCTTAAAGGGATACACCACCTTATTTCGGAAAATTGCTCATCTGTAGTCAACCCCTAGTTGAACAGGAAAATACATAGCATTTTTTCTCTATGTGTCTGTAATGCCTAGTTTGACAGTGTAAGCTTATTTAACATAGCAATGGAAGTCTATGGTACCAAATCAAACATCATCAAAACTGCAACACTGCAAAACTGATATTTAATTCCGTGAAGTGGACACTTTTAGCTTGATGCTAATGATACCATGTACTTCCAGTGATTGTGCTAAGCTATGCTAATAATGTCAATCTAAGTACTGAACGCACTGAGAAGAAAATTATATGCATTTTCTTGAATAATACTTGGGCACAATGCAAATACGTAAATATCAAAAAAAGGTGGTGTGTTCCTTTAAGTTATGATATGAAACGTCTGAAGACTGACAGTGTTATATTCTAGATGGCAAACATGGACAAATGTAATCCCATAGTGTGATTGCCTAGACAAGCCACTGGGTGAAGAATCAGAGAATTGTGATTGTGATCAGATTAATGTATAAATGGTTTATCTTATCACATCAGTGACTCATCTTGATAAAAGACAATAATGAACCATCACATCGTATCCAGTGTAAAATAGATAAGGGGTTGAACTTAATACAGACATTTTTTATCTTACCAGAGAGCTTTTTCACTCTTCCTTTGCCTTTTTTCTCCTTCGTTCATGGTGTTATTATATACTGTATATTCCCCACTGTTATTAAAATGTAACAGAGAATAATTACTTGTCTGTAAAACGTGAGAAGAAAAGATGCCTCTTCATACTCAGTTGATTGATTCATTAATTCGGTCTCCAGGACTACAGACCCATTAAATACAAATTATTTTTTCAATAATCAAAATAATTTCATACTTTTCAGGAGTAAAACGGCAGGCTTCGTCAAGAAGGGGTATAATGTGACCACCTCATATAAGAGGACAACAGAACCAACTCTGACCTCCCAACATGAGTAACCCCCTTACAGGCGAGTATGAGTCTATTATTTGTGTGTGTAAACAAGATATTATCTCTTCATTTCTGTAAACAGGCCTAGTATTGAGGAAACAAAACAAAGAACAATGCCTATACACTGTTCATAGTATTTCCTCTCGGTTTCATTGCTTGCCACGAAATTGGTTCAAAAGGAAGGGAAAAAATCAACAAAAACTGACCCACCAATTTATTTCTTGTTCGATGTTGATTCTGTACATCAAATATGTACAATAAGTATTCTTAAATAGTATGTAGTAATGCTTTCTGAACCCAGCATAAAGATTTATCAACACATTCCTAAAGGGTTATAAAGCTTACGTAGTCTTATAAGTGATGTAATTAGCATTCATAGTATTGTAATGACTGTGTTTGTAAGGCATTATAATGTTATCTTATAAGCCTTTACAACTTGAAGTGTGACAAAGTATTATAGACCTTCAATTTGTTAGCTGCCCTCCTTGTATATGCCTGATTGCTCATGCCAAATAATGAGGTGTTACAAGCGCTCAGTGCATACTCCAATTATAACACATGAACAAGGCACCATTACAGACAATAAGTAAAGTGATATGTTGATAACGCTTTACATTACAGCCTGTGATTTATAGTGTAAGAAGCTGGTAAGGACGATGTAACAAAACAGAAATGTGTAATGTTAGCATACTGTAACTACAAGGTAAGTCAGGGCAAGATGTTTTCATCTAGGTTTGCTTCGAAAGTTGTCAAAATAAAATAAAATAAAAACATTTGTTTCAGGGTTGATTCTTTACTTGTTTAAATTAGGGTTGAATGTGCGACTTCATTTTACAGCCCCACTCAATATTAAGGTGTACTTTATGTTATGTGACTTTGAGTAATTACACTGTACTTTGTCTTTATTTATGATTAAATATTAAGAGAAGACATGGTTAATGTGCAGCTTCATTTTACAGCCAGCTCATCTTAAGGCGTAGTTACGAGTATGTGAGGAATTGTCCTTTGCTGTGTAAGCTATCTAGAGTCGTTGGTGTTTGTGCCTTGTACTTACTTTGTAATTCTGACAATATTACACTTACATTTCCATTTTGTTACGCTGTTCTTACCTTCCACTGTACTTACTGTAATTCATGGGCTGTAATCTAAAGTGTTACTGATATGTTTTCCTAATGTCAAAAAGCCAAAGAAACTTATAATTCTGTGTGACACTTCAAGTTGTTTGGGCCTACTGTATATCATATGGTAACATTATGAGTACAGTCATGAGAATGTATAAACAATTATAAGCACTAATGTCATTATAACCCTTTATGAATGCATTTGTAATGCACTATGGATATTGGGTTCATAGGAAGTCTTACCATTACATTGGCTCCTTAATTGAATCTAAATCAGCATAACAGCATCCCGGTTTCCAGTATTACCTGTCCCGTCTGACCCAGATCTGGGTGAAGAATAGGGGGCAGCTGAGAAGCAGAGCCCTGCGCCCCCCTCTATCTGGACAATAATGCAATCCCTTTGGTCTGGCAGCCCTGTCCTCTCGCTGGGTACCACACAGGCCCTGAAACAGACTTCCTGCTGGTGAGCGGCCCCTGCTCTGTGCATCCTGTGCGCTGGGATGTATTTTTGCCTTTAATGGCTCTGTGCGAGGCTCTGTGCTTTCTTTGGCCGCTGCCCTGCGCAGCATCCCTTTGTTCTGTGGCAATGATGTCAGCCGGGTTATTGGGAACACCTGCCGGATTACGCACGGAGCGCGCCACTGAGAGGAGGCGGGGGTCAGCGAGCCAGCGGGTGTCAAAGCATCCGCGCACAAGGTCGCCCACGTGTGTGTGTGTGTGTGAAACATACAGACTCTCACACTCACCGAGAATCGGAATCGAAACAAGCACACACCAACATTAGCAATAGAGTATGACTTATCACTACCGCCATACGCACATCACACAGGTATCAAGAGATGACAACACTCACACACTGAATGAAATTCCTCTCAGAAATTTCTATCAGCATCGTTTATACACACGCAGGCTACCCACCCCACCAACCAACGCCCTACCCTCACCCCATCCTCCACACCCACGCTCTACCTTCTATTCTACCTACCCTCATAAACCAAACCACACAACTCCTGAGAATGACTCACATTATGTCTGGCACAGTAGTGCCCCCCCCCCCACCCCATAAAGGAGCCCCATACCTTCAGCCCTCCCCTCTGCAATCAGGCCACTGGTTCCTGAGGCCAGCCGCCCCTGATTGCATGCTGGGAACGCCCTCCATTGTTTTGCATGCAGGAGCTCCTGCCTGGCAGAGAGAGAGAGAGGGAGATAGATAGAGGGCTACTGCGTGATGGAGGGGGCAGGTGCTGAGGTCCACCTCCCATATCTCCCTTCCTGACATCCGTAGCTCTCGAAGCCTCTGCCTACTGTTTATGGACCACACCACACCACACAATCTTCTTTTTCAAGTCTTTTTTTCTTCGGAAAGGTCAAAGGTCATGTTTTGAGAATAAGGAGAACAGGGGTTTAAAAACACGGGCTTCCTTCACCTTTTCCAGCCACATCTTCACCGATGCCAAGAGCTACAGAATTGGCTTCCTCGAAATCCCTCCCCACACCAATTGGCGTATAGCTTACAGTACATCCCAATCCAGGCTTGCAGCAGGTGACCTCTGACTGCTTCACTTGGGCTTACATGCTCAACAAGCCCTTCCTCTTCATTAACCCGCCTCAGGATTCCATGGGTAATTGCCCTACCTTCTCCAGCTTTTGTAGTTCAAGGGGGAGATGGATAGGGTGTGTGTGTGTGTGTGTGTGTAGGGGGGGGGTTACCCTGAACTGTGCGTATGCTGCTCACCTGTGCTCTCTACCCCCCCTGGCTCTGACCTTCTCTGGGCTCTGAGGAGATTGCATGGATGTCAAAACCCTTAAGACTCCCAGGGAGGGGGGCATATGCATAGGCTGTACAAGATGAGCTCGGAGCTCCACAGTGTGTCTGGGAGAACCCGCAGAACAGTAAAATGTCGGTGGAATATTGCTGTTTATTCTGTTCATTCGTCTCTGACATGTGAGACGTCAGTTGTAATTGCGATAAAATGCTCGCAGCTTTTAAATATTCATAATAAATAATACATACATATTATCTCATGAACACATAAATGCTAACAGCATGTTGTACTGTAGATGGTTTATATGTATAGTGGGATATCGGAATCTACCGAACAGAATGAATAATGGCGAAACGAGATCCGCAATGAGAAGGCCGTGTATTGTATACATGGTGAATCTTGTTGTCATTGTCTCTGGCAGCATGTCCCAGCACCTCTTTTGGGGATTGGCAACAGAGAAGGTCTGAAGTCCGAGCTCAGCTCTTCAAGGCCGGGCCCACAGCTTTAGCGCTGCGAGCTAATGAAAAAGTCTGTGGTGAGAAACACTATACGCTATACATATGAATGCGCTCGAGAGGTATCGGATGAACGAGCGCTGTGAAAGCGCAGTATACACGCCTCTCTCTCTCTGCCATTGTGCTGAGACATTCCTCTCTCTCTCTCTCTCTCTCTCTCTCTCTCTCTCTCTCTCTTTCTCTCTCTCTCTCTCTCAGTACACTGGAGGGCACGACCAAGATCCTCTCTCCTTTGCCCTCTTCATCTCTCACACCTCTTTAAGAACACAAGCTCTCCTGGGTGAGACACACACACACACACACACACACACACACACACACACACACACACACACACGCTGTTAAAGCCTCGCCCGTGGCACACAGGAAACCAAAACAATCTGACAATAGTTATGTCTAGCGTGGGTCCTGTTTCTCCATAGCCCCCTTGCGCTAGTGCGCTCTCTCCAGCGTCTCCTTCAGTTCAAGGCCCTGTCGGCCCCCACGGGGCGAGATGGGAAGGTTTTGTTTTGACACGGTGGGAAACGGGCGACTTTGTTCTCTGCTTATCTCGCACTTGTGGGGCTCCCACTCCACGCTCCTCTCCGGGGTCTTCGGCTGACGCCGCCACAGACACCGACGCCGCCGCCGTCGCCACGAGCACACCAAACCAGGGGCTCATCCTTTCAAGTGGAGATGTAGCCAGACAAACAGCACCGTGGCTTTGGCTTTGAAGAGGCAAGTGCCCAGTGCTCTAATGCAGGCTCTTTGAAAAATGGTCTCCATCTCTTTCTCTCTTTTTCTCTTCTGTTTCTTTCACTTCTATCGCTCGCTCTCTCTCTCTCTCTCTCTTGCTCTCTCCCTCTCTCTTTTTCCCTCTTGATACTGTGCCAAGCATAAACAGCCCTAATGAATGAAATGGTGAGATTTCACCTATTCACAATGGCCGAGAAAAAAAAAAAACAACCCGATCTCTCCTTTCAAAGCGAACACACAAACATGGAACAACGGAGCAGAGAGGAGGTGATAATGTCCCTCTATTGTGATGGACAGAATAGGTTGCCTAACTTTACGTCCTTTTTGACACATGATCAGCCTAATAACAGCCCTCCCTTCCTGCCTTTTACTTTGCACTGTGTGTTCTCCATGTTGTTTAGATGCTGTTCAGCTCTTCTTTGTGGTTTTATGTGCTGTTGCGGCTTCACTGCAGGCAGGCTGCTGGTTTTCCAGCCATGGAGTCCATATGTCTGTGTGTGTCGTGTGTCCTCAGAAGGTGATGAATGGAATCCGTTGGGATGGATCTCTCCTGCTGGCCGCATGGACGGCCCGTCCCCACCTGTCCCCTCAGGTGATGGGGGTGAGGTGTGAAACCTTGCACAGGAGCACCACCCTTTCAAAACGTCTCTGCAGCAGCAACTCCTAAAGCAAACGAACTGCTGCTGAGTCAAATGGTCTCTCCAGAGCTCGTAATCTCATTTCAAATCACAAACGCTATTACTCTAATAAATTAGATTATTGTAATCAGCTGTTTATTTTATTTAAGCACAAATGAGGGCTGTGCTGCAGACTTAGTAGATTTTAATTTAAAGATGAATGATTGTTCTGTTTGATACCAAGAATACACACAGGAGCCAGTTGCAGGGTCTCCAGTCAGCGGCACTGATCTGTTTGAATACAGGAGCCAGGGGAATTACAGGCTTGCGCAAACATTTCTACTTTTTATAAATGTGAATCTGTATATGTCTGTATAGACATGTGTGTGTGTGTGTGTGTGTGTGTGTGTGTGTGTGTGTGTCCATGCCTTAATTGAGTGCTTCTTAATGATCAAATTTTCTCATGGTTTCTTCATGCTTGAGGAGGCGTCTCCATTTTGAGAAATGAAGGGGAGTGTCGCAGCGCTGCCTCACATGACTTTGTCCTAAACTTTAATTGCTTTGGCACCCCAAGCTAAGATCATTTGTTGATGACAACAACTTCAGCTGGAAGTGCAAAAGGCAGCTACCTATAAAATGTGTTTTTAATGCACGACTGCATATCCAAAATGGTAACCAGGGACTTATTACTTACACCATATTAGGGACCCAAGAAAGCGTCTCTGGTTTCCTCAATGGGTAATTTGATCTGAAATGGAAAGATTATGGCTAACAGTCTTAAAACCAACCAAAACCCCACTGCGCAGTTCTCTCTAGGCTGAATGATTTCTGGAGCTCGTTGCTAAAATATGAATTTTAAGGTCAGTTATGTCACTGGAGTGTTGATGTGTGGGCTTTATGATGTCGCCTTCATGCTGTGCAATGCCAAACATCAGTGAAATGTCAACTGTGTACAAAAGAACAGTTACTTTGTAAATCAGGTCAAAGTAATCATTTCTCCCCACAATACAGTATGTAATTCTGTGCTTTCAAAAAAAAATATCCAACAGAAAACAAATAAAAAAATTGGCTTTGTGCAGTACATAGCAT
Source organism: Sardinella tawilis (assembly GCA_030264315.1). NCBI lineage: Eukaryota > Metazoa > Chordata > Actinopteri > Clupeiformes > Clupeidae > Sardinella > Sardinella tawilis. Next base: position 2,636,787 of record JASCQY010000118.1, read on the forward strand.
AGTGTATGATTAATCCAATAGAATAATATTGAAAAGGTGCTGTATTACCTTCATTCATTGAGCGTTCCCCACGGGTCACGCAGAGCCATGGCAGCCTGTGATTACAATCACGTCCTGGGGAGAAACAGATGGGGAATTTATGCTTTTAGATGGGAAAGAACAACACAACACTCCTGCTTCTGGTAATTATGGAAATGAGCTTTCATCTACATCTTATTACATGAGTCAGATGGGGGGGGGGGGGGTCAAGGCCCATACATGCTCCATATTAACCAACCTGTTTGATTCTTTGGGCTTTGCTGGCCTTTACGTTGAATGAGATTCCATTTTTCTTTTCTAATTGAAAAAGGAATGAAAGAGGAAATTACATCCATTGCTTAAAAAGTGGAAGTTGAAAAGAATACCAATTCTCAGTCTCCACACATATGATCATGAATACAAAAGCTGTTGTGGGTGAACAGCACACAGTTTATCTCCCATATGACAGGGTTCCAGCTTTGTCTATTGTGTTCGGTCCAAGGAATCCCCATGTGAGTTCATCCTCGGCTGCCTGCACCTGTAGATATACCAGATCCTCTCACTGTGACTCACTTCCCTCAAAGGCACATGGCTCAGGGCCAGAGTGGCCATACTGCATGCACATACTACACCTCATAGGCACTTCACAGCAGTAGTATACTTAGCAATGATAACTAGCATCCTCACCACTTAGAGTTCATCAGAGTCTCTGCCGAGCCACAGTCAGGCGGCACCCGTGAATAATAACAGTCAAACACTGAGGAATCCATTTTAAGGTCAGAGGTTTGTGGAGAGAGGCGTGAGTGGGAGGATTTGCATGTGCACGTGTGTGTGTGTGTGTGGGGGGGGGGGGGGCGGTAGGGGGGTTATTTAATTTACATCTCATCTCTTTGATTAGGCTACTCCTCTCCACCCAGAGACCCCCACTCTGCTCCGCTCCACGCTGGCAGGACCCAGCTAATCCAGTGTCCACTAAACGTGACTGACTGCCCCGCTGTTGGCTAAACAGCACAGTCAATCAGTGGAAGATGTCACCGGTGGCATAAAAGGAAATACCAGAGTGATGTGAATTGAGGTGGGGTGAGGTGGTGTGTGTGTGTGTGTGTGTGTGTGTGTGGGTACTTGTTGGAGACGGAGGGGTGGGTGGGTGAGAGCGAGGGGCAACCGCATGCGTTGATGGTTGGAGTGGGCGGGGGAAGAGTAGCGTACCGGCGACACATCATGCCACCCGCTTAGACTCCCTCCTCCCGTGTCTGTTTGGTGACGGAGCTGAATATGCGCGGTGGCACATCTCCATACATTCCATTATCAGCGCCCAAATGAGATTGTGCAGCCGGGCGCGCCGGCGTCCTCCATCAGTCGGAATGTGAAGTGTGATGAGTGTGTTTTGGATCGCAAGACGCACAGAATAAGAGAGAGCTGATTTTTTTTAGGCTAAACACTCCAACTGACAAGTCGCATTTGCCACCACCCGCAAGCTTGTCAGTCTGTGATTTGGAGTTAATCATGCAACAAGCTCCATATCAAGAAGAATATCAGGCTCCAAAATGCCTGTGCAACCATGTTGCTGTCATCTATTTCATCAATAAAAATAAAATCCTTCATGTTGTATTTGCATTCCTTTCTTCTTTCGGGTGCTTGTATTGGGGAGCTCAAAAATATGGCATTGCTGCAATATGGTGATTATATCTTATTTCTCACGCTGCTACCATTGTATGACATCATTCAGGGCAGCCTTGGCTTGTGAAGACACCTGATCTGAAAGAGCAGAGAGAGAGAGAGAGAGAGAGAGTAAACACACAATAAGACAATTCAATTAAGACATCAATGTGTACAAAAGCCACCCAATTACCATCTCCCCGGGTCGGTTCAGTGTGTTTGATGCTTTTACCTCGAAGAGAGAAAGAGAAAGAGAGAGAGCGACAGCGAGAGAGAGAGAGAGAGAGAGGGACCTTAATTTGTACGAGATTAAGGGGGGGGCGGCTGTCGTCAGTGATGTTCGAGATGCCGGGACATGGCACCCTGTGTCACCATGGGAGGCAAGTGACCCTGGCTGACCTTTGGATAGGCCAATCTTAATTGCAGTGGCTCCAATGGGCTTTCTCCAAAATGCCGATCAACTGGTGATGCTGTGACTATGCTGATGGGAATTGACCTCAGAGATTTTACTCACTCTACCCCAGCACGCATGGTGTGTGTCATGTGCCAGGTGAAATGGTCTTTTACTGGTTCTCAGCAAGGCCCACCTCTATGTGTGTGTGGGCTGTCGGTTACATTGGTGAACAGCCTGGGATTGCCGCCTCTAGACAAGTTAATGAGCCCGGCATGGAACTGATGTCACATTAAGAAAATGTTTACCTCAGTTGTGCTAATGTTGATCTATCTTGGTCATTATTTGCAAAGGCCAAGAGACATTGTAGAGACAGTTCTGCTAATATAATCAAACAAGTGATAACAGTCATGTGATGTTTTTTTTAAAAGGTCAGAGACAGTTCAAATTGGTTTCTTGAAACCAGTGCTATATAAATATTTGATTCACTGTAATAGATGAGTGATACAAGGTTTCCTCAGAAATCTAACAAAATTAAATTCTTACCTTGCAATTTAGCCGTGCCAAAAAATACCATCATTGTGTACATTATGCTTCAATTATTTTAATGAAAAACATTCTTCTTTTAGAAATATTCTTATTTTAGCCTCTCATAATGAAATCGCCTCCTAAGGCAAAGTAATAAAAGATGATTCCTCAATTTAGGTAAGGCTAACATCTTTCAATTCCATCTTTAGTGACATAAAACAAAAGACTACGCCTCAAGGAGCTTTGCTGATCCCTGGCTCATAATATGACTATAAAATACAAATCCTGTCTCTGGAAATACAAATTGTTAGCAGATCCAAACAAAAGCCTTTGCTTTGCTTACACTGATCACTTAGTAGAGCTCATACCACTGAGCGGTGAATTCCAAGCTGCACAAGACCAGAGACACTTTTTTAGTTCAACTCAGATTTAAACTAGGATTCACACAATACAATTTCATTTAAGTGAGTACGACCTTCCAATCTGGAGATATAATATCTTCCCATTCATTTACTGTAGGTCTTGGGCAGCTATTTGGGCATACAGTATAAACGTTACCAATATGGCCGCCGAGTGGAGGGACTTGCCTTAAAAGGACTTTGGAAAGACTCGCCCTGTTTCTGCATCCGTTTCTCACCATGTCCGAGGGACACCTGGGGAATCAAAGGAAGATGTTCAGACTAATAACTGTATATATTCAATAAAAGGACCCCCTGCCCCACCCCACCCCACCCCAAAAAAGGGACAAGCACCCATCAGGTTAACACTCGGAAGGATGAGAACATTCATTGCGAGGCAGCAGTCACTCTCCAACAGATGTGCTATCTTCCGGCACAAGAGCACGCAGCTTCACCATCAGCCACTAAGTGAAGACAAAACACTGTCCTATTTTAAGCCCCTGTGTGACAGTGTTGGAAAAGCAGCAACAAAACATGGCTTGATCCTCTGCCAAGACTGCAAAAAGCTTCCTGCCGCCGACTCTTCCGATGGGAATCCATTGACGTGGACAGGGCTCTACAAGAATATTTGCAGCGGCAAAAGCCTCGCAAATTAAGTCTTTTGCCTGCAAGACATTGTCCATTGTCAAGTGGAAAGCGGTGTTTGGATTTTAATGGCAATTAGGCGGAGCACGGCTCAGGATATTAGGTTAATTAAACAGCCCAGCTGTGCACTATGAAGAGCGTTATAACTAATTGAGGTGATTATTGGTAGCGTACTAAAGACAGAGAGGGAAACACAGAGAGTGATTACAGTCATTTTCAGCAAGAGCGTGAGGGACAAAAAGCATTCATTTGCCCATCTGCCATGTGTGGAAATGTGTTGCGTCCTCTTTGAAGCCTGTCACCACATCAGACTGCATGCCTTGAACAATGGCGACATTTTTTATCCGTTCATGAATCAAAAAGAACGTCTTTTTTTCCATATGGAGGGCTTTGCCAAAGTCCTAGAGAGTCCCTGTTTTTGGCAAACTACTGTGTGGACTACAGGCCCTGATGGGCACACAATGAAATGGCTGCCTCTGTATGCATCTCAGCTACAAGTCCGCAAGCTGAGATAGACAGAATGAGGCTAAACACACACAGCAACATGAATATACAGTACACTATGTGTGTGCGCACGCACACACACACACACACACACATACACACACACACAAAAAAGCCATAAACAACAATTAGAGAACAAATCAAATGTTTAGAAATGATTTCCCCTATGTGAGTCTCTGATTATGGCTCCACCAGACATCATGTGCTGACTGACGTCCTGCTGACGTGAACTCCCAGTGATGACATTCTGAGAGCACCCTGGCTATGACTGTTTCTGGTGTGTGTGTGTGTGTGTGTGTGTGTGTGTGTGTGTGTGTGTGTGTGTGTGTGCGTGTGTGTTTCAACTGTGAGGCTGTTGTTGTGAGTGCTTTCATCCCCAAACAAAGGTATCATGGGGCGACAGCATTTGGCTAAAACTGATGCGGCAGCAGCAGCTTCTCTCCTTCCTACCAATGAGAGGCGTTGGCAACTTGACTGATTCTCAGCCAGCTCGTAAAGCCAGTGCATAAATCTGTCGGCAGACTCGGCAGTGTGCTCCTTTCCACTGCTGTGTTATCCTGGACGTGAGACGCCTCGCGTTGGGAGAGACGCCCGCAGCGGTCTGATTCACGCAGTTATCTGATCCGTGTCGCTGCATTATGTCAAATCTATGGCAGGCAAATGATCTGACATGGAGGAGGGTTGTCAAATAACAGTAGGACGGGACATGCCCTGTTAGGTAAAAAAAAAAAAAAAAAAGTCAATGGAGCTGCCCAAGATTTCAACCATGGCTTCTACTTGTCTCTCTACTGACTCTACTAGCTCTTTTTAAACAGTAAGCCTACTAGCGCAGAGCCAGTAGAATAAAGCATGCCTGCCCATGTCCCAATACGACAAAGAAACCTGTTTGTCTTCTGCCTCTAGTCCAGGGCGCAGTGTTTGCTGCCGTGGATGTGGGAGACTGATGGTAAACAAGAATGTTTTTCCCAAAATGAGCTTCCAGTGGAGAATGGTGAACGTGTGGCAATCACTTCAGCTCTTCACTGATAGCTGGTTTCATTATTTGACGCTTAGACCTCATCTTATAGATACGGATGTGTGTGCGTGCGCGCATGTGTGTGTGAAGGTGAGCACTTGACATCAGCGCAGTTACCTGAAGTGCTTGCTTTGACATGAGCCGAGCTCTTTACACAATGGTGTGGCCTGGATCAATCTGAAGATCCGCCGTTGCCGAGGTGTTGAGGTAATAGCTGGCAGGTTGTTGGGCTGGGCTTTCATGTCGCCTAATAGCATCTGGAGGATGAGCTTTGTAATGACTCCATTCATTCAGCCATGGTCTGTTTATTTGTGGTGGGGCCATAGTCTTTTCCTTTCTGTCAAAAATCACTTCAACAAATCATTCTGATCATTTCTGGACTTTCCCTATGACAGTGGATTAGGCAACGGATTATGGCTTTTGAAGTTGTAATGCGATGTGAAGCGACCAGAATGTTAAGCTGTTAATTTGGAACAATCAGTACAGTGTGGTCTTCCTGCAGTAACTTGTCTTCTTTCCTGCTTAAACCTTCCTTTCTCCTATTGTCATGTTTGGCATTGGCTGCGCTGTGCTGTGCTGGATACGTGCAGTAAACTGTATATCTGGCAAAGGGTTGACAGAGACCAACCCACTGCTCTGTAACTCCCCGATGAAGGTCTGTGCCCAAAGGAGGGAGGATCACAGGTTTCATTTTTATTTTTTTTTTTTTTACTTCTCCTTTAAACCATTCAACAGCAGGAAACCAGTAACCGTAAACAATATTATATCTGATTCCCTCTCATTATTTCCAAAAGTACAATAGCGCTTCTCCTGGTCGGTTTGTTTCTAACAGGTCAGAAATATATGATAATACCTTTGAGGTGGGGATAAAAGGTTCTCAGTCATAGACTAGATAAAAAGAGAGAGATAGAGAGGAGGGAGAGAGAGAGAGTGAAGCAGAGACGGGGGAGAGATAGCAGGGGGAGAATAACAGACTTAAAGACAATAGTGGAGTGAGACAGAGAGACTGCTGGAGCGTGATAGTGCCTCCTCGGCTCTGTCTGATGAGTATTCTCCCATCACGGCTCATTCCTGCATCAGTCATCTCCCTCTCCTCCTCTCCCTCTCTCTCTCTCTCTCTCCCCATCTCTCTCTCATGCCCCCCTCCCCGGAGTAGAGCCACAGCCGAAAGGTCAAACTCATTCACAGCTATGTCTGATCTTTTATTCACACCACTCAGCACTTTGATGGCTTTCTGCTGGTGCTGCCCCCAACACCTCTGACTGACTAATGCCCCACTCTTACTTACTTATTTATTTAGCCATTCTTTTATTACAGGCACTCTGGGTAGTATAGGAATACTCCTCTGTGTGTGTGTGTGTGTGTGTGTGTGTGTGTGTGTGTGTGTGTGTGTGTGTGTGTGTGTGTGTGTGTGTGTG
>JASCQY010000118.1:2657460-2668211 GCA_030264315.1 Sardinella tawilis
ACAACGGTCGGAGACTACGCGTTTGCTAAAAAAATCGCATGAACGCTTGACGTGACCAGTGGATCAGTACCGTAAATCCAACAGACTGAAGCTGAAGTGGCTCTTTATTGAGAGTGGTGGTGTAGAGCGTGAGCGAGGGTGGTCCCTGGGGCCGCGCGAGCTGCTCCATCGCTCACCCTGCCGTGTTTGATGTAGCGGTGCGGCTTCAGCCTGACGTCTCCACTGAAGAGAGAGAGAGAGAGAGAGAGAGAGAGAGAGAGCGGCCCAGCAATCTTTCTCTCCTCGGACCTCTCCTCCCCTCCCCAAAGCGCACTCCCACACACACATGTGTGTGTCAGCGCGTGTTTGTGTGAGACAGAGAAAGAGAATGCGTGAGCATGTGTGTGTGTGTGTGTGTGTATGCCTTTGTGTGAGGCAGAGAGAGAACGTATGTGAACGTGTGTGTGAAACAGAAAGTGTGTGAGCATACGTGTGTGTGTGTGTGTGTGTGTGTGTATGCCTTTGTGTGGGGCAGAGAACGTATGTGAACGTGTGTGTGAAACAGAGAAAGTGTGTGAGCATATGTATGTGTGTGTGTATGTGTGTATGCTTTTGTGTGGGGCAGAGAGAGAACGTATGTGAACGTGTGTGTACGTATGTGTGTGTGTGTGTGTGTATTAATGGCAGTGGTTCACCTCTTCAGGTCAAACCTATTCGGGCTGTTGATGGATCTGGTCTGCAGGAGCCGGCGCTGGATGCGTCTCCCTCAGATGTGCTGCAAGCTGCAGAGGCTCATCTGTCTCAGGGGCGAGTGGCCTGGCCATCCTCCCCCCAAAACACCCCACCCGTGGCCGGCCCACGGCCCTCACATGGGGATGGGGGGGGGGGGGGTGTTTTTGGGATGGGAGTTCCTGGGACTCTGGAGATGGCCATTCAGATACATAGATCCGCCATATGACCATATTCTATAAATCCGGACATGTGTGGACTTAACTGCACCCCGCGTACACACACAAACACACATACATACACACACACACACACACGCACGCACACACACACACACACACACGTACACAGCTAGATGGTGAGTAGAGATCTATTTTCTTTTACACTGCCTCCTGCGCACAGCCTGATTCACTCTTCCAGACAAAAACAGAAGATATATGACTTACTTAAGCATTTACAACTTCCTTCCAACATATTAGTAAGTCTTTTTCTAGTAGTGCAAACACTCGGAACAAAACCTTTTTATAACTCATTAAAACATCAAATTCCTTATTTTCATATAAATAATATGTTTTGTTTTTTTTTTTTAAAAGAAAAAACTTTTACGAGTACTCATCTAATCAAAACGGACTTTTTTAAAATGATTCTCCCTTGCAGAGATAAAGCCACGGATGCAGTCTAAACTAAAAGGAACTCAAAACATCAAGTTAATTGCAAAATAAAGAAAAACTAACAGTAACTGAAAGAAGGATACTGGCCAATAGGAAGCTTGGCCTTAGCTAAATGTTTCAGCTTCTAAATATGTTGGTCTATAAACATTCATTTCAAATGTCTATATGAATTTAGAGGGAGAAAAACAACGGGTAAGTTCATTTTGCAGTCACAATACAAGAGAAAAATGGGGCACAATATTTTGTGTTACATCATTTAATTTGATAAAACTTTGACAGAAATGATATTATCGAGGAGGAGGTCTGGCTGTGTCTGAGCTCAGACAGAGCGCTCTCGCTCCTTCTGCTGGACCAGCAGAACGGGTTAGTAGGTCAGTTTTCTTCTCCAAGCTCTTCAACCAAGAGTGCCACCACAGTCTCTGACGAGACAGAGCAAGCCGGCGGTAAACAGTGAACGGCGAGAGCCGAAACCTCCTGACGGCTGAATCGGTGGCTGGTTCGTTTTAACACAAAGCACAGACGGTGCTCAAATGTGTCCCGACCAACCAACTTGTAAATCCTCTTTTTTTTTGTCAGACACCAAGCCAATGTCTCTGCGTTTACCCATGAGCGGTCAGTGAGTCACCAGAGTCAGAATATAATATATAGACACTGAGCATTTCTGTCTGACGACATTTAGTAACTTATTGCACCTTGCATTTGTCTACTGGATGCACCACAGCCCCGCTCATCAGATGCTCTGAAAATGCAGTCACTGATGTGTGTCACTGACAAGCGAAGACTACAGCCCATAGCCAGGAAACATCCAGTTTCTTCTCCTCCTGCTGTGAGATAATGGAATTTTCCAGAACATGCCTGCCCGAGCTCAAGGATGTGGCAGTAGGATCAGGACGGACAATCATCATGTCCTCTGGCAGCCCAGCACTGGCTCAGTCTCTACCTCCGACATTCACACTTTCATAAAAATATTATTAATAATAATAATGATATTTATTAATATTCGTTATTGCCATCTTTATTCTGGTTAATTCTGTTACTGAGTTCACATTACCCTGGCCGTGTCTTGAGTCTGTGCTGTGCTAGACTGGGCTGTGCTGGGCTAGGCTGGGCTGGGCTGTGCAAGGGTGGGGTGAGGTGGGGTGGGAAGCCTCACATGGCCCAAGAGATGTTGGCTGTGTGCTCTTTGGCCTTCATGCGTAGCACGGCTATGCTGGAGGAGCGCCGCTCGAACTCGGGTTTGGTCTCGAAGGCAGCGGCGGCGGCGGCGGCAGCATGCCCGTTGGGCGGCGGGGCCAGGAGTGAGTCAGCGAAGAAGTTGTTGATGGAGACGTGGTTGACACCAAACTGGTTCTGCTGGTGGTTGGGGAAGCCCACGTAGCCGGCGTGGTCGCCACCGCGGGGGGAGTGGGGGTACGGGGACGGGACGCAGGGCGGGGAGCCCCGCGGGATCATGCAGGAGGACACCACGGAGCCTCCAGGGGAAGGGGCCGTCCACAGGTTGTTGGGGATCTGAACGAGGTAGAGCATCGCAAGGTCAACATCAGTCTATATACAGTAGACTAACTAAAGTGTTGGCACTGTAGTGTTTAGAAAGTATACTCCATTTAGTGTATGCAAATTCTTTTATCGTTCTGTACAGTGAGTGGTAAATCAACACAGGGCAAGAAGCAAATATTATAAGCATAAGGTACATAACTATGAGGCAGAAAAAAATCTGACTTTAGATAATGGATTATACATCAAGAATCCAACCAAACTGTAGTATGCTAAATACTGGATTACATTAGTGTCTTTAAAAAAAGACTTTTCAGCAAGTCAAATAAGGGTTAAATCTAATTCTGTACATCTAAAAAAAAATGTACATTGCAATACATGGCATTTGTCAATCTTCAGAAAGGCTCTTTACTGACTGGAGCCAGTTTTGCGATGCGTTTGGATCCAGGATTCAAAAACATTTCCAAGTTAGCGGCAGCTCACTATAATCCCAAATCCTACTTAACTCCACCAAAGGAGACGGTTTTATACTATTGTTTATATAGGAAACATATGAGAAGACACAAAATATGCTCAATGGAATTTTGGACTGGATGTTGGCCAGAGCATTGAGGTTTCGTAGCCGTGATGTTTAAATCTTCAAAGCAAATCCCACGCAATTATATTTGTCAGTTATCGTGAGAGTGCCTAAAATGTTCAAAATGGGCCACACCCAACTAACTCTTGCCTCCCCTTAAAGTATTTTTATGCGTTGAATTTTTATAGATATTTTTCTTTTCAAGCGAACAAGAAAGTCTTACATTTACATTAAATTAGACTGCAACAGGATGTCAGGACCCGGACAGGATATTCATCATTGCTTTAGGTGAGATGTTGGCCTCTGTGCCGGTAATCTCACAGGCGTGTCACTGCATTACAATCCAAGGCCTTATCTAGAATAATGGTCCAAATAATGAATTTCAAACCACCCTGGACGTGACATAATTCAGCATGAACTTCACGCGGCCTTGTTGTGCGCGAGTGATGGGTCTGTCCCGGGTGGAAGGGTCGGTGGATTCTCAGTTAAAATAATTGAGTTTTCAACATCGCAGTCCAAAGCGGTCTATTAATCATGTGAACATTCATACTATTTTTGCACTTTTACGCAACGTCTCATTGAGATAGACAAATAATGTACTGGGCCAAGCACTTGCCTGAGAATAGCTGTCTGTCCTCGGTAGCACCGATAAGTCGTAGGTTGCGGCAAAGTGGCTTTTTGCTTGCTGAATCTGCCCGTAACGCTCTCTTTTACGCCATTTTGCTCTTCTATTCTGAAACCATACCTGAAGAGAGAATGTTTGTCTATTTCAGTATTGGCAGGTCTGTGAAAAATAACATCTCCATAACACAATTATGATTATTCATATCCCATATAATCAAATCACCAGCCTAAACTGCAAATCTTTTCCAAACAGCAATAAAGATTTCGCTGAAAAAAAAGTCCTGAAATGTATCCAAGCACTCCAAGTATTAATTCAGTTACAAACACTTCACTTCACTTTTACATGACTTTTTCAACTGACAAAAAACTTTACCCAGAACCGTTATCATATTTCTTTTCAAGAGTAAGCATTAGTCGTATTAGTTAAAAATTATTGCACACAACATTCGGTCAGTATCTCACCAATAATTTCACAATACCTTAAATCCAATCTCTTTTTAGATAGTGCCATAATTTCAATGGAATTGAACCTGAAAAACATGCATTCCATAATATTGCCAGCTGGGCCTAGTAGATGATTAGTTACTGGTAATATCACCTGTACGCGGGCCTCCGTGAGTTCTGTGCGCATGGCCAGCTGTTCTCTCACATACACGTCCGGGTAATGGGTCTTCTGGAACACCTTCTCCAGCTCCTCCAATTGAGCGCTGGTGAATGTGGTCCGGTGCCGTCGCTTTTTGCTGCTTGACACATTACTGTCACACTTTTCTCCGATTTCTTCCAAGTCCGTTTTCTCCGGGCCCGGCGCAACAGGCGACGCTCTCAGATTGCAGCAGTTGTCCATAGGCCTCGACATATCCGAGTGCAAGCTGTCCTCCTCACTTTTAGGGGTACAATAATTTGCTAAAGACGAAGACAAATATTATTGTCAGACTCAGGTAATCTATGTTATCTTAAACAAGCGACACAAACAGGGTAGCCGGTAGAAGTACACCGAGTTGGGGAAAAAAGAAAACACAGACAAGATAAACTACACAACTAAATATTACATTACAAAGCAATGTGTGTTGAGACTACCATGACAACTAAAAATTACTTTTCATTTGTCTTTTCGATTTCATCAGAATTTTGACTGCTAGTCTCAATGGACAGAATTTGATGTCTGGCTGATATCAGCATGTAAACTGTAATGCCAGTCTAATTTACACACATACCCCAAACTGCCTGAAGCCATTTCCTCCACTTGAAATGGAAATTATGGGTCGCATGTCTTTACATTTCAGGTTGTGTACAACACATAAACTCAATAACCACACAACCAGGGGAACTTTTTCTCTAATAAATATAGTAGGCTGGGCCAGTTTTGGCAAACGACATGAAAGTATGCCAACTTAACTGCTCTCACTTAATGGAGAGGAAATAAAATTTTCCTCTTTTCTTCTTACCAGTCAAGACCAAATGTGTTGCTTATAGTCACTTATGATTGAGCAGACTGATAAAGCTTTTCCATGTTTACAGGAATTAGGCCGACGTACAATGGCTGTCATAAGGTTATGACCCATTTTTAGAGAGAATATAGTGCTAAAAAGATGTTAAAAAATCATAATTTCTTGGTTGTATGAAGGACTTCTTACTATTTTGGTTGTCACAAGGCGAGGAGCGGTCAATCCGTGTGTGGTGCTCCGAATTTTGCAGGGAGAAGGCCTGCACACATTTGGGCGAACTCTTGTTGTAGTACTGCACCGCGTCCAGGCCGTCCATGACTTGGTCCAGCGTTCCCCCAGATCCCATGTAGTAATCGCCCTTAAGTGCTTGACTCTTCATGGCAAACTTGTCGCTCATGTATTCCATCATCGTCTAGGGCCCGTAGCGCGTGTAACGCTTGTCAAAGTCAACCCAAAGCTGCGCGGACGCTGTACATTAAAGAGAGTGGCAACACCCCTTAAGCCAATTATTTGTGAAAGCCGTTAATTTGTCTTGTCTTAAAGAGACCAAGAGTCTCTCTTTATAAGTGCAACAGCAGCGGGCCGCCTAGAAAAGCCCCTCAGCTTTTGAATATGGAGATGGGGAGGCTCCTCCTCCTTCTCCAAAAATCGAAAGCGCGCATGTTGCCCTGTGCTAAAAAAAAAAAAGAGACATGGTTGCAGGTTATATCCAAGTTTTCATAAACTTGAATTCAATAAACCATGCCAACTATCTAGCATAACAGCCAGATGTTACTTTAAGCGATACAGCAAACGATTAAATATGTAGACTAACTAGAATAATTGTTTATTTCTGTGTGCCAACCATCAGGCATATAACGGCAGAGGTAAACAGTGACTTGTATTTCAAACTTTGCATTTTCACTGGTTTCACTTTTACCATTAGGCCTGACAAACTGTCGTTATCTTTTTTGTTTACTTGCTATGTTTTGTCTAAAGTATCGGTATTAGCTATTTTATTACAATTTGTTTTATAATTTTTATTTTATATTTTGTAATAATAATACTAGGCTAATACTATACTACTACTACTAATAATAATAATAATAATAATAATAATAATAGGCTAAAAGTTTCAGAAAAAGGAGGTCGTTGTCTAAATTGCAGTGAGTGCTGTAGCAGACCAAAAAGCCTATTTCATTCATATGCTTTATAAAATAGCCTATAGGCTTAGTAACACAAAACCCTAAAAATATATTTAATAATAGCCCAAATTAAAATATAGGCCTATATATACAAGGCTGCAGAATGGCGTTATTTTCAAATGGCGTTTTCTAAAAGCTTATAAATTGTATATATCTTATATACATCTTGATTTTTTTATACATTTTAAAACAATTCCATTTTTACTGATCTAAACCCTATAACATCACATATAATGATATAAATATAGGCTATTTACTGTTGTTAGAAGGCACTTCATTTGTAGGCAAACATAACTAACAAAAGGTGTAGATATAGCCTACTGCTTAAAACCAAATTTCTAAAACAGTTCCTCTTTATTGGAAGACATAATAGTATATTTAATATGAAGGCTGTTATCCGAAAAAGCTGAAATGTTTCTCCAGTATATTTAAATAGTACAAATGAAGTCAGTGTGTCATGTCTGAGAGTCCAGCTTTGCTAATCGAATTAAAGTAAGAATTTCTGGAACTTTGCATTGGTGAAAGGGACCAAGTCAGGGCGCAATGCGCAGTGGAATGACAGAATGTCAACGCATTGGAAAAGTCCTTAGTGCATTTAGGAATGTGCACATTTGTAAACTTAAATGCTCAAATGTCAGTAAATCACAGTCTAAGTTACAGCTCGCTTAACCTGTCATGGTGGATTAAGAATTTAACATTACCACAGATCCGCATATCTTAGGGATGAAAGTTGTAATTTTGTAATTCGTGGTTTATTCCAAGCGAGACTGGTAGTCTAATGACACACATTTGGAGACATCACAGGAAAATTAAGATTACGCAGTAGGCTCCTATCATGCTTTCAGTAATGGACTATGGGCTTTTCTCCCCACTTCTGCGTGAAAATGATTACACTTCATGACAGCTTGTTTTGCCGGCCCATACTGCACTGACAATCAAACCTACCAGATTGCTGAAGACTGACCCCGCTACCCGGACATAAGGATGCAGAGAATCCTCTGTCTACCCCCACAAAAGCGTACCACCTGCAAGGCTAGCCATATCTAGGTAAGTTCGCTATCGGGTCACCTTAATACCTAGGGCTGGCTGGTGCCACACCACCAAAATCAAAATAAATAGGATGGCTCTTAAGTAGCAGGGGGGTTTCTTATAGGCTTCTAAAATGACCCCGCGCGCGGCACCATGCTGAGGAGAAAATGCGCAAAGTTCGTGGCGGTTTGTTGAGATTTAGGACTGGGAATTCAAGCCACGGGCAGCAATTCCTCTGAAAACGTTTATTTCATTTCCTAAATTCTCCGCAGTAGATCTTACATATTAATATAACTTTACAAAATTGCTATACGTAAAAAATGTCAGTTAAACGGATTGATGTTAATTTGACAGAAATATTGATGCCAGATGCCATCATTTACAAACTGGACGGCAGCATACGTTTTTCTGTCTCTGGGGTAATAACTACCTCAATAGCTACAAGACTGTAATTCTTCAATGGTTAGACATATAATACATTTGCCCCAAGAGGAAAATCCTTTAGTCTTTCCACAGATGCATAAATAACACTACTAGAGTAGTAAAGATTTAATATTACCCTATAAAAGTATGTGATCTCTTGTCAATAAGCATAGACTATGCCGTTCTAGATTGAGCTATTAAACAGATCAGAGGTGTAAAAATGAAATACAGCCCAAAACATTTTCAAGCCCTTAACCTCTGTGACAGTGTATAGTCACCAGTAGACTAACTTCAACGCATCCAACATTATGTTACTTTACATTATGAACTAAAATGATTGATGATGATGATTTGTTTCACATGACATTTTTTTGACAGATTGTTCTAGATCTAAGTGAGTGTGAACAGCGGATTCACTCTCAATTTCTGCGTCACATTCTGTTTGTTTCCCCTTTTGCTGGTGTCGGGGCGGGCTGGCCCCCGGTTTAGCGAGAGCCGAGGGTCGAGGCAAATATGTCAGCTGGGTTTGTGTACTCACGGCCCTTCCAGTCACTTAAGTCATTAAAAGCATAATAAACGGCTTCGCCTCGGCCTGGGCTCGGGACGGCAGCTGCAGAAACAAGGGGCCTCGTGGACCTCGGCAGGCCCAGCCGCGGCCCCCCCTATCTCTGGGCCGGGACGCAGATCGAGGCGATGGATGGATGGATGGATGGAGAACCTCCATAAAGCCTTTGCCTCATGTCGGAAGCAGCCCTCTGTGGTACTGGCTTTAACCAATCCAGATTTATTTCCCCCCTGCAATATGGGCCCAGCTAATTCAATCAAATGGAGGCCATTAGAAACCCAAACAAACCTACACAGGCCCTTATTGCCTTGAGTGTGTCACTAACCCGCTGCAGATCTGCGTTGGGCCGGCCGACGGGCTCACTCCGATGACTGCGCAGCGATACGGGCCATCCGTAGATGACAAATGGCCCCGGCAGTATTTCCCCACCCAGCGCAGTGCGTGCTCTCGCTGCTGCAGGGGCTACTGGATGTCAGGCACCATCCAATCAGAGAGAGATGGCTTGGAAAAGTCAAGTGAAACATGACAGAAAATGCAGTATGCAGCTGAATTTATGGTGTGTTGAAAGGACATTTCAAAGTACAAAAAAGTGTTTGGTTTTTTTTTCTTTGCTTCAGATGTTAAAATAATTGAACTCCCTTCATTCACATCTGACGAGGCGACAATGAGAGTACGGCCCTCCAACAGTGCTCTTTTTATTTACTCAGATAACACAGCGCTGAGACAAATGTTTTTATCTGCAGTTGGAGGAAGAGGCTTGTGCTGCTCTGACTCGTGGGGTACAGCGGTGGGCACTGTGATCTCAGGCGCTAGTAGCCGTTAGCACAGGGGACGCCGCCATCACACGCAGAGGCCCGCACCCTCCCCCCCACCACGGCCTCCGAGCAGTGGTGCCCGAGCACAGCCAAAACACAAGCAGAGAATATGAATATGCAGGGGCAAAGGCAAACAGACACCACACACACACACACACACACACACACACACACAGAGACACAGACACATCTCCTGACAGGGTGCCATACTCCCCAGCCACGCTTATTTGTTTTCACTGTGATTAACGTATCATTTCCAGGCCACAGATCAGCAGGCCGGGCCCACCACAGCACCACTCACTCAGACATTAACATAAATCATCCAGTCAAGCAGGCCAATGTGCAACTAATAAAAGAAAGCAACAATTTAATTGTAAGGTCAATGTTTATAGATAAAGCATGGGCAAAGCTATTTTCTTATGCATTTTTTCTAGTTGTTGGAATTTACTTTTTTTTTTAATGAAAATTGCTGTCAGGTGACTTCAAGGAAAAAAGTAGCCTGATCTAGTTCCTCAAAGCTATCTTTTATATCCTCAAGATGATTATATTAGTCAATTTTTGACTAAATTCTACATCGGTGAGATTAGAGGTCTGTCATTCAATTGACATAAAATATACAAATGACAAATAACAATGAAAACAAGATTTTTTTTTTCTCTTTTGACAATTTATTCAACCTGATTTTGTTCCAATGCATTTTTTGTCAGTGGCAGTGAGGATACTGTTCCATTTGAATCCAAAAGCTAAAAACAGTATGTAGCGTGAAAGCTCAAAGGGTCACAAGAAAAGGGAAACCAGTTGTGTGTGCTGCATGTGGCTGAGCTGGTTTTTATCCCTTGTCATTTCTTGCATATTAAGCATGTCATTTGCGAGAGCTCTGGGCCTGGCTCCATGCAACACTAGAGCCACAGTGACCTGCCCAAGCCCCTGATATCTGAGCATAATAGGCGTCCAGAGATGGCCTGCAGATATTTAGGCTAGACCTTACCCATTGCCTTTAATTAATTTTCAGGAGAGGAAGCCAATTTTAAGGCTTGAAACAGCAGCTGCAAAGAATTTTAGGCGCAAATGTTCATTTGAAGGCCGTTAAAGTGCTTTTGTCAGAACACACTCCCAGCACAGAAACGCTTGTTAGTGCAAAGCACACCAGAGGGCCAAGAAAACCTTCTCCTGGTTCCTTGGAAGGGTCTGGTCAGCGGTGTGTGTGTGTGTGTGT
>JASCQY010000118.1:2701682-2721040 GCA_030264315.1 Sardinella tawilis
TATATGTAGTGTTCATGCACTAATGGCCTATATGTAGTGTTCATGCACTAATGTCCTATGTAGTGTTCATGCACTAATGGCCTATATGTAGTGTTCATGCACTAATGGCCTATGTAGTGTTCATGCACTAATGGCCTATATGTAGTGTTCATGCACTAATGGCCTATATGTAGTGTTCATGCACTAATGGCCTATATACTGTAGTGTTCATGCACTGAGGGCCTATGTACGTAGCATTCATGCACGTACATGAGTGCAGCCTGTCGTAGCCTGCAGTATGTAGCAGTCACGCGATGAGGGCAAATGTCATGTTCACGCTCTGAGTGCAGTGAGCAGAGGGCCCACAAGCGTGTTGAGCTGGGAAGGAAATGAGGCTGTGAGCGGCGTGAGGTAAAAACAGCACCAGTCCCAGCACTCCCCAGGAACAGCAGCACACCGGTGGAGACCTGTCTCCTCCAGCCAGCCTGAACATCACTCAGCACACACAACACCACTGGCACAGGCCAGCAGAGAGACAGGGAGGGAGGGGGGGGGGAGAGAGAGAGAGAGAGAGAGGGGGAGAGGGAGAGAGACAGAGAGTGAGAGAGAGATAGAGAGAGACAGAGTGAGAAAGCGAGAGAGGGAGAGAGACAGAGAGGGAGGGAGAGAGAGACAGAGACAGAGAGGTAGAGAGAGAAAGTGCTAGAGAGGGGAAGGGAATGGGGGAACCCACCAGAGAGGCAGTTGTGACTGACATCCAGAGTGCGGAGAGAGATGAAGTCAGGGAGCGGAGGGAGCTGGGTGAGGCTGGAACACAGGGAGAGAGCATGTTAACACCGCTCACACGCAGACAGCTCCTGCCCCTCAACATGACATACACAAACACACACACCCGGAATCTGGAGCCACTGAGACTGCCAAGAAAACAACCTCGACTGTGTTAATCAGCTAAAGTTTCAACCCACCAGGCGCTAACACACTCGCTTGTACATCTTCATGTACGTACAGTATGGTGCTATCAAAAGACATCACCCTCCCACCAGTGCGGTGCACTGATAAGCCTTTACAAATCACTGGTTTCTGATAGCAGTGGCTAAGAGTGGTGCTGGTTTAATGGAATAAATCTGCGGTAAGACTTTACTTATGGTTTTCGACATAAGAGTGACATTGACCTGTCATAAACATGACATGATATGTGTCATGAATGTGTGATGACACTCAAAAATGTTAATGACTTTGTCATTCCGTGTCATACCTTTTTTGTCATATGTCTGAGCCCCAAACAGTGTGAACTTTACATGACAAAAACTGACACTCACATTGACAACAGTGTTATTCATGTTCATGACACGTTTATGACAGGCTCATGTCACTCCCACAGTATGTCGAAATCCTCAAGTAAAGTGTTACCAAATCTACTTTTGCCATTAATAATGTGCAGGTTTATTTATGCAGAATTTTAGGATTCCTGCTGCCCTTTCTACCCAAATCCATAAAGCACATCATTGATAGAAAAAAAAAGTATTACTGTAAGGCTCAAAATAAAACTACACCAAAATCAAGCAGTTTCTGCCCTACTGTTGTCCGTACTTGGGCCATCATGTCTAGAGTGTGTGTGAGATTTTAGACTTGTGGAGGAGAGTCCCCCTTTGCTCCTAGCAGGGCCAGTACAGGGCGTGTGTGCAGGGCGTGTGTGCAGGGCGAGTGTGCAGGGCGAGTGTGTGTGCAGGGCGTGTGTGTGTGCAGGGCATGTGTGCAGGGCATGTGTGCAGGGCGAGTGTGCAGGGCGAGTGTGCAGGGCGAGTGTGCAGGGTGAGTGTGCAGGGTGAGTGTGTGTGCAGGGTGAGTGTGTGTGCAGGGTGAGTGTGTGTGCAGGGCGAGTGTGTGTGCAGGGCGAGTGTGTGTGCAGGGCGAGTGTGTGTGCAGGGCATGTGTGTAGGGCGAGTGTGCAGGGCAAGTGTGCAGGGCAAGTGTGCAGGGCAAGTGTGCAGGGCGAGTGTGCAGGGTGAGTGTGTGTGCAGGGCGAGTGTGCAGGGTGAGTGTGTGTGCAGGGCGAGTGTGCAGGGCGAGTGTGCAGGGCGAGTCCAGAAAGCGTGTGCAGGGCGTGTGTGCAGGGCGAGTCCAGGAAGCGTGTGCAGGGCGAGTGTGCAGGGCGAGTGTGTGTGCAGGGTGAGTGTGTGTGCAGGGCGAGTGTGTGTGCAGGGCAGACCCACCTGTTCTGGGCCACGTTGAGGCTGTGCAGCAGAGGCAGCCAGCAGCTGGCCAGAGCCTGCAGGCAGGAGATGCTGTTGTCCTCCAGGCTCAGCTCTCCCAGCAGCACATGGTTCCTCAGGCTGGGAGCCTACAGGACACACACACACACACACGCACACACACACACACACACATACACAAACACACACCACAAATTACAATACTAAACTGTGCCAGTTGTTCTCCTGGTTTACTGTAATAAGGCCTCAGGGCCCCTGAAAGCACTTCTGACAACTGACTGGCGAGTATATACGGTAATTCACTTAAAATGGCGACAGGCGTCTTAATGGTGAGACAGATCATTAGTGTGGAGACGACTCTGTTGTTAGGCGGTGACAAGGAACGTCATCACCACGTTGTAGCCTTTCCCAGCTATACATTTACAGATAACGATGGCAATCAGCTTAGGACATATCAGTGTTTGCCATGGGACTAGGCAAAAAAAAAAAAAAAACATATTTTCATTTACAAGCACTATTACTGCAGTGTATTTAAATGTGCTATTCAGTATTAAAACCTGAGTAAACAGGATCAAAAAGAAATCAACGATCAGACCAACTGATTAGCTTATAGAGAACTTTTATCTTGAATCAAACGATAGGCTTTTATCTATTATTGGCAAACTCTCAATGCAATCTACTGTAGCTAACACACAGCTCACTGTCTGGGTGTCTGGTGGGTCATGTGGCATGGTGCTTCTACCCTGTGATGCTATTTCTACAGTGCTGGGACCCTGTCCTACTCCAGTCAAATAGTTGGTACATTGGGACACTGGGACACTGTCCTACCTCTGTGAGGGTGTTTCCTGTGAGACGTAGCGTGCGGAGCAGGGCGCAGTTGTCTAGCCCCTCGACTCGCGTCACATGGTTGTGCGACAGATCCAAGAGCTGCAGCGTGAACGCCTCCGTCAGACCGCGCGTACTCGTCAGCTGGTTGTGATCGATCCACAAGCTCTGCAGCTTCTTCAAAGCCTCCAAGCCTCCTTCAGACACAATGACATTAAAATACAGGAGCGGACGGACATCAAGAAAATGCCAAAGGCAGGCCTTTGTGCAAATGCTATTCAGCCACAATTTGAATAGAAATCCGAGATATAATCCAGTTTGGGTTGGAGAGGCAGGTCAAATATTACGGGATGCAAAGGAGAGTGAATGGCATTTAGACTTATTTAACCTCTTCCTTATGAAATATTTATTCATGACTTAAGATAGGTGCCAACGGCTTCACAGTAACCCAGTCCCGCTGCAATAAATACTGAGTGCGGTGCTGTCACACAGTTAAAGGAGTGGGGCAGGAGTGGGGCACGCAGGGGAAAGGCAGAGGCCTCCCCCAAGTGGACACTCTGAGACACACGCTCCTCCACTCTGGCTGTCAGGAGACAGGAATGATAAGCCCTTTAAGCCAGAGCTGAGAATCACACACACACACACACACACACACACACATATACAGCAAAACAAACATCTATACATTATTTTGCTAATAATTTGCATATAAAAGAAAAGAAATACTTTAAACTTTAAAGGAGAAGTCCACTGTCGATGGGAAAAAAAACAAGAACATTTTGTTACAACATAGACTGAATAGCAAATAGCTAACAGCTAACTGAATGGGGCATAGGAACATGAAACTGATAACTCTGCACCCTGTACACTTTTCAGTCTATATTGTATCAAATTTTCCTGGTTCTTTTTCCTACCCACAGCACTCTGTGACCTTGAGCAAGAGGGCTATGGATAGATTCACACTGGATTTCTCCTTTAAGAATCCATTTTCTAACTCTGGGAACAACTGAAACCAGTCCAGAGCATCACAATTACTCCGTGACACGTTAACACTGTGTGACCAGTCTTCCATGTCTCTGCGGGCGGCAATCAAATCTCCAGGCGGATTCAACATTTGAGCGTGAAACGGCCAACGTTATTACATTATCATACCGTTACCTCAGCATGTGTCAAAAATCCTTCACACTACACAACACAGCACTAAGGACCGGCACAGCGCTTAGTCACTGGATTAAAAAGGTCATGTGAATATGTTTCTATGGGAAGGTGGACAGACGTACGGACGTACGGACAGACAAACAGACGGACAGACGGGCCTCTCACCCAGTCGAGAGATGCGGTTGTGGGAGAGCTGCAGCTCCAGCAGGCCGGCGGCTCCGTCCAGGCCGTGGATGGAGGTCAGCTGGTTCCTGCCCAGCCTCAGCACCTGGAGCCGGGCCAGGTCCCCGCAGTCCACATACGTGATGTAATTTTCCTGGACGGGACACAAGACCGTGAAAACCTCTCAAACTATAGCCTCAATCCAATTTCCTCAGAGATGAACACCGTACTGACACACTAACACACACTAAGACACACACACAACCACAAACACAAACACACACACACACACATATACACACGTGCTGACAGGTTGTAAGACTGACAGGTAAAAGTGAACTCAGGTAAGAGTGTGATGTGGATGGACTGTGTGTTTACCTGCACATCGATGTGCCTGAGCTGTGTGCAGGAGCCGAGCCCCTCCAGAGCGGTGAGGCCACAGCGGCGGAGACAGAGGGACTGCAGCTGACCGCAGGCAGACAGAGTGGTCAGACTACAGCCCGGCAGATCCTCCAGCGCCACAGTCGTCACCTATTGCAAGAGCAAGTGCATACAAACACAACAGAACTTTAATTACGAAAGACAAAACAAATGATTTTTAAATGCAATAATAACATGCAATTTGATATGAGAGTAAAAATGCCATAGTCTTTAATGTGCAAAATGAGCAAGAGCTGAGTTACGCAGGCCTGAATGCTCCTCTCCCTTCTTACCTGTGTGAGGGAGGTCCAGGCCCCCGACCGGAGCACAGTATCCACCGACAGGGGAGGCAGGCTGGGCTGGGTCGGCCTCCTGGGCCCTCTCCTCTTGGCCTGCGGCCCCGGGGCTCCCTTCCTCCTGTTCTGCACCGAGAGCTTGGACCAGGGGATGCAGCTCAGCATCCAGGCCAGGCGCTTCTGCTCCGCGCTGTCCGGCAGGCACACAGACCCAGCGTCCACGGCCGCCTCACCAGCGCGCCCCCCCGGGCCAGCGGCACACTGAGTACTTCCCGCTGGGCCGCTTTGATCATCCAGGTGAGCTGAGGCTCCTCTCTGGTCCACAGGTGAAGGCTCTGGGGCTGAGCTGTGGATGGGCTGGGGAGTGTTGGTGTTGGTGTTGGTGTTGGTGTTGGTGTTGGTCTGGGTCTGATGTGGCTGTACATCATCAGAGCTGGCTGCTGTTCTCTGCTCAGCAGGCTTTGCCTGCATGCTGTGTGTCTCATGTGGAGCAGTCGCTTGTGTTCTCTCAGTCTTCCTGCTTTCTCTCTCCTCTTCCTTCTTCTTCTTCTTCGTGTTCTCCTCCTGCAGGGATCTGCTGCCCTCTACTGATTCACTCCTTTTTTCTCCTTCTTCTGCTGCCTTTAGCCTTCTCTTCTCCTCCTCCCATTTGCTTTCTTCCTCTTTTCTTCTAGTCTCCTCCTCTAGTCTTTTCTTCTTCTCCCACTCTTTTCTCTTTTGCTCCTCCTCCTCCTCCTCTATTCTTCTTCTCTGCTCTTCTGCCTCTCTTCTTTTTTGTTCTTCCTCCTCCCTTTTTTTCTGCTCTTCTTCCTGTCTGCGCCTTGCCTCTTCCTCCTTTCTCCTCTTCTCCTCTTCAAGATTCTGCTGTCTCTCTTTCTCCAATTTCCGTTTCCTCTCCTCTTCCTCTTTTTCTTGTCTCTTCCTCTCCTCTGCTTCTTTTCTTTTTCTCTCCCCCTCTTCCTCCTCTCTTCTCCTCCTCTCCTCCTCTTCCTTTGCCCTCCTCTCCTCCTCTTCCTTTCTTCTCCTTTCCTTCTCTAGCTTTCTTTCACGTTCCAGTCGCTGATGTTCCTCCTGCTTGGCCTTTTCATACGCCGCTCTCCTCCTCTCCTGCTCCTCTTTCTGGCGATCCTCCTCTTCTTTTCTCCTCTTTTCCTCCTCCTCCCGTTCTCGCCGAAGTGTCTCCTCCCTCTCTTTCCTCTCTGTCTCCATCCTCCTCAGCTCCTCTCTCCTCCTCTCCTCCTCTCTCCTCTGGTTCAAGGCAGCCTTGGTCCAGCGTCGAACGAGGAACCCACGGGCGGCCGCTTGGACGATGGTGGCGGCCCGCTGCTCCTTCTCCAGCCGCCTCCTTCTCTGCTCCTCCTGCGCCTCCTCAAAAGCTCGCCTCTCCACCCCCACCTCCTCCTCCAGCCGCCTGATGGCCTCCTGAGGAGATCAGTCAAACAATCAGTCCTCAAACAGCCTCAACCGGACAGGACTTTCATTTCCTGAATAAATCTATTTCTGAATAAATATAGTATAAAGTATCTATCCATCTACATTCAAATACACTTGGAAAACTTTGTGTGAGTGTTCACTGCAGGTTAACTCACTTTCTGATTGGCCAACTCCAGCTCCATTTTCCCCTCTATGAGTTCCTCTGTCTCTTCAACCGTTGTGTTCTGAAACTGAGACCAAGCGTCTGACTAAGATGAAGTGGTTCTTGAACAGAATAACTAACATACTCTAACTTCTTACTTGCAAAACACATTTATGTGAAAAAAAAACCTCATACTTCAGATCTACACAAATGTTTGTGCCGATGGCAAAACCATCTCACCTGACTGTCCTCATCTATTCTCTTCAGCTCCTCTGCAAACCGCTCCTGCCTGAGCCTCCTCCTCTCTTCCTCCTGCTCCTCTCTGAGGAGGTGCTGCCTGCGCTCAGCCTCATGCGCCTCCCTCTTCCTCCCCTCCTCATCCTCCAGCCTCCTCTCCAGCTCCTCCAGCTCCAGCGCCAGACGCTGCTCCGACTCCACATACTCATCAGGCTCACCCGCTAGCAACAGCCAGACAGAGAGACACGTGCAGATCATATTACACGTGTAAGACAGTGTCTGCTACAGTCTGGATCATTGAGGTGGAACAGTCAATAGACAACAGAGAACAGGCAATGGTAACAACTCAGACAAATATTTACAATTGACAATCAGCCAATAGTAATGGGTTGTAATGGACTCGGAATAGACTAAAGGTCAACTGTTCAATCAGAGTATTCTGATAGCTGATCACAAGATAACATAGCAAAAGAAAAATCTAACATCTGACATCAAGAGGTAATACTAATATCTAACACCATTCTTTTCCTCAGTGGAATCAATATAGTACTCCAATAATGTCCTTTTAATAAATTAGCCAACATCTGCTGAAAACAATATGCATTACTTTATTCTGAAGGGGAATTATTTAGCATGAGATGTCCTTCACCTGCAGTCTCATTCTGTGGAATGGCACTGTCTTCTACTGCCATCTGGTGGTCCGATGTAGTGGGTTGGGCAAGTTGCTCCTCCAGCTCAGACATAATCTGCCATAATGTCGCACTCATTAGTTGATTCCGTTTAGCAATGTCAATACAAAACATGCAGATCTTTCCATAACCAGAAAACTTTCATTCTGTATTTAGGCCTAGTCTGCCAAAGCAATTGTCATGATGAACATGAAGAACATTCCAATACTCTTCATAATGTATCCACAGCAGCTGAGGTAGTTATCCGTCAAAGTCCCAAAATGAATCAAGCCAACCTACTCTTTCTTTTAAAGTTATAGGGTTATCGCCAACAGCGGTTGCCAGATCTTTAAGCAGGTCTTCACTTTCGCAGGTGACAACACAACTCCCTCTCCGAGATGCTTCATCTGAGAAAACGTTGAGAAAACATTCTGGGTTCAGTTGTCAGGTCATCTGAACTATACTTTATGTTTGTGCTGTAAATTTCAAATCAAGTCAAAACCAAGTCTTACTTTTCTCTTCTTGATCCTCCTGGAGATGCTTTTCAAAAACGCTCATGCGGTCTCTAGCTGCTTCAAAATAAACACGCACAGACTCTGGGATGCCATCTGTCTGAATGCAAAAAGAAAAGGTAACAATAAGTAACATCGAAACATTATCATAATGTATTATAAAGGTTAGGAGTAGCCAAACTCACTTCAGAATTACTATCACTGTCTGGAAGATGTAAGATTAGTTCTTCTTCCTCAAAATGATCACAATCTTCCTCTGACAGATCCATCTTCCTCAACTCCTCATTGATAATCCTCTCAATTTCGTCCGCATCCATCATTGAAGTTTTGCCAATGTCAAAACGTGGAATCCTGATTGATCTGATGTTAGCTATCAAGAGAAATGATTGTAATCCACTTGTTGGTATCCCAGTTGCCAGGACAAGTGAAGTTTAGCAGCCTTTACAGCCTGTTTTGGTTAGCTTGTTTGCTCTGTGTTTCCCATGGGATCAATCATAATCTAAACAGCGACAACTCTTGTTTAGCTCTCTTCATAAAGTAGACTAATATGCAAGTGACCTCAAAGTATATGTTACCATTATGAAGGTAAAATAAAAGGGAAAAACAGCTACCTGTTACCAAGTACGACGTTTTATTGATGTCTACCTGAGGTTGTCAGCTACATCAGGTTGACAGCTCCTCTGTTTGTCTCTCTTTCTGTATGGAGGCCTGGTTACTATGGAAACACAAGCGGACCAGGTGGAGTGCCAAGAGGGACAAACTTAGCAAGACTTCGAAAACGAAATAATAATTATAATACAGAAGTACAGCTGTATGATGTGGCCTTGATGTGTGGATGGACTGGCATTGGCCTTATAGGTACACAGCGATAATAATTGATTCCGAGTTAAAAGCGGTGTGATTTACAACGCTTTTATTACTGGGTTTTTGAAACATTGCCCTCTGGTGATAGTAAAAGCAAAAGGTGGAAGCAGAGCCACTAGGTGGAAGTAAAGTAAAACGCCCTCTGGTGGAAATAAAACAAATTGCAAGGAGAAATTGTGCATCAGGTTCCCTGTGTGATTAGGTTATCTGATGACTACTGTGGTTTAATCCAGAATATCATGAGTATTCCTAAGCCATGCATTGTATATTTTGACTTGCCTCCTGTAGATCTCTAGGTTACATGCTTGTTACATATTTGTTTCAGTCGTGAAGAGAACAGAAATTAGTTATTTAACTGTGATGCATTTTATTTTTTTATGGGCTTATGTAGCAGGCATACCGGTATGTTTTGCAGCTGTCAGAAACAAGCATCATAACATTTCTCCTGGACTGCACTTGGCATATCCTCAGAGGCTGTGATACCTGTCCATTGGGGGTCAGAGGTCATGCACGCAGAGGAATAACTTCCAAGAAACATAACCCACAACAGTGCTAACTGTAATGCGCTAGAAGCCAAGGTCATTCTGGGTGGTTGCCCAACTTCACTCACTGAGCTGTGGCCTAGGGGATGTAGGGCGGGGACCTGGACCTGGCTTTTACAGCGGAGCCTGTTGTTGAAGTCAAACAGACTGACCATGTTTCATTAGACCCCTAAGAATCATTCACCAAGTTCAATTGCTCAAAAAGGCCCCATCAGCAAGCCTTGTCCACTCCAATTAGGGGAGAGCAGCGTGCTTCCCTTTGTCAGTGGGCAAGGAGTCCACTGATTTTTTGTCTGTGCCCACAGAAGCCAGACAGAGACCAGACAAGCAGAGGCTGCAGATTTACACAGCAGATTATGGCCGTCAAAGGCGGCTGGGCTCCAAACGGACCTCTGGTTTGGATAGTGTCCCCGTGTTTGTACAGTCAAGGGTTTTTCTGTTACTCGACTGTAGCCGTTATCGGGCCTGAGCCTTCTCCTCTCCCGATGGGAGAGCCTGAGGGTGCTGTTTGGGAGCGGAAGTGGCGTCACTTGGCTTCAGAGGTTCTCCAGAGTTCTAGATCTACTGTAAGGTGCCTGGCATTAGCTGTGTTGTGAAACGTTGGCAAAGGTATTTAAGAGTTTCTTACAGGTCTGCTTAAAAAACAACTCCATTTCCAGGTAGAAATCTAAATGATGTGAATCAATCAGGTGATCCAAAACCCCACAGTCATGCTAAAGGTTAGCCAATGTCAGTGCTTTGAGATTCTGTCTTCAGTCTTCAGTCTCAGTCTCAGTGGCAGTACAATATACAGTAGCAATCACCATTCATCACTGAGGACACTCTAAAATGTTAAAGTAGGCCTACAGAAGAATTAATTTCCATTAAACCACAGCCCATTACACCATATTTGCCTGATTGACCCACAAATACAATGTCATCAAAAAGCTACTTAGTGACCTTGTGGGACTCTGAGAAAACTCATGCTGGCATTTTCAGTAATGGGTAATGCGCTCATGCAGGTTGTAATGCAGTAATAGAAGTTTAAGTTGCAAACTCACGTGAAAAAGCAAATACTTGACCCAGTTAATCCTTGGCACAAGGCCTCCCTCTGCGTTGGTCATATATTTGAAATATAATCTGCTCTGAACTGCATTCTTGAGATTAAAGGTGGCCACATTCAAAGTGTAAACTCACTGACATCAAATCCTAAACTAAACACTGTACGCAAATGGTGAACTACAATGGACTACCATTTTTTAAAGTCAAACATAACAACAAATAACCCTGTGTGATGTAATTGGATCACTTTGATGAGTCCAAATATGACTGCACCCTATGACTTCCAAAAAAAACCCCTTGCACCCAGTACATTAGGATTACAAGAGATTCCTTTCTAATAGGTAGCCAGAAAGGCCTATTGAGTGGAACAGTGGAAAAGGTTTGAGGACAGACCTTTTACTGGTAGCTATTGTCAAATGTATTAACACCTACTGTTAGTGTCCCATAAGTGTATGTCACCTCCTATAATTAAAAAAATACAGCCATGCTAAGCAATTTAACAACATAACACTTTTTGTACAATCCTGCTAAAATCTCCTAAGCAACTAGCCTACTAGTTCTCCATTGTCCACTGAAAAAATCCCCAGAAAACTTTAGTTGATATCGTTTATTTCTGTGAAAGTTCAGTTGCTGGTTGATGTTGCATTCACATGTCAAAAAGCTTCATTCATCACATTTTTAAAATGTAGACTTATATACTTCTGGGACAGTGCTTAAGCTATTTGGTCCTCAGGGACCACATCACCCTTGTGATGGTGATGGTGTGATGGTGTGAGAAGGCAAAACATTGTTTTCATGAAATTACTCCTAACCATTCAACCTTGTCATTGACAGATAAAAAAAATACAAAAAAGAGAACTTCTAAGATCTTATGACGACAAAGTGTGAACAATGAAATCTGATATGTTGAATCGCTTTAACAATGAGTGTTGCAAATATCATGGAAATGTGTTCAAACAGTGCTCCGCAATTAAGGAAATTCCATTATCCTCAACCTATGAACATATAGGAATGCAGACGGTAAACATGCATGTATCTGTGTCGACAAGTATGTGTAACTAAGTGGCAAACTCATAAGAGTTTTGGTTCAAAAGATGAGTCAAGGCTCAAAAGATTCAAAAGATGAGTCATTTTCTATGTATGCCACTGGCTGCAGAGTGAGGTGGTCATATTATGTATTGCTAATTACTTCAGTAAACAACACCAATCAGTGCACGTCAGTGCATAAGGTTCAGGGACCCTAGGGGGTTGATGACACCCAGGGCATGTCTAGTACTGATCAGAGATATTAAAACATGTCGCACACCTCTTGTACGACTTCCTGGAAACCAGCCTGCTGTTCCAGAGGCCACCTCAGTGATTAACCAGCCGCTCCACCCTTTCAGCTTCAGCCTGTGGCTCCCGCTGCTCTCAAGCTCTCTGTGTGTCTCCTTTCCTAGCAGAGAAATAGGGGGAAAGAGAGAGAGAGGGAGAGAAAGAGAAAGAGAGAGATCTGTGCTTTCTTCATTATCTTGAATTCATTTAGTGTTGAGCTTTGTGTACGCATATACAATACAGTACAGTGAGAAGCCTGTTCGTCTGCTCTTTAGAAACATCATGGAGTTCACGGAAAAGTGGTTGATTGGTGCACCTGGAGGCATAAGCTTCATCAGCTCTCGCTGCTGATGAGAGGGAACAGATATCCCCCTCACGGCCCTCCTTCAGATGCCGGAATCCCCTTCGCCAAAGTGTCTGAGGATCAGGAGGAATCCCACTGGCCCGTATTCTCATGATCCCATGACTGCGCGGAGTCCCGTGACAGCGAAGCTGCCAGAGAGAAAAGCAGGCTTTAGACCTGCACTGTACTTAATCCTCTCTTTGTCAGCCATCTCCAGCCCAGGCTTGAGAGGGTACCGACGTTCCTCTCCGCAAATCCTCACATTAGTTCCATTATCTCTTTGGAGATCAGACATTTCAAAAGGCGATGGGCACCAAGTTGTCTAGAAATAGACTTTTTTTAAAGACGGAAAGAAGGGTGAGAGAAGAGGAGAGAGAGAAAGGTTGGAGACTCCATGGCTTGTGTGGCTTTTTGTGGCCACGCACTCACTGGAGAATGGAAAGGGGCTGCTGGAGCCGTGGGTGTCACTGACCAAGCTGGCCACTGCAGGAGACTGGGGGTGTCGAGTTAGATTAAACGCTGAGTCATTCTCATATCTCAGTGGCCACGAGGGCATATCAGGACTGCCTCTGTGCGTATCCCTCCTGCATCCAGCAGCCTGGGTCACTGAAGTCAGATGTTAGATACAGTATATGTGGCGATACAAGCTGATAATTCAGTGATGTCAAGACATTTTGTGAGCGCTGCCTTAAATGAATGGCAGAATGGACCAGTGCTGCTAAGAAGTGTGAATTCATGAATAAATAAAAGAAGTCTAAAGTTCTTAAAATCTGAGGAACAAATCAGAATGCATTTCAACATGTTTGTAATGATTCCAGCCTATTTCATTTCATTTTATATGCACAAGTATTGTCAGTGTAGGCACAGTACATCTGCTGATTAAATATGTCATATGCATGTTGATATCTTTGTCCCTCCATCTTCAAGAGACAGAACAACAGTCCAGATATCATATCATTCACTGGAAGAACAAAATGTATTTGTAATGAAGAGTCCTACACCTTTGTCAGAAGCAATGCTATCACTAGCAAAGGAGACAAAATAATGTGATTGCTGTGAGGTTTTGCGTGAACTTATCTTTGTCCCACAGCAATCGTTCTCGCAGTAGTTCATCAGCCACCCGGAGTGACATTGTTTCGTCTATTCTAAGAAAAGGTTTCCCATGAACTTGAAAACATTAAGCTTCTGGATAGAGCTGCTTGATAAACTAGGCCAAACACACACGCAAGATGTCTGCTTGCTTTTTAGAACTGGAAAACTTCCCTTTCAACCTTGTGGTTTCTTGTCCCACTTCACATACACCCTATGGTTTCACACCACAATGGTGTTGAGGTTACGGATCATGGGAATGCTACATAAAAGGTCTCCATAATTGGAATAAATAAATAAATGAGTAGGGACTTGCTGGTCACCCTGACTGGGCCTCAGAGATCCTGTGTGAATATGGCTTTCAGAAGGACAATCATCATAGGAACACTGATTGGGGTTTTAACCATCATAGGAATGTGATTGGGTTTTAAGAAAGTTTGAATGATGTTTATGAACGAATCGTTATTAGTGTGATCAAACTAAGATCAAACTATTTTGCCTTCATTTTATGTGATCGCTTATCATCTGCCTATATAATTTCAACGGTAAAAAAACAGCAGTCGCTGTTACCTCATCATCCCTCATACCTCAACAGCATATCTGGGCAACAAAAAGCAAAGCAAAGCAGTGCATAGATACATCCTTTTTAAGAAAACCAGGACCAGAGGAAAATAGTCACAATGACCCTAAACATCAAGGACAATGCAGGCCTGACAAAGGAGCAACAGAGACTGTCTGGAAGACCCAAACCAGTGCCCTGATTTGAACCCACTCTAACATCTCCAAAGACACCTGAAAAATGACTAAAAGAGTTTGAGAGCATCTCCTGGCATGAAAGAGTTGAAAATCCTCAATATTTTAATCCACTTAATCACAGTGGAAAAGTAGCAGCATTTTTAGCTGCAGTTCTGAAGTAATTCTCTTTTGCATGGCATTCTGATGCAGTACTAATGGTGAAGAACACTTAAAGGAGCTATATGGTGTGAATTAATCTATAGCCCTGTTGTTCAAGGTCGCCAAATACTGTCAGTAGGGAAAAAAAGGGGAAACTTGCTAGAACATGCAGCACACTGGCTGAATGGAGAACAGAAACGCTCTTTTAGTTTCATTTTGCTATTGCTATTGCCGTTGATTATTTGGTCTCGTACCATATTTTCTGGTTCTTTTTCCAACTGACAGCACTCTGTGACATCGAACAACAGAGGTAGCCTATATACTGATTCACACTGAATTTCCCCTATTTAAAGGAGTGAGATGCTGGATGGCTGGATGTGTATGTTTGTGTTTATATTTATTTTTTTAGCAGTCACTTTTGTTCAACTGCCCTGTCATATTTGAACCATAGGAGCAATAAAAAAAACACCTGAAACTAGTTCACCCTTCTCTTCAGCTCACTAAGAGACTTGTGCTATCCTTTTAGAAACAGGCTGCCCCTACATTGTCTCTTTCCAGTTCACAGCGCTAGCAGGAAGAAGCCTGCAGGTTTCTCAGTGTTGCTGAAGAATGGAGAGCTAGTGGACCATGACAAGATAATAACTAAAGTAACAAAAAGTGTTCCATGTTTACAAACTGCTTAGTATCCCTGATAGTACCTTTAACCCTTGTCACCCTTCTTAACCCTTGACCCCTCTCGCTCTACTGCTCCAACCTCCTCTGCTGCAAGCTTCACACAGAAACGAGTCATTATCCTTATCCTTGGTCCCCTGAGGCTAGCCGCTGTGTTCATGAGATCATCATTTATTTCAGCTGATGTCCTCAATGGAGTTAGCAGCCAGTATCTGTAATGGTTAGGTCAGTATCTGATAAATGACACGACAAGGTCTCAAGAGCAGTGCCCATCTCCCTTCAGTTCCAGGAATTAAAGCCGTGCATCTGACATCATCAGCGCCTATGAGTTCAACCCACCAGCCATCAGTACATACTGATGTCACGTTTTCTGCGCCTCTTAGTGGGTAGGCTACATATCTTGGCCTTTCACCTCTGAAGACATGCATGCAGTGTCATCATCACACCAT
This sequence comes from Sardinella tawilis, assembly GCA_030264315.1. Classification (NCBI taxonomy): domain Eukaryota; kingdom Metazoa; phylum Chordata; class Actinopteri; order Clupeiformes; family Clupeidae; genus Sardinella; species Sardinella tawilis. The sequence continues at coordinate 2,716,937 of JASCQY010000118.1, forward strand.
CCCTCTGAGGATACTTCATGAGTCAATTTCTGCACAATGTTCAAGCTCAAAACTCATGAAATATGAAGGTAATCTTGTCACTCATGACTTGTAACCCTTCACAGCCATGACAACTCCTTACTGGCAGTAAGGTGTATTAATCCCCTGTGCTTGCAGTTCACTTAAAATTTAGCAAAATTAAATGCACATAGTAGTATGTCAGTGTCACACTTTAATGCATATTAGATATTATAGCACTAGTCAAGTCCTCAGCCTAAAAACTGCCCACTATTGCAGATTGTACCAGTGCATGTGATATCTGGTAGGTCAATTTGCCAAACGCACCCAAACCCATGGACCCACTGAAAGCATGCTGCCCTGGATAGGGCACATAAACGCCGCGTGGGTCTATTAGGGACGATCAATAAAGCTGTCTGCCCATGGCTTGATCAGCTCCGGCAGCAAGGGCAGTAGCATAGTCAGCTGCAATGCTACGTCACTAGTGAGTGAAAAGAATTACATTGGCTATTTAAAATCACAGCATGCGAGGACCGTATATTCACATCCCTTAGGCCTACATCGCCCATCATCACTGTCGACACTGTCTGGAACAGATCCGCGCGGGCGCGCTCACGCGTATAAAGAACCACGCAAGAACATGTGCTCGCAGAGGGGTCTCGTGAATGTGTCCAGTTGTTTCGAAAAAAGTGGCCTCCGCTACAGCCGTTCCATGGGACGGTGACATTTATCAGCCCCCTCCGGGAGATATACGACACTGACGATGGTTTCTTCACGTCGTCTCGAGAAGGGGCACACATCCTCTTTCACGAGAAATCGCAAATGACCAAGTCATGTGGTTTGACGCTGATATCAGGGCTATGGGATTGGATATTGATTCAATTTATTTTTTTGCCAAGGGAAATAGCTTAACAAAAATTAAATCAGAACATGCCAAAGCCAATGCCCTATACCGTAAGACTAGAGCACACAGCAATAGTAAACGCAGTTAAAAAAACACTATTGCTATTATATAGAAACATATTTTAATTTGATAGAATCTATAAAAGAAGTGGACACACTGTAGCCTATCATATTGAAGACATAACCCTTTGAGAACAGCAAGGCGAGCGAGCAGCCCAGACCCCCTTGGTGCGGGGTACCCTACAGTAGTAAGGACAAACCACTTTTTAAAAACAGGGGTTTTTGATACCTCCCAAATAGAATTTTATACGCTTACATTGCCGTCTCGTGCTTGTAACCACTGTATTTAACCACTGGAGTGAAAATAAAAATATTTTTTGCTTAAGGTCAAATTCTGGTAGATTTTTAACAAGGTTTGCCCGTGAGTGTAATTCTTTATGCGTCGTAAAATACCCCGCCTGGCCAAGGATGAAGAGGCGTCTCCGCATAGCGCCGGCTCTTCTGAATCAGATGAAAAGATGTCTAGTGTATATGGGTTTGGCACATGTGTTCTTGATGCTGTTATAACCTGTTAGAAAATTACATTTAGAGCAGGATCGGAAATTATTTGTAGAAGGCTATTGGGAATCATTATCGATCCAATTCTTTTGCAATATCAGGTAATGTACTGCTCATTTTAATTGATGGGTGGGTTTTCCTTTCTCTTATTGTATGCTGGGGATGGAGGGATGCGGTGTCTGATGAAATAGTGCACATGGTTGGCAAAGACGCTTGGCGGGGAGTCTTAATTCAGGTGTAACGGTTTAGAGAAAGATTTTAGATCATTGTTGGTTGGCATCACAAGATTGTATAACTGCAACCAGGTTTATTCACTATCTTGATAAATCTCAGAGAAATTCTGTTGGCTTTTATGCTCAGTTGTATGAGAAGGGGGCATCATGTGTTCGTTAAGGCTAAATGAGGTAAATGGCCTGATTTCATTTTTATTTAGGCCACTGGACCCCACCATCAACTATACAATCCAGTGCATAATTTGATTTGATGCAATAAATCAGTCCATTGCGTTCGCCAAGCCTGTCAGAAATACTTGTTATGCAATTGTGTATTTTGATTAAATTAATTTGGCCTATCATGTTTGGTCCATATGCTTTTAGGAGAAATGTCGCTTGACCACATTTTCGGGGAGGCTAATCCTGGAGGTGTAAAGAAAATCTATTAATCACTTAAGCCGCGCTGTGGAGCGCCGATAGGTTGTCGCGGTCGGTGTGCAGACACTGTTTTGGTCCATAGCTTGAATTGGGAACTCATAGCCGAGTCAATTGCCTGTGTCTATAATATTAGTCTTGTTTGAGCCAGGGCGCACCAAGTAGAGATGGTGTCTTATGACCGAGCTCTTGAGAAAAAAACGAATGTTTGGGTTGTATGCAAATCACCTCGTGTATTGCTTCGTTGATCAATTATTTAGGCGCGGAAATAGGATAGTCCTCCGAAGCACACCCACTATTCTGAATTTTCCACCTGTCACAGCACTTGTAGGCTATTCACGGCAGAAGTCGCATCATACTGTGTGTGGATTGAAGATTAGCTTTAGGTCACTGAAGTTCTTCAGAAGCCTAAATTGTAAATTTAGTCACGGAGAGTGGTAAGTGTGGTAAGTTTAAAAAATGTCACCTGTCAGATTTTGCTGATAAGTTTTAGCGCAGGTCTTTTGGAGATTTGAAAACTTACTAACTTTGCTGATGGCAAAAGCCACTTATTTGAAGCACTGATTGTTGAGAATAAATGGAACAATAAAAAACAAATTGAATTGCTCTCTTTGACAAGTTGTTCTCGTAAGTCTGCGTTTATATTTTGCCCTCATGTACAGCACTATAGGCATATCCGATTAAAAATGTTTTCTCTTTTTCTGTAGATACTTGGTGAAAATGAAGAACTAAACCTACGCGCCAACTCCTCATCTTATTCGTTGAAACTGATGCATGTCTAACGCCTTGCCATACTTTGACTGGAATCCTGCACCTTCTAAGTGAACAGGCTTTGGACCATCGCAGCCTACCCCTTCAACCACCAAAAAGACATTACGACCCCCACCCCTGCCGTGGTTTATTTATCAAATGCCCAAAAACAGCAAGGCCGTCAAGAGAGAGCTTGACGATGATGTCACAGAGTCTGTCAAAGACCTGCTGTCCAACGAGGATAGCTGTGATGATTCTTTCAAAAAGAGTTCACTGATTGTCAATGATGTCTCCGTGGATAAAGAGAAGGACAAGGATGTCGAGGAAGCCTCCGACGATGCTGAGGAGGAGAGGCCCGCTTGGAACAGCAAACTCCAGTATATTCTGGCCCAGGTGGGCTTCTCAGTTGGCCTGGGCAACGTGTGGAGGTTCCCCTACCTGTGTCAGAAAAATGGTGGAGGTGAGTTACTTTCCTTTCTATAGGTAGAGTTTCTAACAAATCTAAAGCCAGCCTCGAGGTGGACCTCTTTTTTTTATTGTATTAATGTCACATGTGGCCGTTAGTGATTTAGAGTAGCCTACTGGGAAACACATTGGCTCCTGTTTTCACTCCTGTCCTGCTATTCCTCCCACATCACAAGACATGCTTCCTCTCATAAAACCACCACCAAAAACCCTGAGGGGCAAATAAAAAGCTTTTGAAATCATTAATGTTTCGAAGCAGAGGCATCTTTCCATGCCAGTGATGCCATGACTGTTGCTATTGCATCATTAAAAGATACCTTGTGCAGCATTTGCATACTGTCTGCTGTACTATATGTCTGGGTGGATATCCGGTTTCTGTCTTGATCTGATGAAATCTCACAATATGGTTTCAGATTGGGAGGAACTAAGTCGGTGAAAGTCAGAGCAGAGGTCTTGTGTTGGTGTTTGTGTGTATTTTACACCGTGCTTGGTGACTTGAACTGTAGCGAGGCACATTTCCTGTATGGAGTATGAGTGTAATGAATCATGTTCCACGTGTGACTGGAAGATAATAGCAGGGTATATTTTCATCGGAGATTACACAAAGCCAGTAAGTGGCCACTGAAAGCTGATTACAGAGCCATACTCCAAGCTCTCCAATAGTGGCGATGACATGTGTATATATGCTGGTAATGCTTACTCATTCACTGTGTGTGTGAGTGTGTGTGTGTGTGTGTGTGTGTGTGTGTGTGTGTGTGTGTGTGTGTGTGTGTGTGTGTGTGTG
>JASCQY010000118.1:2721140-2740320 GCA_030264315.1 Sardinella tawilis
GTGTGTGTGTGTGTGTGTGTGTGTGTGTGTGTGTGTGTGTGTGTGTGTGTGTGTGTGTGAGAGAGAGAGAGAGAGACAGAGAGAGAGAGAAAGAGTGAGTGAGTGAAGTGAAACATTTAAAAAGGCTTGTGTGAGACATAAGACATGATAGTGTTTTAGTTTTCAACTGGTTAAATCATATCGGTGTGTGTAGGTTTGGGGGGTTAGAGGGCAACGCGTGTGTGATCGTGTCTGTGTATGTGTGTGTGTTCCTCACCAGCGGCGCAGGGGCAGCAGTGTGTGAGTGGCAGCTGGGCCCCCGTCTTGGTGTGCTCCAGGTCTTTTGAAGTGATGCTGGCCACCCCGCTGGGCTCTTCTGTAATTAGATTAAAAGAGGCTGGCCCGCGACTCTGCTTCGCTGGCAGCAGTTTAGCCATGGCTGTCTGTCTCTCTGTCTGTCTGTCCCTGGGCCTGTACACACTCTATGCGTATCGACTCCTGACGCAGTCAAACGCTGACTCTGGGTCAGCCAAACTGCCCTGCTGCCACACCCCGCTCACTCACCCAGGTAGTCTTATGCCACCCTGACTGAGGGCATCAGGTTCAGTGGAAAAGTCATGAAGGCAAGGCTAACATTGCATTTGGTCAGCTAGATAACCACAATCGCATGAATTAACTGGGTGAAAATATTTCCCAAAAATGCTTTGCAAATAATAAGTCACAGGGCCTAATATGACCCATGGGTATTTTGTGTACAGTTCATCAGTGAAACATAAGTGAGAGAGTGATTGTTTTTGGCTATATTTGGGGATTGTGTGTGTGTGTGTGTGTGTGTGTGTGTGTGTGTGTGTGTGTGTGTGCGCCTTGGCTCAGTTGGCTCCCACTCATGTCCTGTCACTTTCTAACTGTCCTATTCAAATAAAGGCAAAAAGCCCCAAATATCTTTTAAAAGATGTTTGATTGTTTTAGTACTGGCATGTAATGGGCAGAGTAGTCCATGGCCAAAGTGGGATATGTGAAATGACACCCCCCGACACACACACACACTCCCCATAACTAAACTGGCCCGTGCCAGAGGAGCTGCTGGGACCAAACGACAACTGGACTAGTGACTTACAGTAACATGCCAATGTTATGCCAGTGCCAATGTCAATATCTGAATACTCTTGAAATGTGCCTGAACCAGATTAGCAGGAAATATTTTACGCTGGTACAAAATTACCCAGAGTGATAGACACCTAACTGGGCGAGAAATAGTTTCAAATGCGGTTTCTCCTTCTCTTACTCCACACTCATTACAGTCATTCATTATTAACTACCTTTTAACGCAACAGGACTGATGAACATGACATCCAGTGACTTCATATCAGACATCACAACAGTGGCCAGGACTATCAGATAGCAACTTGAATGCGTAACCCTTTCGTACTCGTGGCTCACGGAGTCGATGTGACCCAAACACTGAGGAGCCATAGTCTTCCCCAAGGTTATGTGCCCTGTGCTGAATAACAGGAGCTAATGCACTTAGAGGGCCATGATCTCATGCGCGTCACTCACACTCACTGACTGCACACACGCAGGGGCCTGTGAATCACAGCCTGGTCTGTCTGTGGAAATGGAATGTTGTCTGTTATCTTGTCTTTCATTGTTATGTGTCTGTTAGCACATTGCAATAGAGACGCGAGATGTGGGTGGATGGGTGGCGGTGTAGGTTTGGGTGCGGGTGTGGGTGTGTCGGTGTCTTGTGTGGGTTGTGAATGTCTACTGTTGTGGTTTTGGTGGAACAGATTGTTTGTGTGTGCACTTGTTGTGAGCTCAATGTGTGTGTGTGTGTGTGTGTGTGTGTGTTTTCTTGTTATGACACATGTCCTGGCCACTGTTGTGATGTGAAGTCAGTGCATGTCATGTTCCGCAGTCCTGCTGCGTTAAAAGGCAGTTAATAATGAATGACTGGTGTGTGTGTAATCCCACAGAGCTGGTGCAGACAGCAACTGTTCTCATGTTTAGCACGTGATTCCCAATTCATAAACACTGCCACCCCCACCCCCCCCACACCCCCCCCCCCCACACACACACACACACACACACACACACACACCTCCCAGACAATCACACACATGCAGGGGCAGAGAGAACATAGCTGAGCCAACTCAATGTAGCCTCAGGACTTATATATAACAGTTTTTTTTGCTCTCTCTCTCTCTCATACACACACACACACACACACACACACACACACAAATAGTCTACAACATAGCTATTATGGGATAGATGTGTCTGGTCAGATGCCAGCAGTCACTATGAACAGGAAAGCTTTCAGTGCGAGACTGCATTTCCTGTGTGAAACAGTTAGAAACAGTTAGCATCTACAGCATATCACCGGTGCGGGCCATGTATATGTATGGCTGGAGAGTGTATCTGACTATGTGGAGGGATTCTGCTTGCTAGTAAACAAGTGTACGAGCATCCTGTCTCTGTGTCTGTGTCCTGCTCAGGAGCCTACCTGGTGCCGTATCTCATCCTGCTGGTACTGATTGGGATCCCGCTGTTCTTCCTGGAGCTGGCCGTGGGCCAGCGCATCCGCCGCGGCAGCATCGGAGTCTGGAACTACATCAGCCCCCGCCTGGGTGGCATCGGCTTCGCCAGCTGTGTGGTCAGTCTGTAACCCTATTACACGTGTGCTGTATATTCTAAAACATGCACTGCATAACACACACACTCACACTCACTGTAAATCGACTGAGTGTAATTGGCATGCAATGCAGAATGTGATGCTTGCTTCCTCCTGTTCTTTAGCATTTTCTATATTGTTGATATATGGAACTCAGGTTTCTTATATTATTTGATGAGGAGAAAAACAGTCCATGGCCTCACTTAAATCGAGGCGAGCTCTTTAAATATAAATATGTACTGTAGCCCGGACATGTTCCCGCCTCCTAAGAGCAGGAGTGTGAGAGCTGGCTAAGTGGGTCACTGTGAGAGGAATGGACGTGTCTAACCAATCGTGGGCCTCCCTGGGCAGGTGTGCTTCTTCGTGGCCCTCTACTACAATGTCATCATCAGCTGGAGCCTGTTCTACTTCTCCCAGTCCTTCCAGCAGCCGCTGCCTTGGAACGAGTGCCCACTGGTCAAGACCAGGAATGCCACCTGTAAGCGCATGCATACACACACACACACACATACAGACACATGCATATACACACAGTAGCTATTCTTGTATTAGCATTTGCCAACTCTATCTTACCTTTTTCATAATGCGCCTTGTTGAGGTAATACCTTTCATAAAGGTTTACATCAGCATTAAGTTTAAGACCACAGTTAATGTTGCAGATGTTTAATTAAACTGACAGATGTTTGATTAAACAGTCCAGATGTAATGAGGTTTCATGAATTTTACCCATAAAACCGAAATCTAATGACTATGCAAGCTTTGAAAGATTTTACGAAAGAAAGCAAAAGTACAGGTAATGCTCTGACTGAAGCCCCTCTTTCTTACCTGTCTGTGGTGTGTGTGTGTGTGTGTCCAGATGTTGTGCCGGAGTGTGAGAAGAGCTCAGCCACCACCTACTACTGGTACCGTGAGGCCCTCAACATCTCCAACTCCATATCGGAGAGCGGCGGCCTCAACTGGAAGATGACCATATGCCTGCTGGTGGCCTGGACCATGGTGTGCTTGGCCATGATCAAGGGCATCCAGTCCTCTGGGAAGGTGAGGAGCAGAGTCTGCCACATTCCTCTGCCTTACGATGGGTACCATCTCATCAGAGGGTGCAGGGAACAGGGCTTTCTCATATGGTTCCAAAAGAGGTCACATCACACATCTAATATGGCCATTTTAAAGCTGGCATGTGGTGTTTTTTTTGGGGAATACTTAATTTTTGAGTTGTGTTGAACACAACTTTGCATTCACTTTCACTGTATTTAATACAATGGCCACACATTAGTAGACTCATACAGTATGTGAGCCTGCCTGAGTGCTAGTAAGTATGCATGCTAACTTCAGAAGATGTCTGGAGAACATGGCGGCATTTCGAACATCACATCAATGCAGTTGTTCCTTTTCATGCTGTTGCCATTTCTTGTCCCGTATTGGAGGTTTTTAACGTTAGCGAATCACCATGTAGCCCCTGTAATGAGCATACTATATATGGACTAGAGGAGTGTGTGGAGTAGCTACTTATGGCAGGAGATTAGAGTTCCAGGCAGCAGCCATGACGCCTCGCTGTCCAGTCACCCACCTGCCCGACTCGGGGCCTCCTGCCCTGGCCTCTCAACCAGTCGCCCGCCCTGATCCCATCCATCACAAGACTGGCGTTAAGTGGCCCCTCAGATCCAGCTCCGGCTCGCGCTCCAGCTCCCAACCACAGCCACAGCCAGAATTCTCCGAGCCTCTGTGATGCTGGAGAAGTTTGGAGTCGTTGCCATTCAGACGTCATCTTCGGTTTTTCCCAGTCGGGAAAGTGAAGGGCCTGAAGACGGGAGGATTATCCTTCCCTTCCTTCTCTTATGCCTTATCAGGCACTAATCGCCCCGCAGCACAGCACCCAGTGGCCTTTACAGCTCTCAGACCCCTCACCTCTCTACTGGGCACATACCACAAGCATGATCCCTTTCTTTGGCTCTAGTCTTGGGCCTTGACTTGCTTTGGCCTTTCCCACACATCAGTAGTCACACGTGCTGCATTTTCCAATCACATGAAATTGGAATTGCATTGCGGCTTAGTGTTATAATGGCAACCCCCCCCCCCCCCCCACCCCACCCCTTGTCCCAAACTTGCTGGCTACTACGCGTTCATGAAAGGACGGAGGCATCCAGTGAAGGCCCCTTAATCCGCAGGTTGAGGCCCTGCTACCTTTAGTGGCCGGCCCATGCCTGCAGGACCAAACGGCCTGGATTGCATTGTTGGCAGTGGTGACACACACACTTACACACACACACACACACACACACACACACTGGACACTGACCGTAGGCCTGGGCAGCTGAGATAAGGTGGTTCATTTGGTCTTCGCTCTTTTGTCCCCTTTGTCCTCACTCCCCCTGGCATCACTCTCTTTCTCTCTTTTCGTCTGTCTTTCACTATCTCTGCCTCTTCCTGTCTTTCTCCGTCTTACGGCACGTTGTGCCGCCTTTGTTTATTTTTGGCCATTTCATTCTTCTCAGCCAACAGTTGTCTAATTGGCTCTGTGTGGTGCCTTCACCCAGGCAAAAATAAAAAAAAAATCAAATGGGGAGGTGGATGCATTGTTAGATCCAGGTTTGCCCGTGGTGGAAGTGACAGACTAGTTATTTCCCACAAGCGGATCCATTTACAGGATCCCGCCATTGGGGTGTCGGTGATATCCGATCATGGTGTGCTGTTCGGAACGTTACAGAGTTTGGGGTCAAGACAGACGTGTTCTGCTACTTTTTGTGTCTTTATCGACATTACAAATTGCACCAAGAGAATTTTTTTTCCACTTCAAATCACATGGCCACACATGCTAAACAAAGCAAACTGCTTAATAATTTATGTTGATGGCCAAGAATGGACGGCCAATTGGGCGAGAGAGACCAGAGAGAGCAGATTGACAAGTCAGAACGAGTGAGTGAGCAGAAAAAGAGAGAGAGAGGGAGAGAGAGAAAGAGGGCGCGGGGCTCCTCGTTGAAGGGGGTAAAGCAGGCCTTTGAAGCCTGATCAGGGATTTACTACACAAAAGAATATTAATGTCCCATTCACTGTTTCCACAAAGCTTATGTTCTTGGAATATGCCTACGCTGACCTGCATTTTCACCATTTGAGCTGGTGTGTGTGTGGGTGTGTGTGTGTGGGCGCATGTGCGTGTGTGTGTGTGTGATTGTGTGTGTGTGTGTGTGTGTGTGAGTATGTGCACGTGCATCGAGTGTGAGTGTGCTTGCGCATGAATGGAGGGGAGAAATTCATTGTGGTTGCCATGGTTATTCGCGCACTTCTTTTCCAGCCTGTCGACAAAGGGGAAAGAAAGAAGAGGAAAAAAAACTGACTCATTGCTCAATCTGTCCACCAGGCACAGTTATGCTAATGAAATTTACCATTGAACTTGAGCATGAGGACAAGCTAGGCTACCGCTAGCTGCAGTCACATTCATGTGAAGAATGCCTTTCGCATTTGGAAATTCAAACCGTGCCCCAGACATAGGCTAAAGATAGTCCTTTTTAAAAATGAGTCATGATGACCCTCCAGCAATTAAGGGTGGGCTTGGGGATGATTCCAGAACAATAGTCTAACACCACTGAAACCCTTACAGAACAGGAGCATATGGTCTAAATGCTTATTGCAGTCCCAAGGGGAAAGGTGCCTTGAATTGCAGATAGTTTCATCAGCCTGGTAGTGCCATATTGTGCAGAGCTGCCACACAGAGGTGAAACGGATGTCTGATTCGAGCGAGATTTCTCCAAAGCCTTGATATGTAGTGCAGTGGTTCAGCAGAATCTGCCGTTTCAAACTGGATTCCCGTTTGTTGAAATGTAGTAGGAAGAAAAACACCCAACAGATGGCATGCAGGTAAAGCGATGCATAGTGGTGGGGTGAAATCAGTTGAAAACATACAGTCAGACTTTTTGTTTTGGTTTCAGCAGTAGTCGTTGAGCAGGTGAGTACACCAGGTACGCTGACTCATCACAAGTTTCTACAGTCATTAATATTACTCACTCAAGCAGCAAACACATGCAATACACACACACGTACACACACATGCACACTAACTCCTCTGTGGCCAGGTTCTTTGACTCTCTCTTCTCCATTAGCATTCTCTGGCCTCATCCCTGGTTAACCACAAACACACATTGCGCTTCTGAGTCAGCCAAGCTAAGACTTAGTCTGTCTAGTCAGCTCTCAGCTCAGTTCAACACTGCCCACCACAAAGACCAGATTCCTCAGGCAACAACAACTGGCCCAGATGAATGGCTAAGGAGCGGTATGCTTTACTTTCAGGGAGACTGCAAGCTCTTTTGAAAAGAAGTATAAACAGCATTGATTAAAATCATTTCTCTTGAGTTTACATGTGTGTATAGTCAGTGTAACATATGATTAAGGCTCACTGTGTGGTGTGTGTCCATACATTTTGGGTGTGGTCATGGTTTACTCGAGGGATGTATTCAGGAGGCGAAACAGCGAAACTCCGCTCCTTTTGAAGTGCTTATGTGTGGCCTTCAGAGCTATTTTGGTGATTTTGAAAAACCTGAGAATGTGTGTGTGTGTGTGCGTGTGTGTGTGTGTGTGTGTGTGTGGCCTCTGTCTGAGAATTGGCACAAATACAGTCACTCGCTACCAGAGTTTGTAGTATTCCCTGTGGGATTCTAGAGCTTTGGGTGTGACTATTTCCTGGCCCCTGTTGCCCTTGGATGCTCCTTGTGAATGTCTGTAAAGCACCACAAGACGATACTGTTGCAAATAACGGCGTAGAAATTGAATTGAATTGACTGGGCCCGCAAATCATTCTAATTATTGTTATCGTTATCATCAGTGGTGATCAGAGCTCTGCCCACATATAGTACACCAGTCAAATGGTGTTCTTCTCTGCCACCGGTAGACAATTGTGTGATGCTCACACCATCACAGTGCCGTTGATCAACAGTGCATAAGAAATACACAAAGAAGTGTTTTAAGTTTCTGGATTGTCCTCACCAATCCAGTTTAGCCTCTGTCTATCTGATCTGTGAAAGCATCTTTCTGCATTGCTGGGATTCCGATGGGACATTTTCAACACTCATATCGTTGGTGTTATGTTGGACTGTGAACAATATTATGAAATTCTGTGAAAAATATAAGAGTGTTCACATTGTAAATACAAGCTCAATGCTGGAAGTTGTTTCAGAGTTGAACATTAGCAGAGCTAATAGTTAGCAGAGGATAGTTTTCTTCTCACTAAGTCAAATGTTCTCTTGTGTTCTCATGCATTGACAGAAATACTTCCGTGTGATTGGTTGCAGGTCATGTACTTCAGTTCCCTGTTCCCTTACGTGGTCCTGATCTGTTTCCTGGTGAGAGCTCTCCTCCTAGAAGGTTCCGTGGATGGCATCCGTCACATGTTCACACCCAAGGTCAGTCTGTGTGTGTGTGTGTATGTACATGAGGTGATGGGGGACATTAGTTTGAATTAGTTCACAAGTGATCTGTGGTTTGAAGGACAGTATCAGTAGTGTCTGTATAAGAGAGTGTATTCTCCATCCATTCAATTTCTCAATTCTCCATCGCCATCTTAAACTACTGATCAGACAGCGCATTCGAAGCCTTTCAGCTAATGAGGAACTGTGTCAGGACTGTAGGAAATACTGACCAGGGAATCAAATAGCTTATGCTCCATAACCTAGAATACAGGAGAGGCTTAGCAAGAGCAGAGTGTGGAGGCTAATGAGTGAGTGCACTCACACACTCTCTCTCTCCTTTGCGCGTGCACACACACACACACACACACACACACACACACACACACACACACACACTCCCAGGCACAGAATTTATCTCTGTGTTCTACTCCATAACTCCATAACTACATAACAGATTCTACACTCTCTCACCCTCCACACACTTGGGTACGTGTTGCGGTGTCAGATCAGAGACATGTTCACACATCAAAGGGTGTGTGTGTGTGTGTGTGTGTGTGTGTGTGTGTGTGTGTGTGTGTGTGTGTGCATGAGAGACTTTGATGTCACGGGGAGAGCAGACAGGCTGCATGCTAGAGGATGTGATTGTTTAATTTTTGTGTTGTTCTATCAAACCACAATGACATTGAGACATCTTTGTAACCAGAGATGTAAACACAATACACATACACACACACACACACACACACACACTGTCGGAATATTGGGTATTGAGTTGCTGTATTGACTCTAATATTAGATAATAGATCATTTGCACAGGGCTTTCACTGTCTTGAATATTTCATGTTCTCTACATGCTTCTGCTTTTACGGTTTCGATGGCAGGGCACACAGGCACTGGGATGTTCTATATTTATCTATTTATGACGATTAATACTGCAGTTGGCGTTTCAAAAAGTGGCATGTTACCTCATCCTGAGGTTGAGTGATGTGATGTGATGATGTGATGATCTGCTTGTTTGCTGATATGTGTTTGTTTGTGTGTGTGTGTGTGTGTGTGTGCGCGTGTATCTTTACCTCAGTTGGAGATCATGCTGGAGGCCAAGGTGTGGAGGGAGGCAGCCACCCAGGTCTTCTTCGCCCTGGGTCTTGGTTTCGGCGGCGTCATCGCCTTCTCCAGCTACAACAAGCGCGACAACAACTGCCACCTGGACGCCGTGCTGGTCTCCTTCATCAACTTCTTCACCTCCGTGCTGGCCACGCTGGTGGTGTTTGCCGTGCTCGGCTTCAAGGCCAACGTCATGAACGCCAAGTGTGTCGCCGAGTAAGTGTTTTGTTTGTTTGTTTGTTTGTCTGTCCGTCCTCCCCCTCCACGCAAAAAGCAAAAACAAACCGACCACAAGCAGAGCTTCTGTCCGGGCCAAAAAATGAGAGGAGACCCACAGACATCCGCAAGCCCTCAATCTGCTCATTTTTGTCCCGGCTTATCTATAATCACATCTGTCTATACTTGGCCATCTACAAGCGCCTCTGTCATTTTATAAGACAAGAATAGACATAATTGCTGTTTTCAGCTAGAAATAGGAAAATAGCAGCCAATTATAGGTAGTCAAAGCCAGAATTATAATAACACTTATGCAACACCTTACTTCTGCAACGCAGTCTCCTTTCATGTCCTTTGTGTGAGAGAGGGATTGATAGATAGCCCATCTTTTGTGTTAACTCCATCCCTGCAAGAACACAGAACACTCTGATTTCATTACCGCTATTTGTCCCATGAACAAAACAACAAGAAGCAATTTGCTCCTGTTTTGTATCACTAACCGTTGAACTCTTTTCTCATTAGGAACACCAGGAAGATTGAGGGTTTCCTGGGTAACAGCATCAGTCGTGATCTGATCCCTCACCACATCAACTTCAGCAGCAGTGTGAGCCCCCAGGACTACAAGCAGATGACTGATATCCTCAAGGGCGTGATGGAGAACGATTACTCACGCCTGGGCTTGGACTCCTGCAGTATTGAGGACGAGCTCAACAAGGTACGCCCCACAACTCACAACGCTCGCATTCTAGAACAGAGGTCTAGACCAGGGATCAATAAACAGACTCCTTATGCAGCCATTCTTTCTAATTGAGAACATAAGGAAGACCTGGCACAGCAGGGGGTGGCGGAGTTGTTGTTCACTTAGGAAGAAAAATGTGTCCCTTCAGTTTTTCAATTTTCCAGTTTCTCTCTCAGTTTATCTAATACCAATATTATAATGACTTTCATATCCATACAGTTTCACAATGGTTGCCTTGTATAACCATAGGGTTAGATTGTTTGTATTTGTGTTAGGATAATTTGTTTTCAACATACAGTAGATATCAGTCATTTTAACTATACTACACTAACTACACCTCAGAGCTCATTTTTGTGAGTCCAGATGTACAACAATTCTTGTCTTAGGCTATATAAATTCTAAAAACGTATCTGCTTTTTTGTACTAATGAAATAACAGGATGGTTTGGCTTCTGGATCTGCAGTGAAGTCTTTGGGCATAGCACAGTACTAGTGGCTAACAGAATCAGAGTTGGTGATTGCTAAATTTAGTGTGAACTGAAGGAATGGCACTGTCACATGGTGAAGTGTTTACCACTCTCAAGGAACAGCATCCATTCACTTGCCCTCTAGTGCTTTGATTTCTTTTCTGTTTTCTTTTTTCCCCCTTTAACTGTCAGAGGTCTATTTTTGGTCTCTTTCTTCTCCGGGGTTCTGTGGATTGACGGAGCGCTAAAGTGCCATGAATAATGCATGGAGCAGATACTTAGAGGGAGTTTGGCACGGGCCACAACATGTGTAGCCTCGCAGCGCAGCTCACCTGAATGGCGGATGATCGTCTGTATGGCAGCTCCTGTCTCTGTGTTGACTGTGTTTGCATATGACAGGTTGTGTCCCTTCCTGGGGTTACTGAGCCAAAGCACATAGGATCCCATCTGAGCGTCTGGGCCTCCTCCGCTGGAGCTCACTGGGTGTGGGAATGGGGGAATGAAGCTAAGGGTCTTAGATGAGCCAGAGAGACTTAGCATGGGTATGACGGGAGTCCTCTGGGTTTGGAGAATGGGCCCCAATTTATGCTGCACACACACAGACACACACACACTATCATGAACTCAGTCAAAGAAAGGGTTATGAAATATTTATCAATTAGAATATAAAACACATGTCTGTGCCAGAAAAACTATTGGGCATCATCACCAGTGGTTGTACTGTACCATGGGCTAGTGTTCACACTGGCCACGGAATTCCCAGACTGCCTGCTTTGGGATTTAGAATGAGCCCTGTCAAGTAAGACATGTTGGCCTTATAAGATTAATGTTGGCGTCAGCTGTACATAGTAACCACTATTTAAAAACACTCAAAATGTTTTCATTTTTAATTCAAAGTTTTAGAAAATCCTTTCACTTATAAACTGCCATTGTTTTCTATGTCTCCTTCTCCCTCCCCTCTACAGTTCCTGCCTTCTGGGTAAATATTGACATGATCTGGTTGAAACGGTCTGCGTCTAAGCTGTTGCCACAAATAGACACCATTGATATTGTTCTTCTCTTCTTTGATCGTCTTCCTTTTCATAATAAATTCAGAGTCCTGGCTTCCGCATTGGCCTCCTGATTTACAGGGCACTCGGGTTAAAACAGCAAAGGCTGAACAGAAGAAGTGTTTATTTCACCGGAATCTCCGTAGACTCAACTACGTAGGCGATGTCACTTTTTACCCAGAAGACGTACTGTAGATGCTGTGGCAGTTTAACATGCTCTACAAGTGAAATGGATTCTCTAGAAGTTTTAATAAAAAGGAGAGGAATTTGAGTGTTTTTAAATCACATTAAATATAGCTGAAAGTCAAAGTCAATCTTATAAGGCTAAGCCTTTCCAGTCAGGGATCCTTTTAAAAAGCAAATATTTTAATGGAAGTAATGTCGAAGGAGTAATCTGTTGTGATTCAAGCCATAGCCCTGTTGTTTGAGGTCGCCATGTATCTGTAGGAAAAAGAAATAAAAAATTTGATAAAAAAAATAAACCGAATAGCAAACCAGCAGCTGGCAGCTCATGTTAACTGCATGGGGCATAGGAAAATGAAACCGAAACTAAGTTTCTGTGCACCGTTCAGCTGGCTTCTGGTTCATTATTCCCTATGTTGTATCAAATTCTCTCTGTTTCTACCAACAGTACTTGGTGACCTCGAACAACACGGCTATGGCTTGAATTACTCCGGAATCCGGATTTCTCCTTTAATATATGAAATGGAGTTAGAAATAGAATCCATGAACCGCATAACTGTCTCTTGGATTCCACATTTGACAGGACAGGACTCTGGACGTGATAGGAAATATTTTTGCATGCAGTCCATCATATACTTGGTGTGTGCCAGGGACACAGTGGGCCTGTAGATTGTTTTGGTTTGGCTGGTTGGCTTGAGCGCCTAGTCACCACAGTGAAAGCAAAGCTATTATCAACCCTGACAAGACTGACATGAGTGCAAAGAAAAGCCACAATGGGTCTGTTCTGGGGTCTGCTGTATACAGAGTGAGCCCACATAGACACAAGCCTTTAGGAGAGCCTGTGTCTTCATTTAGATTACTCTTCTCCTCGAGGTCATGATTGTGTGTGTGTGTGTGTGTGTGTGTGTGTGTAGGATGTGTGTGGAAGTGAGGCCAAAGGCATGTGACTGCCACTGTGTGTTCTTGGGTGGAATGTTAGGAGTCAGTGTGCCCTGCAGGGAGACCAGGGACACCCAGCGAACCAATCACATTCCTCTCACACACAATGGCTGCCAGAATGATACATAGGTCACGACCAGTGCAGTGGGAACAGTGGAGGAGGTGGAACCAAATGCTGGTCTTCTCCCTTTAGATATGAATGTTCTTTAAAGAACACTGGCATTCACTGATGATACCTTTGGGCAACATTAACATGTTGACATCTTTTCAGTGCTATCAGAGGTTCAGTCTGTGTAAACATAAAAGATACTCTGCAGATATTCCATAACATACCATAATTTCTGCTGAGATACAACTCATAAGTCCTATGATGAGATCAGATTGAAATAATGAGTGCGTGTAATATTTGTGTGTGTGTTGTGGGTTATCTAAACTCTGTCCCTGACCCACATCTGGGTGTCCTGACCCACATGTGCGCGTTGGCAAGGAACGATAGACCCCCAGTATCCAACACAGAACCAACGGAGCATCTTTGTTGTTTACTAAAACAGTTTTAACGGCACTTCTCCGTCATTATATTAAGCCCACCCAGAGACTTTTTACTTGGAGAACGGTGGCGGGCTGGAATTTAGGAACGTAGCTAATGTTCTCCGGCGGCTAGTGGCCAGAGCAAATTCTAATTTGTTAGCGGTGCACCTGGATTTCCAGGCTATGTTCATTTACCTTCTGACCAATTTTTGTCGGCTTGCCGTCTCTTCTCCTCTCCTGTGGCGTGCAGGCGGTGCAGGGAACGGGGCTGGCCTTCATCGCCTTCACGGAGGCCATGACTCATTTCCCAGCCTCCCCCTTCTGGTCCTTCATGTTCTTCCTCATGCTGGTCAACCTGGGCCTGGGCAGCATGTTCGGCACCATAGAGGGCATCATCACGCCCATCGTGGACACCTTCAAAGTGCGCAAGGAGTTCCTTACAGGTGAGGCAGCAGGTGGCGCTAGCGGGCATTGGTATCATATGAATAACAGAGGAATAACAAGTAAAATCACCTGAATTACCATGTTGGTCTTTTGTGACGCTGGTGACTAACAACATCTCTCTCTCTCTCTCACACACACACACAGTGGGCTGCTGTGTGCTGGCATTCAGCATTGGCCTGCTTTTCGTCCAACGCTCAGGGAACTACTTTGTAGCCATGTTTGACGACTACTCTGCCACTCTGCCCCTCCTTATTGTTGTGGTCCTGGAGAATATTGCTGTGGCCTGGGTCTATGGCACAGACAAGTGAGTCACACATGCAGTATGGCCACACAAGCACACACACACACACACACACACACACATACTGTAGGCACAGACAGATCGACACACGCTCAAACAAATGCAAGGGCCACACTACATACAGGACAGCAAACGCTTGTTTAGTCATTTAAGTGCTTAGCTATAGGACTGCAGCTAGCCACAGGCTCACACCAGTCTCGAACTTGGTGCATGACGATCACATTTAATAGTAGAGCACTGACCTCCAGTGGTGAACACGAGCTATAACACAGACCATACACTCAGCAGTAAAAACAAAACAAAACAAAAAAAACACAACTAAATTTAACATAAATTACTCAATACAAGATAATGTTGTTGATGTTGTTATAAATTTGCTAGTCTTTCGTCACCATCTCAATTTGACCACTCATATCTCATGACCTCAGTGGGTTGCTGATTACCTTGGTTCTCTCTCTCTCTCCTTCTGGAAGGTTCTTTGAGGACTTGAGGGACATGCTGGGCTTCACACCCTTCCGCTACTACTACTACATGTGGAAGTACGTGACCCCCGTGCTGCTGCTCACGCTCCTGGCCGCCAGTGCCATCCAGCTGGGCATGACGCCCCCCAGCTACAGCGCCTGGATCGAGCAGAAGGTCAGCACGTGTCCAGCGGGCACCAGTCAGACATCTCACATTAGCACACGGAGCATTTTTTCGTTTTTCAAATATGATGATTTGAGCACTCTGAATACATTTGTAGGGAGAGGAAATCATGCCAGTCATGATTCACGTTGGATTATTTGCATTTCATCATGAGATGATTGAATAATTCATTCAGTTTTGATCATGAAATGATTCAACAGTGCATAGATAGTAGCTTCTGCATAGACATTGATTGGTGTGTGTGTGTGTGTGTGTGTGTGTGTGTGTGTGGTAAAACTGTTTTCGTCTGTGTCAGGCTGAAGAGGTGTCGCTGAGGTACCCGCCGTGGGGTCTGGCCGTGTGCATCTCTCTGGTGGTGATGGCCGTGCTCCCCGTGCCCCTCATCTTCCTGCTGCGCTACTTCAACATCATCGACGACAGCGTCGGCGGCCTGTCCGCCGTCTCCTACCGCAAGGGCCGCATCATCAAAGAGAGCGCCCGCCGCGAGGAGGACGAGGGCGACGACGCCAGCCTCATCAACGGCAAGACCCCTCCCAGCCAGGCGCCCTCGCCCATGCCCGCCAACAGCATCTACCGCAAGCAGAGCGGCTGCCCGCTGCCCGACGCCAACACGGCTCCCAACGGACGCTATGGCATCGGCTACCTCATGGCCGACATGCCCGACATGCCCGAGTCTGACCTGTAGGGGACGCTAGTGTGTCACCCGAGTCTGTCGATCATTCCCCATCATGTTTCCTGACCACAAACACACACTCTCCTACAAACCTCACACACTTCCTCATATACTTCTTCTCTACTAAGAAGAGAACATGATAACCTGCTCATGATTAGTCCTGTTTACAAACTACATACACACACACACCCCTCTGTCCTCACACTCATGTGTATACACCTAACTTCACACACACACTATCCTGGCCTGACAACAACCCATAATCTTAAAAAAAAAAAAAAATACTAACCCCTCCTCATTGTTCGCAGCTATATTTGGAAACTCCCACAGTAATCCAGTCACAACCAGCTACATTTCACATCATCAAAGGTGCACTTGAATCCCATGCTTGTCACATACACACACACACACACACACACCCTTTTTTGCACTGCATCTCCATATGGGCTGTGCATTTCATTGTCTTGGGATCAAAAAAGAGAACAAACCCGGTCTGTGTATTTCAACTTGTATATATGATATTGTATGTGCGTATGGCTGTAGATAGATTAGCAGCCCCACCGCTGGACATGGCGGCCGGGGTGTGCCATAGAATGGCAGGACGTGCAGTATGCCGACCCCTACACTGGTCAGTGCACTAACTGTCCACCAACTCATGATCGTTAGAAGCAGCATAGTCGCTTTTTCTCCAGTGAGCGTAGAAAGTACTGATCTATGTTTAAGGCACAATTAGCGACTTTTTTCGCATGAGAATGACATTAAAAGCAGCAGGCTCCATTTTTTAAACGCAAAGAACAGAGAAAGGGACGAGGAAATGTAGTGTGGTTTGTTACCATTATTGTTCAAATTCTAGTGAAAGATGTCAAACCTGTCAAGCAAGTGGGAGGCCAAGTCTCCTCCAAGCTACTGGGATATTGGCTCCAACCCACCAATATTTCTTTACTTTATCTGTACTTGTTTCTTTGCAACTACAGTCCATAAAGATGAGTAGCCTACTGTTCCAAGCCACTTTGAAATTGTAATTGTCTGAGCTTGCAAACATTACCTTTGGCACTGTGAGGCTGAAGTGGGGATGGTTGAATTCCTCATTGGTCATGCATCTTTGGATGAGAAGCACGCAAACATACATTTCTGCTTCAGGCCCTTTAAAGAGCAGCCACGCTGGCTGCAGCTGAAGCAGAGATGCAGCCACTTCCTCCTCTTCGTCTTCACCTCAAATCCTCCCCCAAATATCACCATTTGGACCCATTCCAACTACGGCTGACAAAACTGTTCCAAAATGAGCTACTAAACTATAATCCCAACAGTAACGAGTTGAGAGGTAGCCTGGCAGCGTCAGATTACCCCCATCATGTTTACCATGTAATCCCACCTCTTTAAACGCAAGAGGTGGTTTACTTGACATTTGACACATCGGAGTCTCTCATAAATGAAGTTACCCATTGTGCTTTTAAACTGGCGATACTGGCTTGTTTCTCTGGTGGGTTCACTACGTAGCACTGCAGCGAACGGATGGCATAACCAACAACTCCAAATGATTGTTCTAAAGCTAAATGTGTGCCTAATTTCTGATATTTCTTTATAGACTTCAAGGTGGATGTTGTATATTTACGGTATTCTGTAAATAATATATATGTATATTATAAATATATTTGACTTAATAGTTTCGATATCAGAACATGTTGTTTTGGTAAGAAGTGCTGAAAATCCGAAACGCTGGTCTCGTTCTGTCCCATCTGTCTTTTGTGTCCACTGATGTGCAGTCATCAGAAATTTCAGAAATCTTTTTTTTTTTGTTTTCTTTTGTACATACTGTTTTTCCATGAAATTGCTTTGATGCGCAATGTCTTTCTTTCTCCTTGCATTGAGATTAAAAATACCATACCTGATCCACAACTGCCCCTGACTGTCTGCACATCATTCAATTCCAAACTTCCTCTTTTCTACCAATTACTCAAAGGACAAAATGTTCAGTTTCTGCTGGTAGTACCATTTAAAGGAAGGGGTGGGTGAGACAATATCCAGTGTTTTGTTAACCGAAAATATAAAGAAAAAAAAATAAAATAAAAAAAATAATGCTTAATGCTGCATAGAAACATTGTCCAAGAGGACTCCACTCAAGTAATGTTCATTCAACAGATTTTAAAGTGTTTATTCGTCACGTTCATCTGCTCCATCCCACTTTGAGGTCCTCTTAAAAGGCAATTAAAATCAAACAGCAGTTCTCAAAAAAAAATCAAGAGCCAGTCCCGATCAGCAGAAATGAGAAATTTGAAAACAAAAACTACAAACCATAGTGTTGATGTCAGTTAACACAGACCCTGATTACATTCTCAAAGACGCTGATTTTTTTTGTTTTGTTTTGTCTCTTGACGCTTTTAAAATTCCACAAGCTTAATTTGTCTTAAAATTGATATTTAAAACACTTTTGCAAGCTAGGTTAAGATCAGTGCAAATACACAACATTGTAATGCTACCCTCCAGTCCTCATCATGACACAGTTTTGTTTTTTTTTCGCTGAGATTTGTACCACTCTCCTCACCTCTCTCCTCCTACCCGTTGACTGACGCACGGCCTACGTCAAAAAAAGGACTTAGGTGGCTTTGGCAAAGCCCACTCTATTGTTCTCGCGGTCAAACACGGTGTAGTACTGGCCAATGAATACATCTCCCAGAATCCACAGGGGCCCAGCAGGAGGGGGAATCTCCAGGCCCATGAAGCCGCTCAGGCAGATGGTCTTCCCGCCTTGGCTCTCCTGCGTGCACAAGAACAAAAGCCTGAGTTTCACACTTCCAGCGACATGGATTACAGATTACCGTGCCTACATACCATTCATCTAGCTAGTTGTGTCAGCCTTCAAACTCCCAGAGGGTACAGTAGTATTCTCTATTATATTGCACATATACCAAGATCCACATCAGACCTGTACTGAATCTCCTCTAGAGATTAAAAAAAAAAACAAAAAAAAAAAACACACACCTCTTACAGACTATCTTACTGAAGGATCAAGCCCGACTCATTGCTCTCTTTGTAATTTAGCCAACACGCTACGGAATAGGTCACATGCTGACATCTAGTGGACAAAAGACCTTAAAGCAACATGGCAGTCACACACACACACACACACACACACACGTCCTTTGCCCAGACAAACACGCCAAAGAAAAGAGGTGGGGGAAATTAAACAAACAAAAGAAGAGAAACACAAGCGGAGAAAGTCAAAACAGGACCGACCTTAAGAATGTACTGCTCTCCAGTCAGTGAGTAGGTCTGTCCACCCACATTGAAGGAGATGGTGGGGAGATCGGGCACTTTCTTGCAGTCCACCATGTACTGTTCAAAACAAACAGGCAGAGCAAAGGCTGCTTACACACACAGGCACTAATCCATGATCCTTACACTGAGATCTCCTCTTGTAACAGCACAGCACCTCAAGAGGTGCTTAAAAAGCCTTCAGCTACGAACTTACTGCCAAAAACAATGTGTGGCATGTTCATGTGGGAAAGTTTGCTGATTAACTGAAAGTGGTGTATAATCATGTATAAAATTGCTGTTTATAGTGAGGGACGGGCTTGAGGAAGTGGCGGTACCTCTCCCTGGATGAGGGGGATGGCTCCGATGGCCTTCTGCAGGGCCTTGACCTCAGCTGGGGGGCCGGTGATGAGGGAGGTTCCAGTGTCCACGATGGCCTCACAGCCATCCTTGCACAGAGTCAGCTGGCTGCCAATGCTCATTCTGCACAGCAAACACACACAGGGGCAAACATTAACTAACTAACACACACACACACACACACACACACACACACACACACACACACACACACACACACACACACACACACACA
>JASCQY010000118.1:2749317-2767474 GCA_030264315.1 Sardinella tawilis
GAACGTTCATAAAGGCAGTTTTAGAAAATGTCTAAAAACACTATGAAAGTGTGTCTATAATTGAAAATGGTTTTCAGGAATGATATCTTGCTTTATTACTCTGCACATTAATGAAAAGCAGTTTTTAACCTTCAAGCTGCACTTTAACTGCTGACATCAGCAGCAACCCCCCACACACTTGGCCCAGTCAGTCACCAGTCAGACACCACTGTGTTTGGTAACCATGCTATACAATGGTTTTCTAACTACTTAACTTCATTATGTTTGCTTTTGTGTACCGTTTTTGTAACCCGAGTCAATATTGCTTAACACACAGAGTTAGATATCCTTTAACCACAGTTTTATAATTAGCCTCTTTAATGTCACTGTCTCAAAGGGTTGTTTGGTTTGGTTGTTATCTGAGGACATCTGGGTTTGTACTCTTCCAGAAGACAGAACTGTAGGATGATTGATTGGCAGATGTATCAGGCTATCTAAAATGCATGTCTTAATACCATCTTAACTGTATAAGCATACAGTTGGATGCTCTCTATTATTGGTGACTCTTTTTCTTAATATCTATTTGTCATTTTCTGTTTTTCCATTTTCTCCACCCCTGCCTCTCCCCCTGGCCCCAGGCGTCTGCTGCCCAACTCCCAGTCAGTGCTCTCCACCAGGGGTCCGCTGGACACCCTCCTGCGGGGGCCTACTGCCAGTGACCCTGAGCGGCCCTCTGACCCCACAGAGGTGGTGAGTGACTCTGAGGAAGAGTCTCTGGAGGGGCCATCAGCTGCTAACGCTGCACCAACAGAACCACCACCTCCAACACTAGCAGCGGGAACGGCAGCACCAGACCCCTCTGGTTCTTCTCTTCTTGCCCCTGGCCCTTCTCTTCTTGCCCCTGGTTCTCCTCTTCTTGCCCCTGGTTCTCCTCTGCTTGCCCCTGGTTTGCAGGCAGACCAAGGGCTGCTGCCCAGCACCAGCCAGGGCCCCGCAGAGTCGGCACCGGTGCAGGGAGTGACCCTCTCAGGTGTGTCTTTTGTTGTGACAGTGCAGTGAGAACTTCATGGCCACATTAGGTTCTGATCTGGGGTCAGTTTGTCTGTGTACAATCTGTGTTCTTCTATTGCCTGTGTATTTTGGTGGTCAACAAGTGTGGGGTCTGCTTATGTCCTGTGTACAGAGTCGGTTGGTGGAGCTCCAGCTGAGGTAGTGGAGACAACAGCTCAGCAGGGGAATGCAGAGGTAAGTCAGTCTTGTCCTTTGGCTGGAAATCCAGCAGTGACAAATTGTCAGTCTTTCCTTTAAAAATAAAGACTCTTTAACATAGTTAGCATCTCTACAGTGCTAGCCAAAGAGATCCACAGTAAGAAAAAATCCTGGAACATGCAAAGGCAGTTTCTTTTTTCTTCTTTTTTTTTCATTTTCCTTCTTTATATCAAAAGCACTCAGTTTATGTGACACTTTCACAACAACTGTGTTTCTAAAGCAGTATGATATTTAACTGTGATATGAGCTTTCCTCTTGTAGTTGTATTTCTTAGAGATGTAACAACATGGACATTTTGCTCTCCAGTTAGTGCCAGCTCCAGCCTCGTCTCCCGCTGCCTCGCCTGTTCCTCCGGCTGATCCGGTCGAGGACGAGGGGGAGGGGGAGTGCTGCCCCATCTGCTTCGAGCCCTGGACCACGTCCGGCGGTCACCGCCTGGCCGCCCTGCGCTGCGGCCACCTGTTCGGCCACACCTGCATTAACCGCTGGCTACGAGGAGACGGAGCCAAGTGTCCACAGGTGAGTAGTCTGACAGGGCGGCTGCATCTCTCGTCCGGTCACAGAGGCGATCACATCCTGTACAGTCTACTGTAACATGCGAACACACACAGGTCAGAAAGCTGGGGTCACGGCCCACGTTTGATGCATGTCTCTCCATGTGTCTCCACAGTGCAACAAAAAAGCCAAACGGACAGACATAGTGCTGCTGTATGCTCGTAAACTTCGAGCTGTAGACAACACGGAGCAGGAGTCACTGAAGAGGTACTGAGATCTTCTGCAGTTGAGACTGTCTCGACTTGACTACAGAATGACATTTTGTGGAAACATTTGTTCATAGTTTGTCTCTCTCTCTCTCTCTCTCTCTCTCTCTCTCTCGTTGCTGGCTGGCTTAGGTCCTTGGAGCAGGAGCAGTCTCTGCGCAGGAAGGCTGAGCTGGAGTGTGCCCAGTGTCGGCTGAAGCTGCAGGTGGCGAATGAGGAGTGCACCAAACTGCGCAAACAGTTACAGGCAAGTGGCACTCGCGTCGCCTCCCTCTCTACAGTGCATCTGTTCACAGCCACCGGCGCACTCCCACTCAAGGGCACCCTCATCATGAGTGTGACACGGTGAAGAATTCAAGTGGCCCACACCAATATGGCTCATCTGGATTCTCTCCCCCTCTTCTTCTTCTTCTTGTTTCTGTGTCAGGAGCTGAGGAGGTTGAAAGCCCAGGTTGCGTTGGGGATTAGTCAGTCCCAGAGCGCCCCCGTGGCCACCAAGGGCCACTACGCCTTCTCCTCGGCCGTGATGGTGTCCCAGACGGGCGGCTGCAGGGTGATGGCCTTCTGTGAGCCCCTCGGCTGCCTGCTGGCCTCCCAGCCCTCGGCTCACTCCTCACTCATCCCCGGTGAGACTGAGTACTGAGTACTTTTTTTACTCCTTATTTTATGTACCTAATAAAATATAAAATACGTAAGGTGTATATATTGTTTATGCATAATATTCATTTTAATTTAAGGAATTGAAACTATATGCGTAAAGTAGTGTAGTATGACGGTAAAGTTAACATTTTAACATCTCGCTCTAAGAATTAATGTCTTTTTCTTTTTTTTTTGACTTTCCAATAGAGTGACTTGTTTAAACGACAAATGAAATGTAGCTTCGGTTTCCAATTGTTCGCAGCCTTAGCACTCTGAGATGTCGGAGTCTGTTCCGTGGCCAGGTGTGGCATCCCTGATAAGAGCACAGTGTGGCGCAGAGGCTCCACTGGAGCATCAGGTCAACTCTCTGGGTGTCCCTGCGCTGATGTGTTGGCCCGCTGCCCGTGTTTGTTGTAGTGGCTGCTGGCTGGGAGCCAGTGGTGCTGCCGGCTCAGTGGAGCTTGTTTGTTTGTGTGTTGTTATTTATTTCCCGGGGGCCTGAGGCATCAACAGCGTGATGGTTTTTTTTTTTTTTATGTCATGCGATCATTGTGAAGCACTGTGATCTCTGGGCCTGACGGCTCTTGTGGACTGTGACATAATTGAGAGTCACTTCAGGCGTCTCTCACCCATAATGTGGTCTTGGATATGCACAGATTTAAATTCCTGCCTGCTTTGAGAAGGTTACAGTTACTCTGGAAACTCTTTGAAAGTGCCACTGTGCCAGCCTGAAAGGC
The DNA here is from genome assembly GCA_030264315.1 of Sardinella tawilis. Taxonomy (NCBI): domain Eukaryota; kingdom Metazoa; phylum Chordata; class Actinopteri; order Clupeiformes; family Clupeidae; genus Sardinella; species Sardinella tawilis. Next base: position 2,752,703 of record JASCQY010000118.1, read on the forward strand.
TTTTTCCAAAGACATTGTTTCTTTACTGCCAGGGATGTTTAGAGAAAGGCCAACATGGCAGCCTGCATTGTTAATGACGAAGTAGAAAATGTAGCAGTCATATAGTAAAAAGAGATGCTGTACGTTAAAAGGCTGGTCCTGTGGTTTCAAAATTAACCCAAGAGTCTTAATTATCAGCCCTTGAGGGTGCAGTGACTGGAAACAAGTTAGTTGACTGGCCAGACCATATCATGAAGCCAATTTGGTCAAGTTATGCCCGACTGTATGTTTCAGCCACAGGTTATTGTGGGACTATAGTGGGGTTTTGTTTTTTGTTGATTTCGAAAAGCTGTGAACTTGTTTCTGAAATCTGTCTACAGTAAAAGCACTGTTTGTTTCAAGATCAATTTCTAGAGTGTGTGTGTGTGGGCGCGTGTGTGCGTGCGTACATGTGTGTGTTTGTGTTTGAGGGGCGGGGATGAACACCCACAGCTGAGTAGTTCAGCACAAACTCCTTTTTTCCAGTAGAGGGCCCACTAGTACTGCTCTAATGATACAGTATATTTTCCATCAACGGGACCGGATAGCGGGAAAGGCTTTCCCACTTTCCCTGCCACTTATCTCCTCTGGAGCAGTGCGCTGCTCCCGAAGCCTGAGTGCTCACTACAGTATGTGCCTTTCTGCTGCAGGCTTTGGGGTGAAGAAGATCAGCACGGCCACCATGAAGGCCTGCCAGTACATCCCCATCCACATCAAGCCCATCCGAGGCCTGGCCTTCAGCCGCCAGCAGGACAGTCTGCTGCTCTCTGGTGCTCTGGACAACACCATCAAGCTGACCAGGTATCCAGACCAGTGGACCTTACAGTGCCCCTTACAACAATTTAGTTTACATAAGACACTTGGGGCTTCTGGAACATACTGTAGGCTTTGAGTTTGAGCTTGTAATGTGCAAATGAGCCTATCATCTTAGATCTGGCAGATTTTGCCAACTAGGTAGCTTATCTCAATTGGAAGTTACGCAGATTTTGCCAACTACAGTAGGTAGCTTATCTAAATTGGAAGTTATAGTTGTGATCCTAGAATCAGACGATAGATGTTGTGATCCTAGTGAAGTATGAGCCGATGCTTGAGGCGTTTGAACAGCGCTGTAAATAATTGATAGCTGGTATTGAAGTTCCATTTGTTGCTTTTATTGCAGCTTGTTGACAAACACCGTGGTCCAGACCTACAACACCGGTGTGCCCGTGTGGAGCTGCTGCTGGTGCCATGATAACAACAACTACGTGTACGCAGGCCTCACTAACGGCACTGTGCGGGTGTACGATATGCGGGACACCAGCACACACGTGCACGAGCTGCTGCCCTTGGGCTCCAGGTAAGGGTCACTGCATCCTTAACTCTCGCACCGACACATTGGAACAACACGTCTCACTTTTTGATGATTTTCTTTTGATGATTTTGCTGAATAATTCTCAGTAACTTTTGAGTTTTTCTCAGTCAAATCATGGCAACTGAGCATGATGTCATGAGGCTTATTATGTTGATATTCATACTTTTGACACCTAAGTTAGAGATGCTTTACCTGTGATTGATCACACAGTTGCTCACACTTGACCTCTCCTCTCCTCTCCTCTCCTCAGGTGTCCGGTGGCGTCTCTGTCGTATCTGCCCCGCGCGGCCTCCAGCGCGTTCCCCATGGGCGGCCTGCTGGCGGGCTCCCTGGAGGGCGGCTGCTTCTGGGAGCTGCTGGAGGGCACCAGCTACCAGCCCCACGTGCTGCCCATGGAGGCGGGCAACTGCACAGACATCCAGGTGGAGCCCGAGAGCCGCCACTGCCTGGTGACATACAGGCCGGGTGAGTGGAGAGGAGCGGAGCGGAGCGGACATGCCCAGATGGGTCTCTGTGTTACAGCTGCACTCAGGCAGCCGATTTCAGGCAGCACCCCCCCCCCCCTTACTTATTCATTCGCTCCATCTGGGGCCCTGCTTTGTTGTTCGGCTTTAATGCAGTTCGGGATGCTCTCTGGTTAGATGCGAGTTGCAGTGTCAGGCTGTGTTTGTAAACACGGCCAGCTTTAGTGTTGTAATTATGCTTTCATTGTAGACTCAGGTGCTAGAGCCATTTTCTGCCTCTCGGATAGAATGTTAGATGTGACAGTCTGTTTTTATGTGTTTCGCTAGCAGTTTTTCTCCAAAGCGACTTGGAGGCAGCAATTGTAAGGGACGTTCCTTTCTGGGGCAACTTAGGGTTGAGTCACCTGCTCAGGGGAACAATTGAACTGTTGGGGTTTGAACCAACACATTTTCTGGCTTTTTCTTTGCCACAGTGTTTGACTTGACCTTGTTGCGCAATTTATTAAGACCAGACTGAAATGCTGGCATTCTTTATTACCCATGTGTTCAGCATTCCCACACTGTTCAGTCAGCCCCAAGATGGTGCATTAAAATGTTAAAGTTGAAGGTGGTGAGATTTATACAATACAGCTACAAGATATATGTGCACACATCTTATGCTTGTGGTGCTCCACCGATTTTTATGTTGCTGAATAAGTGCCCTGAATGCTAACGGTGTTCCTTCATGCTGTAGGGCGCGCTAACCCGTCCCTGCGCTGCGTCCTCATGGAGATGAACCGCATGGGCCCGGCATGTTCCTGCTTCCCAGTGCAGACCTTCACCGCAGGAGGCTCCTCCAAGATGCTCACCAAGAACTCCATCTTCAAGAACCCGGGCAAAGACAACTCAACGCTGGTGTGCGCAGGGGATGAAAGCTCGCAGTCAACTATGGTTAGACACTCGTTGTTTTTTTAAGCCATCACTTTTACATCTCATTTTTAAGCCGTAACGTTGTCTTACCAATATTTATTTATATTAGATAATATTTCAGATATAGAATATGACATTGGAAAAGAAACCACTTAATTTTACAATGCAGTTGTGCTATTGTCTTAGCCTGGCTGTCATGACCATGTTGTCTTTGCCTGTAATTAAAAAGCTCATGTAGCATTTTTCACTCCGCCTTGCCATAGATTTCAGGCATGGAAGTAGAACCAGCCATAGTGATTTGCTGCCTGTCGGACTCAGTGTTTGTTTTTCTCCTCTGCAGGTTTGGGATGCTGGCAGTGGCTCTCTGCTGCAGAAACTCCCCGCTGACCTCCCTGTCCTGGACATTTGCCCGTTCCAGGTGAACCAGGACCACTACCTTGCTGCACTGACCGAGAAGATGGTCAAGATCTACAAGTGGGAATAAGAAGAGCAGGTAGCAGCCAAAAGGGCTAAGTTGTATTTTATAGAATAATGCTTTATTTTATATATGTGCAACTGTGGCAGATTGTCAAGAGGTTTTACATGTGTTCGTTCATACCAAATAAAATAAAAAGAAGTCTGTATATATGTATATTTTTGGTTTCTAAAATAAATGTGTTGTATATAATATGGCTCTGAATATTTTTGAATGTGACAAACCATAACCAGAAAATGTTTATGACCTTAAAATACCAGTGAGGGTAGGGTGTGGGGGGGGTGGTGGTGGTGGTGGCACACAACACACAAGGCAGTGTCCTAAATATGCCAGTGCATTTGGATACCCAAATTCTGATTCCTCAGAGTAGTAGATCAAATTGTTAGATATGTCCTGAGATTATGCTGCTGTAAAGTTGGTTTTATTGTGTGTGTAGTGTGGGGTGGCAGGCAATCTGAACGCAATGCATTACTTTGAAAAGGGTTGTAATTAGATTGCATCATGCAAATCCTCTGCAAACACCCTGTCTACACACACAATCCAGCAGAAAGTGAAAGATTAATATGAATTGTGACTTGACCGAAAGCTAAGTCTTGAATTCTCTGAGGAGTCCCACACTATTTGCTGTTTGCTGTGCTTTGCTCAGCTGTGATGGTGCCCATATAACTCCGCTGTCTCCAAGGATTCTGCAAAGATCAATGATGATATTTTGTTGAAGGAAAAGGCAACCACACTCACAACTCAACAATGAATTCTGTTCAAATGGGACCTGTCTGCCAAGGAAAAACAAGGAGAATCTTTCACAACATGCACAATGCTTTCTTCCACTACATAAAGGTTATGTTTGTGTGGGGAGCCTATGGGAACTGACTCTGGTGGCCCAGTCGGATTGGTAATTATTTTTCATTATGTGTCAGCATTGTATGTACTCACATTTTACAGGCGATAAAAGAAAAGTTAAATTGCTATGGAAGTGATTTTTGTATTTATTATTAGATAATGAAAGTGGTAAACAACTCGTGCAAAAACAACTGCCACCTAAAGGATGGGGTTCCACGTTCATAGTCTGGTCAAGTTTTGATATAGTGGCGTGGTTGCAAATCACCCCCATCTGTGTAGTGAAACTTCTTGTTCCCTGTACAAAATAGGTAATTTTTCTTATCCGAAATAAGTTTCGTTTTTTTTCTTACTTTTGTTATTGATTGTCCGATGAGCGATGTAGAATTATGTTTTAAAATGCAAATGTAGAGCCTGTGCAACACCTTCGAAGAGGTTATCCAGCGTACGCACATCTATGCGCATGGCAACGCACACGCACAGTCAAAAAAAAAAAAAAGAGAGAAAGAACCCTAACGTTAGCTAGCTAGCCGCCTCTCTACAGTCGCCACCGCGTCGCCAGCTAATTGCTGAAGATGGCGGCTTGTAGACGTGTTCATTCTCTCCTGCTTTTGTTATCCTTATGTATATGTGTATACTTCGTTCAAGCAGGGAAAACACAGGCTGGTGCCAACGGGAATGTCGATAATAATGGAAGCCCCCAGAACCAAGGCGCTTTACCCGCCGCAGCGAATCCAGCTCCCGGGGCTGTGGCAGCGCAGCCCCGTCGTTCCACCGGCTGGAAGCTGGCTGAAGAGGAGGCCTGTCGGGAAGATCTGTTAAGGCTTTGTCCAAACAAGCATTCTTGGTCAAACAACTTAGCCGTGCTGGAATGTCTGCAAGATCATAAGGAGGTAAGAAGAGAAGAGAATGCTTGTGTAAAACGTGAGGCTCTGTGTAAGTAGCTGCTGCATAGCTTGCTAACCTAGCTAGTTGGCTAGATGTAGGTTGTCAATTGATTGTGGGTCAGCGGATCACATCTGGGCTAGACATCCTGGGCTTGATGTCGTTGGCAGTTGCAGTTGTTTGATTGTTAGCCTGCTAATGCTATTGAACGAGTGTACAATTTGAGTGAAATTTGTCTCCATCTAGCAGGCAAAATAGCTAATTTTATATACTTCCACCTTAGCCCTTGCGCTTAAACAAACATTGCAAGACAAAACGTGCTAACACTATTTACTTAGAAGGGTAAAAGAAAGCTATTCTCTAATTCTCAGCCATAACAACAGTGATGGCACTCTTTTTAACTCCTGTCTGAATTGGACATGTTAGCTGGCGCTGTCCAGTCCAAGAAGTTTGTATGCTCGATGATTTGTATGACAGTGCACGGGTCCCATTGATTGGATAAATGATTTCAGCTGCTGACCCAAACATTACAGCTCGTCCTCATCGGCCGGTTGGTCAGCTAACGTTTACCTGGGTCGTGTCTCTCCGAGTGACGTGTACCTATTTGGTTGTTATCTCGGCGACACCCAAGTTTGCATAAACGTAGCTTACTGCTGCAGTTGGTCATCATTTCGCGCATCATAGTGAGTGACTTGCAAACAACCAAAAATAAATGTACCGTCTGCAACGAGCCACATTATTGTTGTGTGACTATATTTATTTTTTTGTGGATTACTAGTAATGTAGCATGCACAAATAGGAGAGTGTGTGTCACATAGTAAGAAGTACAGTCTGTAATCACTTATCTCCTCCTGGGAAATCATTCTGGACATGGTAGCCAGTGCTGAGCCATTTTTTATTCATGTTCAGTGTCTCCATCTGTCACCATTACAGTTGGCTAGTGGGAAATTCCTTTGGCTGCTGGAGAAGCTTGCCTCTGTTGCCAAGCATATGGCAACTCACCTCAATATGGGTAGGCCATTTTTATAGGCCAGACACATCAGAGTGGTGATGAGAGTGGAGACATGGCACTTTCCTCAGTGTGGTCAGGCTCAATCAGGATGATGTCCCATCGGTGGATGACACTCTCACTCTCCAGACCCAGTGAAACCACTATAAGAACTGTGGCATATTGTAAATCAGAGTGGTTGCATGGAGTCTGAAGACATAGATGAAGCAAAAAGCTCTCAAAGAGTTCTCAAGAAAGCTCTCATGTACTGCCATCCGAGTATTCTTTTTTTTTTTTTTTTTTGCTGAATGGTACCAGGCCCAAGTTTCCCAGGGCTGAGAGCACTAATTATGAGATGCAACTCTTATAAGGAGGAACTGGAAGAATGGATCTTCACATCCGTCTCTCCAAATATTTCATCCCGCAATTAGCCTAGGCCTCTCAAGGTCAGCAATAAAGTTGTGCTGGACCCTGCTTGTCTTCGGGTCACGTCACCAAACATCCCATTCACAGAGGCACTCCGAGAGACTTTTTGCGGTCCCGTGCTGCCCTCACCCCCCCCCCCCCCCACCACCATCTCCGACAGGAGTTGGACTGTTTGTCAGAGCTGTCCTCCCCAATCACAGGGCCCAATGCCTATTCTATAATAAGGCCTGTGGGCAAAGTGAAGGCATGCAGCCGTGGTGGCGTGCAGTGCCAGCGCCAGCCTCCCTCTCTGGCCCGGGCGTCTGATGTGGCTAGGCTGTGGGGCTCTTGATCATGGGTGTTGTGTTTCGCCCTTCCCTTCCCTTTCCTCCCCTGCCCTCCCCTCCCCTCCCCTCCCTGCTGTCAGAGCTTCATCCCTGGCTTTGTGGTCCAAGGAAAAGTCTTTCACGGCTTCCTTTTCAGAAGCTACATCCGTGCCAGCCCCAACTTGACCTAACTGGAGAGTGACACTCGCTTTATAAAAGAGTGGCAGAAAGCAGCATTGCACACTCTTTATTAGCGATGCTTAGATCCGTTCAAGTGACTGGCTGCTTTGTGGCCATCTCTTTTTTTTAATGTCTTTTGACTCCTTGCACGGTTGGATGTCCGTGGCAAACAGACATCAGACGATGGCCATACAATGAGTGCAGACTATTCCTTTGCTCAGACGGACGACTTTAAGAGCTACCACAGGAGGAGTTTAAAAGGCTTTGCAGCAGAACGAGGTCACAGCAGGTTGGGCTGTCAGATTGATTGGATTTGAGAGCCTGTTTTTAGACCATCGCTGCACTCATCAAGGTTTCTCTTTGTGAATCAAAAATGCTCCTATTCTGTTAGGTCATGTCACTCCTATGATTCTGTGGCCAACACAGCACTGCGCTCAGGTGAGGTTGCCCCAGGCAATAGGCCAGGCTGAGCTGCTGCTTTCTGTCGATGCATCATAGCATTAGCTCAGAAACAGTTTGCTGTGAGGTGAGGTTGAGGATCTTTGCTGCATATGGGAAACCTGCCAAAACAAACGATCGCCAGATGCTTACATTTTACTTTTACTTCTTTTTTTTCAGACTAGCATTCCAAGGAGGATAGACCTGAGACTTTTTTTTTTAAAAGGATGCAGTCTTGTCTCTAGAATATCACATTGACATTGATAGTTCCTCCAGAATGTGTGTGGTGGTGACCATATGAGGTCGGTCTACTATGTGCAGTTGTTCATACCTGGTTTTACACAAGAATACACGCAGAGGAGGGAGTATATCTCCGAGAGGGATAAATACACAGGTCACGTTTCTTCGGCTGATTTGAATCAAGTGAAATTGGGAGTTGTAGCGCACGTCGCTGAAATAAGATAGATCTGTGCGCTGCAAACAAATGAGATTCTGAGGGATGAGAATAACTTAGATCTTGGCTGCTTTGGCTAAAGGAAATGAGCCCCGTGGATTTTGTGGAAGAGATTTGAGCAGATTCTCCCAGCTCTCCGAGGCTGGGCCGGGGCTTTGGGCTCACAGTCTCCCTGGGATTTGGCATCTGCCGCTTTAGAGGCTGTGGCGTGTGGGCCGGATGTACTCGGTTAGCTCCCCCCGAGCCCCACCATTTCCTAATCCCCCCCCCCCCCCCAGTCTCCCAGGCCTTTCGGAAGACACGCTGTGCAGCCCCCTCCCCATGCCACCTCCAATCCGTGCAAATGTAATCCTTACCCAGGTGAACCAACTGGACCAGTTTTTCTGTTCATTTTTGCCTGCCTCCCAGCCTGCCTGCCTGCTCCTTGGCTGCTTCTTCTTTTGGAAAGAAATTCCGGTGGGAGGTGTGGGTTAGGATCCAGGGTTAGGACTGGTGTGCATTAGACATTTCTCAAATAGTTTATCGGCACAGGGAATGAGTGTGTCCCTGCTCAACATCACTACACTGTTATGTGTGTGACAGGCTTCTGAAGATAGTCATGTAGCTCTTCAAGACTGATGGAAGACCAACTTACTGTAGAGGGAGGGAGTTCACTTAAGGACTTGAGGAGCCTTCACCATGTCTTGGTGATTCTGTGTTGATTTTGGCAAACGACTGAAATAGAGAGCTGGTTTGGTGAGTTGGGCTGATACTGTTTGGCACATGTTTGCCAACAGAGCAGATGGGACATGGGCAATGATGCAGGGGAGCAGGGAGACTTGCTGTATGAAGCCTATCCCTTATGAAAGAAACATAAGGCAGAAATGGTGCACCAATAAACCCAGAAGCAGCCTATTTGACACTGACTGTGCACGGACACTTTTGCTTTTTTTCCCCTGAATTTTGTGTCCTGCACCTGACCCCATTAGAGACCCCCTTACCCCAAACACTCTACTTTCCCCCCCGTTTCCGGCGCTTATTTACTCTGGCGTCAGTTCAGAGCAGACCGGTGCTTTTATGAAGCTTGTGGAGAAGCAAAGTTGTTTGTTGCGCTTATTTGTGCAGTGGCTTCTCAATGTTGGCTTCAGTTGGATCGTGGGAGTGAATATTAAGGGCTGTTTTAAATAGGCTGAGCATTTCAATATTAGACCTTCCTAGAGTCCCAGTTTGGAATCAGAAACTGCTGGGTCAGTGAAGTAGATGCAGCAGTTTCTGCAGAACTGATGTGTTTTCTGCAATGACACACTCCTTTGTTTTTCTTGCTCTGAACTGGATGGCAGAAGGTCACGGGGGTTATCATGATATTTGATAACTGGCTGGTTAATGCATTGATGCTTGTTTACCAGTGATGGTTGATTTCGAGAGAGAGGCTGGCCCCTAAGGATGTTTGATGGAGCAGCAGCTGTCCACATTGAATGACTGTGTGTGTGTGTGTGTGTGTGTGTCTTGTGCACAAGACAACAGCGCAAGAGTGCATGGTGACTCACACTGTCAGAGCTGTGTTTAATTGGTTGAGGAAATGCACTGAATGGAGATTTGTCGCACTAAAAAGCATGGCGTAAGCCATCAGTCAGTCAGACAGACGGGCGTTGGGAGATGGCATCTGAGTGTGACTTGGACCCGCTTGCTTGCAGAAACAAAGACGAAAATGCCTTACTTTGTTTGTTGATTAGTGTTTTGATTAGACTGATGTAATTGAAGTTACTCTGGGGCCTGTTGTTTTTAATCATCAGTGCCTCTTTGATGATTGTGGTAAGTGATGTTAATATGTGGTTTGCTTTTGAATTAAGAATGGATCTTTGCCTCTACCCATTCAATGTCATAAGAGCTTCGTGGACCTTATAGAGCAATGTGACTAAGGACCACGTCTTGGAATCCCTAGATGACTTTCTACCTGTACCCCTACTGGGCTACCTTGGCTATTTGTCACCTATGTGTTCAGGGGGACATTTAATGTTCAGTTAGCCTTGCTGTTGTTGCTGCCGTCCTCTTCACCTCTCCTGAAGCAAGAGAATCTACCATCTGGTCGGATGTTAAGACACAGAGCAGGCCTGAGCCTTTCTTGTTTGCAGACCAGGTGGAACATGAATCAGCACGGCTCATATCCCCTCAAGGTTTGGTTCTCTCAAGTCTGGACGGCCCATTTATGACCCAGAGTGCGTCAGAGGGCTGCAAGAAGCCCCATTTACCTTACCTGTGCCTCTGGTTCTTGCTCGTCTCCTCCTCTGGGGCTCTGAGTCTGTGCTGTAGGCCATCATATGGTTAATGCAGCCACAAGCCCTAGCCACCGACAAAGTGGGTGTAGGCTGTCGCTATGGTGACGACGTCCTAGAAGTCGTCAAAAAGCATTGCCCCTCTGGGAAGGAAGCTGTCTGGTTATCATCGCAGATGTTCGCACTTTCATAAAGACAGGGTGACATTCGGTCATGTTCAGTCTAGTTCATGTCTTTCGTAGCCTACCTATGCTATCCTATGCTGTGTGTGTGTGTGTGTGTGTGTGTGTGTGTGTGTGTGTGTGTGTGTGTGTGTGTGTTCTTGCCTGACCGTTGGTATATTTGAATGTATTTGAATGAGAGGAGAACAGCACCTGTCAGAGGAAGCGTGGGCTTCAATTGTGACCCTTGCCCTGTAGGTTTAGAAATGCGTCTAAGATGTTCCTCAGATACTCAGCCTCCAACACCAGGGCTGCCTTCACTGTTTATCACAACCAGGCAGATTTGTGTATCCCATTTTGTGTGTGTGTGTGTGTGTGTGTGTGTGTGTGTGTGTGTGTGTGATAAATGTCCGTCTGTATCCATTGGCTTTGTGTGACTGGAAAAGGCTGGGGTTGTAAATGGTCAGTGTTTGGGATTGTGTCGAAATAGCCATCATCATCTCTGCCGTCTTACAAAAGCTCCCAATTCATTCAGCCGTTTAGCTGACCACACTGATTCCTTTGTATGGTGTGTGTGTGTGTAGGCTACTGAAGGACATAAAACTCTGTGTATGTGTGTACTCTTGTGCACTAGTGTGAGAGTCTATGTTAGTCAGGCAGAGGTTTGCCTGTTTAAGAATAGCCTCTGCAACTCATGGGAAACAGCCTCCAGCATGAAGAAAGATGTCTGTTTTTGAGTCTCTCTTTGCCCTCTCTCACTTTCTTTTTTTGTTCTCTCTCTCTCTCTCTCTCTCTCTCTCTCTCTCTCTCTCTCCCTCTCTCTCACTCTCTCCCTCTCTCTCACTCTCTCCCCTTCCCTCTCTCTTTCCATTTCCCCACAGGATACGGAGCTCTCTCCTGACTGCAATCATGTAAGTCGTTCTGTGCTCAGCAAAGTCTCTTTAATGGCCTCTGTCTCCTCCGACGTGTCCGGTAGTAGTTCAGATTCCCTCCTCTCTGAATGAGTGAAGTTAATGGAAGAGAATCCCCATCTACCTTTAGTGCCATCTAGTCTGGATGGCTGCCTGTTATTGCAGCTCATTTTCATTTCACTGAGATAGCAGTCTGGATCTAACATTTCACCCTGGACACCAGTGTGACAGTTGAGGAAATTAGCCTACGTTTGTTTTGAAATTGAAAGTGACCTGTGGTAAACAGCTTTAACACTACCTGTCACATAATTGCTGTAGGAAGAAAGTGTAAGTTTATACAGTTAAGATGAATCCATCTTACAGTCCCATTATGAATTCCTCATCAGAGAGAGAGAGAGAGAGTGTGTCTTGACTTGAAATGTTAAATACAGAACACGCCACCATAGTTGAGAATCTCAGAGATGCGCTCAGAGCGTGTCTACACCCCGCCATCCCTCATCAAGCCTCCCATCTGCAGTCTAGCTGCAGGGGGCTAAATCAATATTGTACAGGAAGTGAAGCTGTCCTGCCCGTATTCCGATTGCATAACATCTGGCAGGTGTTGTTGATTACATGTAATATGATTACTTCCTCCACTCAAGTGCTGCAGTAGCTCAGCTTACCATGGCGAGCGGATGTCTGTAAACAGCGAGGCGGCATCACGAGCGTCTGTGACAGCATGATGTCTAAGCAGTTTTTTTGGCTCCATCTCCTTGTGTACCTGCTTGCTTCATTCCACTGATTGTTGCTGGCTGGCTGAAAATGTTGGTGGAAAATGCGAGTTTCTAATGTGTCACAATCATCTTGCAGCTACTGTGGAACTACAAGTTAAACTTGACCACCGACCCCAAGTTCGAGTCTGTGGCAATGGAGGTGTGCAAGAGCACCATCAATGAAGTGAGTGGTTATTCGTTTAAAATGTGTTCAGTAATAATTCAAATGTGGCTGTTGATTTTTCTTTTAAAATCATTGTGGGTAGTTTCACACTATACATTCCTGTGTCCCACTCTTGTCTAGATTAAGGAATGTGCCCAAGAGGAGAAGGGGAAGGGGTACCTTGTGTCCTGTTTGGTTGATCACCGTGGCAACATCAGCGAACACCACTGCAATCAGTACATAACTAAAATGACCACCATAATCTTCAGCGATTACCGCCTTATCTGCGGCTTTATGGACAAATGTCGTGAGGACATCAACACACTTCACTGTGGAAGTATCAATACGGGAGAGAAGGTGAGTGCTCTTCCAGCTTGTATCTTTCTTCTATTTAAAATGGCATTCCACTTGGCTCAATACTTGGCCCCAGCTTTTTATGATTTGAATTTACACAAACACTGATGAATAGACTTTAATCACACACTGATTGTTATCCTCCATCTCTGTCTCTCTGTCAGGATGTACATTCTCAGGGTGAGGTGATAGCCTGTCTGGAGAAAGGACTGGTGTCTGAGGCCGAGCAGCAGGCGGGGCAGCAGGCGGGGCAGCAGGCGGACCAACAGGTGGGGCACCCGGGCATCAAGGACGAATGCAAGAAGGCCATCATGCGAGTGGCAGAGCTCTCGTCAGACGACTTTCACCTGGATCGACACCTCTACTTCGCCTGCCGCGATGACCGCGAGCGCTTCTGTGAAAATGTAGGTGGCCGCTGTTCAGGTGCTAGAAGGTGCTTGTGTTAATCTAGTGGCCACTGGGACTTGTGAAAACAGTGCGTGAGGTGGAGAAAGAGGTGGTGTGGCTGGTATGAATATGGGGGTATTAAAATTACAATGAATGAATGTATGTATATATTGATTCTTCAATTATATGTAGATTATGTCCTTTTGTTTCAACACGGCCTGATTCAACTGTTGCATCTCTTTGCACATATTCCACATTCTGTTCATATTTCATTCTCTTCCTGCACTGGCCCCGGGTCTATACTGTGACACTGTCTGTAGAGATAAGGTGGACTATTATGCTTTTGCCATGTCTGTTCTGCCTGCACTGTCTGGCTGCTAGATTGTCACAGCCACAGGCTATCTGGCCTCTGTACGCTGGCGCCAGAGGAGCTGCCTTCATTAACATCATGACCATCGCTGAATGCTTGGCCGATCAGCTTATCAGTTCCAATAAGCATTTCTCCAATTCCAACACCATCCTCCATCAACCAGGAACTACCGTGAATTAACATTTGACTTGAGCGGCTGTTGGATGCTTATGTGAAGCATGCAGTCCCACCCTTGAAGTGATGGTTCAGAGTAATTCCAATCATAGCCATGGTATCCGAGTGTTGTTGATGGCAAGGAAAGAGAAAAGAATCTAGAACAACCTAGACCGAATGGCGAACATGCTGCTTATTCAATGGAATGAGCTCACTTTCACTTTCGATACTCTATGTTCCATTCTTTTAGCATAAGCTAGCGGTTTGCTATTGGGTCTATGTTTTTCTAAATTCTTTCCTTCCCACCTCCATCGACAGCGCTTGGCAAGCTCATCCAATTCTATGATTAGAATTACTATTAGAATTACTCTGAATTAGACTTTAATGCACATCATTGTAAACAAACTCTGTTTTAGATTTTTCAATGCCTGACTGGATCTGTTTTCATTTTTAGTATCAAAACAGACTCTCGGCAAGAAGTAAGAAGGGGAGATGCAGTAATATTTAGGGATATTTACAGAGCAACATGCTGTGGTGTGTGCTAAACTAATTTTGAAACTGTAGCACCAGTGTTGATTTGTGCAGTGGGCGATGTGGTTTGGCACACACTCCCTAAATTACACTTTATACCCACACAAGTAGTAAACATGCTGCAATTCATCCAAATTTCACCTACTTTGACACCGTTTATATGATAATTAATATATTAATGCTGGATGTGAAATGTGAGCGCTTTGATAGTGGTGTCAGAACATTCTCTGTTGCGTTCCAGACTGCCGCAGGAGAGGGGCGGGTCTACAAGTGCCTCTTCAACCACAAATTTGAGGATGGCATGTCAGAAAAGGTAAGACTGCTCAAATCTCAGCGTCCTGACATGTACACCTTTCTGCTGGCTACTGCTCCAAGAGCGGTGTTTTAAAATCCCAAGACTGCCTCTCTTATTGTGTAATAAAATCTTCTTTTCTTAGAGACAGTTGTTTTCGCTTTTATACGTTGAGTTATAAAAAAATATATTTCTTGTCATTTGAAAAAGAAAGGGTATTGCTCAGCCAAAGCCAGAGTTTGCCATTGTTAGTCTTTCATAAGCATTTAAATGCTTATGATTAAAGGAGAGCACAGATAGATGGTGAGTGCTAGGCTTTGTGGCAGCACAAGGCTTAGCACAGCATCTAGCATTGAAATCTAGCCAAGATTTTCTTTCCTTTTTTTTTTTTTTGTTTTTGTTTGAGTTTTCACCGAGGGCTTATTGGGAATTGTGCTCCCTAAGAATTGATCTGCTCCTGGCCTCTCTGCCCTGCCCTGCCCTGCCCTGCCCTGCCCTGCCCTGCCCTGCCCTGCCCTGCCCTGCCTCGTGCACTGACCAGATGGAGCTCTAAAAGTGCTAAGTGTCCACTCCACTGCAGATACAGTTGTGTTCAAAATAATAGCAGTCTGCTTAAAAAATTGAGTAAAGCCCAAAATACTTATAATAGTTTTTATTTCCATGCATTGGGAACACTGCACATTATATTTTAAATCAAAACATGAAGAAAAAAGCAG
>JASCQY010000118.1:2783136-2803919 GCA_030264315.1 Sardinella tawilis
CCCCCCCGGCTTGGTCTCCCCCTGCTGCTTGATCTTTCCACCATTTTCTGTTGATTTGTAGAGGGTTTTATAACTTGTTTGGATTTTATTATTTTGGGATATGCAACTTTAAAAATAACTTGTGCTATTTGTTGTGTTGGAAAGGCTGCAGGTTAGCAGCATGGCCAATGTTATTTGTGTGTTTGTGTGTGTGTGTTTGTGTGTGCGTGTCCGCAGGAGTAGGTGCCTGTCTGTGTGTGCATCGGAGAAATGGATTGTTTTGTTGTCTTAATCAACTTTTCGATTAAGTGCGTGTGTATGTGAGTGCTGGTTTGAGGTAAGCTACGGTTGTGGTGATGGTGGTGGCGGCGGCTCATGCTATGAGTATTAATCTCGTTAGTTGCCCTGAGACTGCTGCCTGAGGAGAGAGAGAGAAAGCGAGAAAGTGAGAGATTAGAGGTAAAGAGAGAAGGATGGTCTCCTTTCCCAATCAAAGCAGCCACTGGATCCCCTGCAGGTCCCCACTGGGGGGGCCACCAGGGCCAGAGCCGCCATGCTTCACCTCCAGTCACCTCCAGTGACCACAGCCGCCATAACCTTACAAGAATATCTACACATGATAGTGGTGGTGATGATGTGTGTACTAATGTTTGACTGATGTTTTTTTTGTTTGTTTTTGTTCTGTTCTGTTTTTTTTGTTTTATTTTGTTTTTAAGTCTGCAAAGTCTCAGATCCGCACATGCAGTGCTCTATGTGGTACAGAGAATATCCTCTAAGAATAATATATACGACTTGTGCAACAGTATTGTTAATAATGCTAGGTAGAGATCTCTTCCAAAGCGGTTAGATGTGTCAAGCTCTGGATGCACTCAGGCTGCTGGTGTCTAAGGCACAGGAGCTCTGGAAAGGACGGGTACAAGTGTGAGGCACTGGTCAATGCAGATGAAGTTAACAGGGTACCATGGGCAGCTTCCTGAGTCAAAATTCTGAGTGTGAATGTGTGTGTGTGTGTGTGTGTGTGTGTGTGTGTGCGTGCTGTGGATATCGGAGGGACTAACCCCCACGCCATAGCCACGGCTATTTGGACTCATTGCCATAGATCCCTAAGATATGCATGTGGCCGCTCACCCAGTCCTCGGAGAGAGCTAATATTGCGTAGTTGCCGAGGTGCTAGGTAACCATACGTAAGGGAGACCCCGTTCAGCCGTTTCCCCAAAAGCGTAGTCGCAAAGCATAGTTGCTAACCAAGTGAGCAATTTTGTTGGTTGCAATGCAATTTTCCATTGCCAACCAAGTTAGTTGCTAACTGGCTTGCAACTATGCTTTTGGGAAACGGACCCCAGGGTGGCATTGTTCATGGGTGTCACGATTAGTACTGAAGACTCAGTCGGCTCATTGCACAATACTGAATCTTCCACGACTTAGTATTTAAACTGTGCACAATTCAGCCCTCGTATCGGGTAGGGTTTGCCCCGGCCTTATTTATTTTAGAAAAAAAGCAAAGAAAAGATTCTTAGCGGATTTGGTTTTTTTGGGGGGGTTGGTTTGTGGAGATCGTTGTTCATGGATGAGTTCATTTTTGGGTTTGACATATTCTGAATTGCTTTGGGGTTGAGATGTTCCGGGCTGATTTTGAATGTTGTCATGAATGATAACTTCTGGACGCGTCAGCTGACTGCTCAGCGCCTGCTCTCGGCCAGTGGAGCGAGTTTGGGTCGCGAGGGACCGTGGCAGTGTGTAGAGGGAGAGTGGATGGAGGCAACCAATAAGAATGAAGCCAATCCGGGGGCTTCACAGCCTCTCGCTCTGGGGTGGAGTTGCACTCACAGTTTATCGGCCTTCAGTTGAACTAGAGCATAGCTGTTTCAGCAGAGACACCACCCTCTTGTCGTCTCCCTCACCGCTCATGAGCTGCCCTAGAGGTGATCAGCCATTGGCCCGTCTCGCAATCCGATCTCTCCTGCCAGAGGTCAAAGGTCAGAGCAGTCTTTTATGAGCCCTGGGTGTGAGTGGCTCCATGCACCCCACCCCACCCCCACCCTGTGTGCGTGCCTGCTGTATTCCCCTCCAACGCCTTTTATTCTCCCTTCACACACCACTCCAGCCCCACTCACCAAGTACCAGTGTCCCATTGGCTGGTGTGTTATTTTGACCAGCACTGCAACCAATCGGCTGTCTTCTCAGACAACCCCCGCTCCTACCCCGCACACTTGTGCAGAATTGGCCTTGTAGTCTGGAACGTGTACTTTTACTGTACAGAGCATAAAGTTGACCTTGCAGATTTATTTTTCAGACTTCAAATGTGCTTTCTAACTCCTGCTTGACGTCACGAGTGAGGGAAGCCTGTGTATATAGCTGTAAACATTTGCATCAGGAAAAACAAAAAAAAGAAACGAGTCAACCCAATATTAAAGCGCCCAAATGACCAGATGTTGTGGCAATTCAAGGATCCCGTGAAGAATGGGTTGATTCATGCTCAGCATGGAATGTTGTCGGGATAAATGGTCTCAATATTGTTTATGCACTTACTGTATAGGAGTGAGCAAACAGCTAGACTGCCCGTCAGCACCCCCAATGTTGCACATGAATGAGTCACTTCACCGACCCAAAGGTTTTTGGACTTACGTTCCGTTAAAACGCTCTGGTCTTTGCTGGTGTCTGTGCATTTTTCTATGCATTTGTTCTCAACGTTATCAGAAAGCTCTCCCTCAGCTGCCCCCCACTCTCTCCCATGGGCCTCAGTGCCTTGTGAATGCACCAGAGTTGAGAGTGGGGGGCGGGAGGGAGTCATGACCCCCCCCCCCCCCCCACCCCCAGTCAGCCCCCTCCAGCCCTCAGCTGATGCCCTCAGCTGCTCCACACCAGACAAACAGGTACATTACTCACACTGTACAAAAAACATGGTCAACTGGAAGTTTTTCTGATCCTCAATTTTCTCTGTCATTTTCTGGACAAAACAACTGTCTCACTCGCTTACATGTACATATGCCGGTCTGAAAAAAGACAGTATTTTTTTTTTAACTGTCTGTGTACGTGTAAAGTGAGTTTCTTGAAGTCCAGCTGAAATATAAAATGACGTTACTTTACTGATCAAGTGATAAATGGTTCTAAAACATTTGTTTTTGTATTTTTATTTTTACCTTTTTTCTCTCAAAGATGATGATGCCATGTACTATTGAGATGTAACAGAGTAACATTGTGCATTTCTTTATGTTCTTGTAATTTTTTTTTCTGTACAGGTCAAATTGAAAAGTTGTTAATAAAATCGGTCTACTGCTTTTTATATTGCAGTTTATGTTAGTCATTGCATATTTGTTATATTTACTTGGAGGGTTTCCACAGGTTTCAACAACTTGCATTTAAGAATTTGGAAGACCTTTTTATGATCATTATGATTGAAATAGATCAACATGACGCCATTTCTTGCCAAAAATATGCAGTCGGATTTGAAGTGAAATTTATGGATTCTATGTCCGTAGGATATATACTTTTTAATGATGCTATTGACCACAACTACCAACTTCACATGAAAGAATTCTATTCAGACTAATTTAACCAACAGCACAGACTTTAAGACTTTTTAATGCTTGAAATTCATATTTAAAAATTTAGACTTTAAAACCCCTCACCGCAGTTTGGTGCAGATGTTCATTGTTTTCAGAAATATTTTTGGTAGCATTATTAGATTCGGATAGGGTTTAACATAGATATACCAAAACAGTTAACACATTAAAGTGGTAGATTGTCAATGAGGGGTTTAAATGGTCACAGTAGAAGCAGATGACAGCCAGAATTTCCAGAGGGTTGAAAGTTTAAGGAATGAGCTGGCTGCCAGTGATACTTTTAAGACAGTCTTATATTGCATATCGAATTCTATAGGCAAGACATTTTAAAAATGATTAAGATGGTTTCTCCCAGTAATAACTACATAAGAACCATGACACAAGTTTTTCTAACGGGCAACCAACCAGTTTGATTAGAAAATGACACCTTCCTGTGTTCTGTAAAGGTGAGAATTAGAATGACCCACTCTGAAACTTTTTAAATCTGCATCACATTTTAATTTTAAGGCTGCAAATTTAATGTTAATTTAAGCACCTGACACTGGGTGTTGCTTGACTTATTCCACCTTTTTAACACATGATAAAAATTCCCTGTGGGGATGGAAGTCAAAGTGGCTCTCCTCTCACGGTGACTGTGAGAGCGAGGGCTTTTTGCCACCAAGGTGAGACATTTTTGTGAGTATACGTACCCACGTTCTCCTTCTTATTTGCAATCCCTCCATTTTCTTAACACATCCTTGAAAAAGAACAGCAACCACTTTTTATAGATTGCATAGACCACTTATAAAGCAACTATTGTTCGGATGTGTTTTATGTTGACTTATAGAATGGCACCCTAGCCAAACAGACTAGTCGAAGGGTTGAATACTTTAATTGATTTAGGGTGTTTCTCATTCATCAATAAATATCCCAGCTTCTGGACAAGTGGACCATGATGGCAAACACCAAAGCAGATGACAGATAAATAATAAATGTAAGGTAATAAATAAGGGCAAAATATTTCACTGCAATTAAAAAAATTCTGTATGATGCTTCAAGCCTGTCAATGTATCTATCAAAAATATAATACAAATGGTGCTAAGATCCAGACGGTATCTTTTAAAGAATAATGTCATTCATTTTTACAAAACTAAGTAAAACTTCATAATGTCATTTCAATTCACATGGAATGTTTCCTTTACTCTGGGGCACCGTGCAGTGGAAAAATTCCACATGGCCCATAGACAGGACAAACACAAGCCCTTTTTGTGTCTCAATTGTCACTGGCCCTAGACAACCCCCCCCCCCTCAATTCTCCATCCATCTCTTCCTATGTCCCTCTCTAGAAGGTATATGGCGACACAAACAGGGTGACCTTGGTGACGTAACGGCCCAGCAGCTTGCGCTTCTCCAGCTCACTCATCTCCACCTCGGCGAAGAGCGTGGCTGGGCCCTGCGGGGGAGCCACCAGCAGCAGCTGGCCCGTCATCTGGCCCGACCGCTGAACGGAGAAGTGTCGCCGCCCGCGGTTCCCTAGTAGCCCAAAGCGCAGTGTGTCTCCCAGCTGACGGGCAGCCGACACGCGGAACAGAACTCGCGGGGCGGATATGTTGGACACCACTGCCATGTAGTGGAAGGACACGGAGGTAGGGGCCTGCAGGCAAGCCCTGTCCCATACCATGCAGGGGTTTCGCTCACAACGCCTACGGACAAATGGCAGTGAGTGGGTTATAAGGAACGATCCAGAAATTTCTCTTTTTTGCATACTTGGGTAGATCTATTTTACTGAAAAGTGTAACTGCACCCCATAACTCCACCTACTTCATATTTCTGAAAAAGGCTTTCAAAATGGGTGGGGATGTTAGAGAAAGTTGGAAGGGAGGGGGTTGAAGAGGTGCGGAGATATAATGGGCTGACAAACTTCGAAGAGTGCTGCAGAATCAACCCTCAAACTCCTTGTAATTTGAAAAACATTCCTTATGGAAATGTACATTGATAATAAACAATCTTCTATCAATCTGCTATCACTCTCTGGCGACATTCCTACAATTTCCAGCCACTGCTTGGCCATATGTGGGTTGGTGGGAAAAGCCCAAGGTGTTCCCAAGGTTTTGGAATGGACACCTGTGAACCCTGATGATTTTGTGTTAATCTGGGAATGAGTGCTGCAGACATGGCTCATCACAGGTAATCTCAGGGCAGCAGGTGTGGGGTGTTTCATTCCTAATTTGTGATGAGCCAGTGATGTCATAGTGCCCCAAAAGTACATTTCAACATCTGCATTTGGATCAAAATGTTATGGCATGTTTCAAACTGTAGAGGGCGCAGAGAGCTATTTCTCACATATAAAATGCCACATAAATGTAATTTCATTCAATCAGAATCTCAGAAAACATATTTTGGGATGCAGTTACTCTTTAAATTCTTTAGTATTGCAAATTTAGTATTGCAACCAAGAGAAAGTATTTGTGAGTCCATTAAGCATTAATCTCTTTAAGTGCTGCCCTTTTCAATGCAAGGCAGCAGGTCAAACATTCTTATTTTCTCTGTGAATTACAAGAACACCGCCCCACACACATACACCCCAAAAAATCCCAAAGATTCAATCTGACACCTTCTTGGACAAAAAATAGGAGCCACTCACCCAGTTACATGTAAACATGTAATTTTACTCCTCAAAAACAGAATGATGGCTTAGAAGCGGTGAGTCATCTGCTGTCTACCACAAACCTCTCAGGTTCAGAGACTTTGCAACAACAACATGCAGCGCATTCAGTCCTGTTAGCTTCTTACACTCCACGTCTCTGACCAGGGTCATCCCATATCTGTGCTCTTACTCGACCTGTTCTGAAAGCATTGGCGATGAAGAGGAAAGATTGGCCATACTCACAGTGTCGAGGTCTTTACGTAGGTGGCATTTCTAAAGTACGGGCACTCTGCCTCCACGCATTCATAGCCTCCATACGTGTTCACACACGCCTTGGCCTGCGTGCAGTTGTGCTGCCCAGTTTCACACTCGTCAATGTCTGCAATGAAAACAGATTACATTTTTCTTCTTAGTTGAAAACATATTAGTAGTCTAGATTTGACTCACTTTAGGACCTTCTAAAACTTTCACAATGAGCACAGAATTTGTCTTTAGCTTCAAATTACTGGTCCCGCCTGTCAATCACGTTGATCATAATTGTCCAACATTCCTTCCTACTAGAAAATATTTACCTTTATTTACTTTATGTACCTTTATGTATCTTATTTACATTTGCTATGTAAATCTAAACATTCATCCGGCTGCAATTCTTTGATGTTTACAAGCGTTTGCTACTACAGATTTCTGGTACCACAGCCACTTTCAGTTTGGAAACATCAGCCCCTATGGCCCCTGACTAGTGGCTGAAGAAAACGCTACGCTATTGCATCAATCACTGTCACACGAGCCTGAGTTAAGTCAGACCCACCTTGATCAAATGTGAAATGTCCTCTGCAGGTCTGTTAGGAGACGAGCCCATGGCAGCCCATTTTCAAATCACCAAAAAACACTTATCCAGCACAGGCCAGGGTTTTATATGATTGACAACCAATAACGGCATCTGCATTGCTATCAGCGTCTACACTATGGTTGTGTACAGCTGCAATTAAAACTAGTTTACATCTAAGATAAGTCTGCTGCATCACTGAAGAGTTTGCAAGAGTGAATTGTTTTGATTTAAATTCAATTTAACACATTAGACACTGGCCTGGAAATGGGAAGTCAATCACTCGTTCTCAGACCCATATTCAATCTTGATTGTACAGAAGTGCAGTCTAGGTTTACCCAGACCAGGGCCAGACTAGCATCTCCGTACAAAGAAAATAAGCAAAGACGCTAGATGGGCCACGCCAGGCTACCTCACCATTATCATAATGGAATAAATTGCTTGGCTTATTGCATTTAGGCCTCTGGCCAATTCTTCTTTCACCAAGAACTATTTTATTGCAGCTCGAAAGTAACAACTAATAAAAGCTGCAGTACACATTGTACCGCAATGAGAGCATTTTATTGTGGGACACTTGCCATTTCATTTATTAATCCCATTTAGGTGCTCAGTCTTACTTCAGGGAGAGTACAGAGATCCACCTCACTTTTAGCCTCTAGCTCCCATCTGGCTGGATCTCAAGACTGATGCTGCTGGCAACTTCTGGCTCTGTATTAAGACACCCTTCAGGTCCACTTAAGCCAAACAGTGTGACCTATCAAGCCAAGAACTATTTTGTGAAAGTGTGATTTGACACAAATGAAACCCCTGCGCAGGAGATAAAAACTCTTTAAGAAGATGAGCCGGTGGCCGTAGGGACAATCTCTGACCTTGGCAGCTGTGGAAGTCTCGACCGAGGTTGTAGCCGGGAGGGCAGACACAGCGATAACTTCCTGCTGTGTTGACACAGTTGTGCACACACAGGCGGACAGACTGAGTCCTGCGATAGAGCTCGCATTCATCAATGTCTGAAACACACAGACACATACACACACACACTAACAAATGCTGCTATGTCCACTGCTTAAAACCCACTCAGGGACTCTTAAACGAACAAAATCAACATTATTCACATACATCCATAAACATGTTTGCCTAAGTAAAGTCTTATAGGACTTCCTCATAATTCTTTCTCATTAGGATGGACGTAGGTCCAGAAGGCACCTGTGCAAACGCTGTTGTCCGAGCCAGTCAGAGTGTAACCTCCTTCGCAGGTGCAGTGGGTGGAGCCCTGCAGGTGGATGCATCGGGCGGCTCGCACAAAGTCTGAGGCGGTGGCAAGAGACGTAACAGGAGCCAAGGTGGTTGGCGAGGTAACTGAGCTGTCAGACTGCCTGCCCACTGCAAAAGAGGGAAGAATTTCCCCCTTGTTTATTACTACAGATGTCTGTTTATAAGCATGTAATAGCCTGCCTATTGATGTCACTCAGGTATCACTTACACTTGCAGAAGGGCTCCTGTCCACTCCAGGTGAGAGACTCTTGGCACACCCTGGTCTCAGAGCCTACCAGTTCATATCCAGAGCTGCACAGGAAGTGCACCTCATGACCCACAGCAAGAACTCCACCCAGCCTTCGTCCATTCTCCAGAGGCTCCGGGACAGGACATGTGGCTACAGACAACAAACGAGCATTGACAGGCGTACAGGTTAAGTATATAAACTGAATTGGTGACTAGGTCTGAGTATACTTGAGAAATACTAGGCACATTGGGTATATTTAAAGTAGGTTTGGGTTCCTCACAAGAGAAAAGCATAGGCAATATCAGCAATTGATCATTAGAAGACCTAGTATAGGCTCTATTGACTGACCCACCATCAGAAGACCTAGGTTCTATTGACTGACCCGCCATTGCTTCACAGAGTAGAGGTGTCTGCTAAATATTGATCAACTTTAACATTTATCCAGCTAATGCACAAGATATCTGATCTGCCTGTTATATATTCTAAAACTAAACTTGTAAAACACTTGTAAGAATGTTTAGTAAGAATCTAAACATACAGTAACATACAAGAGAAGGCAACGTGTGTTACATCGATCTCACCGGTGCTGTTGATGTTGCCACTCTTGATACTGGGTTTCGTTGTGTTGTTCTTCAGCAAGTTGAGTTTCTTTCTCAAGTTGCGGAGGCTTTGGATGTATGACGTCTCGTGGGCAGTGAGCAGCTTGTGGACCTGCCTCAGGGCGGTCTGGAGCTCCTGACTGGAGGGACAGTCCATCTGCACCAGACAGACTCACTCAGACACTAGACTTTCTGCCACCTGGGTGGAGCTGATTAAAGCGTGCAGTGTGGTAATGCTTTAATAAAACTCAGACATGACCTGTGGGTGTAGTTGTGTTGTGTGACACTGACACTATTAAAATTAGTTGACTCCAGATGTTTAATTTAATATTGGGTGACCAAAACTATTCTAACACTTGTAACTCAACTCAAGTTCCATGACTTCAAAGTATTTACTACAGAAAAAAAAAACAGAAAAGGGCTTTAGTTGAACAAAACAACTCCCTGGGAAGTATTTCTGTGTGTGTGTGTGTGTGTGTGTGTGTGTGTGTGTGTGTGTGTGTGTGTGTGCAAAGCAAATATCTATGACATGTTGACATGGTGCCTATTGCCTAAATATCTTAGCACTGCTTACACTTGTAGAATCTCCATCTGTTGTGAACCTGAACCTGTGTTAAAACTCATTAGTGAGTGAGGGATGATGTTCTACAAACAGTTCAGAGGACCCTTAGCACCTTGGCACTGGCTCTGTTTAAACAGAGCACGTTCCAGGTGTTAGGTCTATTTACAGAACTCTAAGGTTGACATACCAACCTGTGAAATTCTCTGACCCAATTTTCATAGGGTCTCACTGGTGTGTTAGAAGGCTAAAGGTCATTGCCCTGACGCCAGAGAAGCCGGTCATTAACAAGGCATAATGAGTAGACTGTCAACACTTGAGAATGCTGCTGTCATCACATCATCTTGAACAAATGTAAATTCAGTTCATTTTTTCCATTTCAATATCAGTTGACCTTCAGCTAATGATTATAATCAGCCGGAAATATTACCACACAATTATGCTGTCCAAATTGGTTATCAAAATGTATAGGTTCTTCACTCACCTGAGCGAACCTGAGCTGGCACACCAAGATGACCATGAAAACAACACACTCCTTCATCTTGACGAAAAGGATGTTGACCACGGAAACACCAAAAACGTTAACCGAAGATGATTTTAGGCTTCACTTTAATATCCGGAATCATGGAGAGGTTCAGTTAAAATTTAGGCTCAACTGTTTCCCTGTACATACAGTAAGAAGAGTGAGACAGCATCGCACAAGGAGCGCCAGTGGTCACTGGCCTGCCTCCTCGCTCCTTTCCCTTCTTCCAATCTCATGCCAAGATCCTCTCCCCTCGCCTTGGCCGCCCAGTTGTGGTATTTTTACGCGCAGAAAAGGAACTCGGCGGCTAAGTAAGCAATGGTGCTCACATCTGTGAGGAGGTCCTCTGGGCTGCGACCACTGGTGCACTTCACGCAATTAGCCTAAAATAGGCATGTGGCCTACATGAACTAGTAGCTTACTGCGGGCCTCTAATACTTAACATGAGGAAAAGTACCACAGTGACGTGTCCATGGTAAGGTTCAACCCTCACTGAAAAATATATACTCCAAAAAAACGTATGTTGTGCATTTGAAATTTGAATAAAATGTTTGATTCGCTTTTTTGAGCGTGGAAGAATGTAACTAGCACCTTTGGTCAAGTTTAGAGTGGGGATGTTTCGGTCCTCCCTTGCAGTGGAAAAAAAAGTTATCGTTCGCGCCATTTAGGTCAGTGAAGAAGCATGACGGGAGAAAAAGACCAGTGCTGCTTACAACCGTTGTGTGAATGTGCTTATGTGGCCTAAAAGTCTGCCCGTTTGAATTCTTTACAACCACTACAAGTGGGCTACAATGATAGCCTTTACGCAAACGGTGTAATTATCTTACATAGGTTAGGTTGGGAAATAAACAGTTCTGAATCACACACTATGCATTTCTCTAAAGCTGTCACCATAACAAACATTTAACTTGACTGAACTAGGTCAGGTAACCCACGGTCATATATGGGGTAGATATATTCAACATGCAGTGTGTGGAAGTGGCGTCACTACAGAATATGGATGGGAAGGTAAGATCTGAGTTTAAATCTTTTTCAGTCACTGTACATAATTTGCTTGTCGTCAGATATCAATATTGTGTAAAATAGAACTCTACTGATCTCTGCCACCTTTCCTACCACATCATCTGCAAGCACCACAAGGTGGCAACATAGTGCAACTCTGTCTCTGTGGATTCAATTTATGTGTGCCCTCTCTGAGTTTGTCGGCATTGACTACAGTAAATTAGTTCAATTAGTCTTACTTTATTTACATTCTGAGCCATGTTAGATTATTTCTGTCTTAACTCTGAAAGGCCATAAGATATTTATATGTTAGTTCTGGTGCTGTGGTGAGGGAGCGTTAAAGAAGCAAATTTCATAAACAAATATTTCAGCCCAAACACATCAACAGGGAAAAAATATTTGTTTTAATTTCACAATGTTAACACAGATTTGGCACATAAACTGTTTCTTTGGCGCTCTAAAATCATATGCTTTCTCAGCCCAGTTTCCCCAAGTCAAGTTTGTTGTTACTTCTGTAGCTCCTCTGAGATAGGGATCTTTATGTGGAGAGCGAGAGTTCTACATCAGCCCTGGGCAGATATTTATGGGCCACATTTGTGCTTTATTGAGACTTTTTAACAATGTGCCTCAGAGTAAGTCTAAGCCCTTTGTTCCACTCGCTTCATAAACAATGATGTAAGAACAAGGCAACTGCTCTGCAGCTCGTTAATGCTTAGACGCCTGCATCGACCGTGAAAACAATGTGTTGATTGTGTTTAACCCTTTCCCCACCCGGAGTGCTTTCAGCATTGCTCCTTGGTATTCAGCACTCACACACAAGCAAATGAGGGAGGGTGAAATATACTGATGACCTCATTTGTGCAGTTAACCTGCAAATGGAGTATTGATTGGACTGGGTTGGGTGCAAGATGGAAGTCAAATAGAAGCTCGGGTGAAGAGGAATGGGTTCAAAAATAGGTGCGCCTGCAACTACATATGTGTTGGAATTGTGGGCATGACATGGGTGTCTGTGCATTAGTTTCAGATGTGGGTTCAGAAAGTCTTTTCTTTTTTTGACTCCTTTTAAATGAATATCCATCTGTTGTAGGTCACATCACAGTCCTTTTGACATTTATCTCCTCAATGTTCCAAGCGTACGCGGAGAGTCATGCTTTAGTTGACGTGAACATGTTTCAGTCTCCATGACTAACTCCTTAATGGCAAAGAGGTTTATTTCAAGGCTGGGTAGGGCTCCTTTTTACAGTCATGACATCTTCTGTGTTTACAAGCCCACTTATGTTTGTGTACATGCTGATGTGTGTGTGTGTGTGTGTAGTGATAGGTTTAAGCAGGGCTCAGCTAGGGTTGAACAGAGAGTCAAAGTTTCCCCTCCGACGCCTCTTCTTGAGTCGAGCTCCTCTGATAAGGATGGACAAAAACTTGAGAATTAAGGTGGCTGGCAGCAGGGCAGTGACAGAAGGATTAGCTGCCATTGTTATGCTAATGCAGTCAGTATTTTGCTGCAGAGTTGGACATGGACTCGGTATAATCTGGCAACACGCAATGTCATTCCCTTGGAGGCGGTTATTGTATAAAAAAAAGAGGGAGGGGGGGGGGGGGTGACAATTGCAGCCCTCTCTGAAAATGAATGTTTTCAAATGGCTTTCCATTCAGGCGAAGAGAGGAGGGCGCGAACCAATTAAAGTGTGTGCATTATGCCAAGCCGGGAAGCGTGGCCTCTCGTTATTTAAGGATCCAACACCTTTATTGAGCTTGGGTAATGAACTGTGGGAGTCCTCTCTGACTTCTGCGCAACGGTGGGCATACACAACTCATGCGCAGTAATACAAACACACACACACACACACATGCGCATTGAACATCCACTGTTTTCCAAATAATGTTGGACAATTTCTCTCTTTTTTTGCCTTTCTTACCACCCTCCTCCCCCTTTTTCCCAATTTAGGTCTTGAGTTCCTGCCCATTCCTTGTGCATTCAACTGCTGCTGCCTGTCGTGCTCTGCCCATGCCTTGGTTAGGGAGGGCTCTGTGTTCCCACCACCACTCGCTCGCCTCCTCCTCAAGGACTCATGGAGCCACCTGCCGCTTCTTATCCGCCCACAATGCTAACTTTCCAGGAGAGCTACAGTAGTGCACATGCCTAAGGCCACCACATGTTTAGCCGTCCGGAACAGCGGGAGTCCCTTGTTGCACTGGTAGGAATCTGATCCTTTAGCACAGCAATTCCATCCACCACACGCTGCCAGTGTTGTGTTCGCTGGTGTGTCGAAGAAAGCTGAAGGCAGAGACACTGAAGTCCAAATCCCTCTGATAATGAGGCAGTGACTGCTCATCTCTGCAATCTTAATGACCACCAACAGTCCCATTTCCCAACGTGGCATTCACACATTATTCTGACACTGTGAAACGTTATTGTGCTTTTTTGGGTCTCAGGGATTGTTCCCACTATTCTGTCAGTGTACAAGATACGGGGCACAGGGTTAGACAGAGAGACGTTTCCTATTCTGAGTAGGAGAAACAGTAGGCTATCTCACAGACACACATGCATAGTCACTCATTCCTCTCTCTCTCTCTCTTTCTCTTTCTCTCTCTCTCTCTCTGTCTCTCTCTCCCTCCCTTTTATACACATGCACACACACACAGCAAGTAATAATAAGGCCTTGGCAGCTCTGAACATCCTCTTCCTCTCTGACATTTAATTAGAGGACTTTTGGAGCTGGGTCAGAAAGGCTTGGTTATAAGGCAATGAGGTGCTGTCAGAATCGCGCCACAGCACAGAGATCTATTACAACCCACGGCCCTTTTGTAAAGTGGTCATCAAACAGCACTCGTGGATAATGATGTCATCCTGGTGAATCACCATGCATTTTATTCTTCATTTGTTCATTCTCCTGCTCATAAAGCCAGGATTGCCCACAGTGGGAAAGCAAGAGGGAAATCAGTCTCTGAGCATTCCTTCGCTGGAGCAAGCATTATTTGAGTTGGTTTGTTCAGGCTATTTCTCCCGATTTTAATGAACTGATATGTCTTACTACACTCTAGTCACAGACCATAGTGATTTGCTGGCGAGCAGCAGACAGCTATATTATAGGTTTTGCTAGCCTAGTGTGTGCTTGACCGCTAATTTAGCCTGCGATCATTGCCAGCCAGGTGACCACTGTGCCATTTACAGCAAGGCCCCCGATCCGTCCGCCGCATCTAATGGGATTCCACACAGCGCCACTGACCCTCATTACCATGTTGTTGCCTCTCTGTGTCGCAGGAAGCCTGCATTTAAGCAACACTTTGCTGCTCTTTGATTCTGCTGCAGGCTCGACTTGAGGGGGGTGGGGGTTGGGGGGGAGAGAAAGAAAAAAAAACTTCCATCGATACAGGGTTCAAATACTGTCAGGTCTCATAGAGGGATGTTGCCTTTGCCAGCGCTCTAATCAAAGATGACAGCGGTGTGTCATGGTTCGTTAAAGAATATGCTAATTCAATCAGTAGTTTCTTAAATGGTGTTTCACGCCCCGCACTACGCTTATTTTAGCACTCGCGAGGCGGGAGGATGCGTGTGGGTTGCAGTCACAGTCGCGGTGGGCAGCTCAAGTCGAGAGAGAGATCCTCTGGCTCTCGGAATCGCTTTTATCCAGACAAAAGGAGTCAGACACAGAGCAGCACAGAACGGGCAGCGTTAAAATGCCACATTTGCACAAAGGTTTCCCTAATCGGAAGCCATTACTGGGTTTGATGATGGTGAAGTTGGGGAGGTTGGGGGAGAGAGCAGGGAGAGACAATAAGTCTGAGCGCGTCTGAAGAACATTAGGGCCTAATTGGAAAGGACAGCTTTTGGATTAAATGTAATCATTCCAGTGGTTTTCTCATTAAAACGGCTCTGATGCCTACTCTCATTAACTTTGCAAGCCACAGAGCCTGGTTTTACAGCTAGTTTGAGGTGTGTGTGTGTGTGTGTGTGTGTGTAAGAGAAAGAGGGAGACAGATTGAAAGAGAGGAAGTGAGAGAGAGTGCCCTGAGCACAAAGGACAAACCTGGGTTGGTGCATCTACAGTGCTACACTGTCCTTTTATAGCTTGGTTTGGAGATGTAAATCATCTCTCTCTCTCTCTCTCTCTCTCTCTCTCTCTCTCTCTCTCTCTGTGAATCTGTAAGAGAATAGAGAATGAGGTGTTCATGTATGTCCAAGAAATAATAATGGAGATTATTGGTGGAGCTGCACAAAAGTCTCTTCTATGGCAGAGGTTGGAATGGCCTCCAGAATGAGTTTGCATGGGCCAGAGATATTGTGGGAGGCATATCTTACAATCAGGCTGGACTGATTCAATTATGAAGAACTGGCATGGACCTGCTCCATCTCCTCTGCTTTCTCCCCTCTCCCCTTCCTGGCAGAGCTGAAGTGGGATGGCCCAACGTCTCATCCCCCCCTCTTTCTGTGCAGTGGTGGGAGAGATGGTACAGCCTGCCAGCACAGTTCTTGGAGCACAAGCATTGATTCAGTTGTTAGCAGTCACCTCTCTCCTCTCTCTCCTCGCTTTCTCTCTCTCTCTCTTTCTCTCTTCCTCCACGTCTTTCCTTCCCTCACTCTTCCCTTTCTTTTTGCCCAAGTTGAAGGAGGGTGCAGAGGAGAAGGATTGTTGTCACTGTTGGTGGCAGCCTCTTGGTGAGTTTCCAGCTTTTCGACTGGTATGACCCTGTTCAGGAGCGAGCATTACAGTCTGAAACGTGAGTATAGCACTCTCCTTTTTTCTTCCACTTCCCTCTCTCTTTCCCCGCTTTTCTCCCACTCCTCTCACTCTGTCCATTTTTCAGACCTTAGCATACTAAACTTGTTTTGCTTATACTGTACAGTACATGTGGAAGAGGCATAGTAAGCACTGTAGACTGTAGCTTTACAGTGTGTGTAATTAGTACCAGTGTAGTAGAGGTACTCAGAGATGACCAAACCATTACTTCACACCTGAGGAAAGGCTCAGAAATGTGACTCGTTTATAAAAGTCAGAAGACAATGATTGTAAAAAGTTGTTCTCTTTTGATTCGCCGAATCTCCTAAAAATGAATAGATTGCAATAATATGGACTGATTTATGATTTGAAGTTTTTTTTTTTTTCTTTCGATGTGCCTTGTTGTGTCCATCACAATGGGATTTCCATCTGGCCACTGGCCATGGGCGCTAACTGCTCCTTCCTCCAGCTGGGCTCTGGGTCCTCTGCTTAGAGTGGACCTGACAGCTCCTGCCCTAACAGGCAGCAATTACACTCACTGCTCCACTTTTCCTGCAACAGTCTTCCAGCCACAGACCAAGCCTGAGCATGCACTTCAGTCATAACCTGCTTTAAAGGAATGTCTTGGGAATGAAATTATATCTCAAGAAAAATAGAATAGTTATAAATATTACTATAATATTGCCGGTTCAAGCATCTATTGGTGTCGTGTTAAATTAGCTTCCCGAGAGAGAGAGAGAGAGAGAGAGAGACTGCCTGGGTGAGCCTGTAGGGCGTTTTTTTTTCTCTCCTCTCCCCTGACATCTGCAGAGGACAGGTGTGCAGCACTTTCCCCAGCAGACAGCCCAAGCGTATGCAGGGATCACAGATTGTCAGTGCTCTACTCAGCTCTCCATATGGAGCACCCAAAGTTTTTACCACCACCCCAATCCCCAACCCTCAACACCCCCCCCCCATCTCCCAAGCCTCCTCAACCACTCATTAGATGTCTGGCACAGCACTCCAGAGCAGGGGTGGCGGAGGGGTGCGGGTGAGGAGGTGATGGTTTGGGCTGTGGGGTGAGAAGAAGCACTCATGGGCTTTTGCTCTCGTACACAAAATATTTTCCAAATGGTCGGACCCAAAGATGCCCCAGGACTTTGAGTGGAAAACAAGTGCAGTGTGTGCACTGGCTCAAGAGGTGCATCCAGATGTGTGTGCACATGCAATGAATTATTTTTTTTTTGTTGTTCCTGGAAGACCCCAGAATCAGAGATGGAAAAAAAATAGAAGAAAAAAAAAATGTTACTGCCAAAATAATAACTCTTGACATTCATATCTGCTCTCCTTTACCCACACTGCAGTTAAACTGCCAGAAAAAGTGCAGATATTGTGAGAGCTCTTTGGGTGTCTGCACAGCAGTTATAGGCCTATAGGTGACAGCCCATCACACGGCTCCCACACACAACCGATGTTGCGCAAGTGGTCAACCTTTGGTGCTAAAAGCCTGATATGCTGCAGTAGCCTAGAGTACGTGTCCGTGGTGAGTTTATTTCTCACCAGGGATGCTGTTGGCCTCCTCCACCTCTCAAGCGCCACCTTTTTCACCATGTTTCAAGTGCCTTGTGCGAGGTCTCTCTGGCCTTGGAGTGGAGCTTGCTGAGATGTTTGTGCGTCCAATACATGCTTTTAATCGACTCCCTCTGACCCAGCTGTGTCCACGGGCACTCTTAAGTGTTCGGAGAGAAGGGCCGAATGCCAACGGAGCCTCTCCGGCTGGACGTTTTTGTTCTGGGCCACGGAGAGGTAGAACTCGTAAGCGGAAGCCGAGCCGAGCCGAGCCGAGCCCTGATGGACAGTGACAGCGCCGCTGCTGTGTGCCGCCCTCCAGACTCCCTTTGACGGCCATTACCGTTTATGAGAGCTGACTGACTCGCGAGACGCTTTGCTGAGAGCACAGGAGTCACTGAACCGAGTCGAATCAATCCAAACAAAAGCAAATGAATTGGCTTATCCCCTTCCTGCACATCTGCGGCGAATTAGTGGAGGAGCCGCCCTATGGATACTAGCTCCAGTCGATAGGTGCCTAGAGGTGCGGGGCTGCCACCCTGAAGCTCCGTCTTCTTTGCCCATCGATGTTAACTAAGGCATTCTTTAGGTGTGCATGCAGCAGTGATCACCCTCCCATACACACACATCCACACATACACATACACATACACATGCACACACACACTCAGTAACTCACATACCCGCTTTGTATGGGATATTGATATTCACCCGGCGTGGTGTGAGGACGTGGTAAACTAGATGTCTGCCTGTAGGTCCCAGAGAGGGTTGGAGGGTTTGAGTAGCGATGAGGAGCAGAGAGAGCCTGCGGATCCGCTGCTCAGAGTCGACAGGAAATTGCATGGCATTAAGCCTCTCGGAACCGGAGACTACAGTCGGGCTTGGAACCACCAAACAACCCCCCCCCCCCCACCCCCCATGAGTGGGTTGAGTGTTTGCAGGGCACGAGAGGCCCAAGCCAGACCACCAGTCGGCCTTATCCGGCTTCAGCAATCCACCTCCGATAGCAGAGCCACCAGATGATCTGCAGGGCTGTGGGGTTGACTCAGTTGTTTGGATGGGAGCCATCAGGCGTCATAAGTGGGGCCTCTCCAGGAGCGATGTGGTCTTGTGAGCTTGAGCCAAGAGCCACTGAGCCAGAATAAATGGCACTGAGTGATGGAAAAATATGAGGAGACGGAGAGAGAGAGAGACAGAGAAAGAGAGATTGAGAGAGAGAGAGAGGAGCCCCGGAGCTTTTCAGAAATAATGTTGTTAAGAATCTATCTATCTGTTTATCCTTCCGGTGTACAGTATCTCGAGAGATGTCTGGAACCTTCTTTAGCTCCTAAAATAGAGGAGCATGATTGTGGATGCTCTCTCCTTTAATAACCCCCAATTAGCTCACCTTTAGACTACAGTTTGTCAGGCAGCTGAAACCAGATACCTACTCTCTCTCTTTTTTTTCTTTTTTCTTTTTTTTGGGGGGGAAAATAACAGTAATTGTACCCTGGCTCTTGGCAGATTTCAGCCGCTGCTCTGATCCCACAGCTCAATTTATTTCTGCCAGTTACACAGCTGCCATTTCCTCCGGCTCTCTCTCTCTCTCTCTCTCTTGCTCTCTCTCATCGCCCTGTGCTGAGCGCCATCAAGGCCATGCCAGCCCTCGGCCCTGTCTGCAGGGGCCTTGTCTTTTTATGCTCAGAACTCTGCAAAAAGCCAAAGCCCGAGCGAAGCAGCTGCTGACACTATTTCCGACAGCCCGTGTGATTAAATTAAACTGAGTACCGAGCAGCAGCGACAATGAGAAAACAGTATGGGCCTTTGTCAAATTCTTTAAATATGTATGACTCTGTTATGAAGATGATCGGAAGTGACACTGCCAAAAAAAAAAAAAAAAAAACCCACACAACTCTTTTTTTTCCAAGTGCTCTCGAGCGACTTTTGGGGGGGTCGGACGTATTTTATTACTCTCGGTTACTCTCTCCTCCCTAGAAAGTGTCGGCAAAGTAAACAACCAGGGCAGAGCTGGTAAGTAAACCAGAAGCGAGGTGACAGGTAAACAACATGAGGCAAAGTAAATCTCCCCCCAGAGCCAGACATTCGCTGGCTGCAGCAGCTTCACGGGAGTTTGATGACTGCTAATACCGGAGTGCAGAGACAGCCGGGGGCGGCGTGCAGATTTGGACCTTTATTTATTTGATTTGATTTATTTCTTTATTTTGTCTTCTTCCCATCAGCCATGGGGACCCACCTGAGCTCTTGTCAGTGAAGCACCTCAAAGGGGCCACTCGGGCAGCGCCGACTCTGACTCGTCCCCCACACGGCTCCTTAAGGCAGAGCCTTCATCTGTATGCATGCGCGCAGTCGCCCAAACACTAGCTGCTCCCTCGCTTTGTCTCATTCGAGAAAGAAAAGAAGAAGGAGAAAAAAAGGAAAGAGAAAAAGACGGGAGCCCAGACAGGTGAAAGACATAGCGAGCCGAGGCAGCGAGAGAAAGCAAAATGAATGTGAGTGGAGGAAAGAGAAGCGAAAGAGAAGAGGAGAGAAGACTTGGAGAATGTCTGATGAGGTTTCAGACGACGGTGGATATAGATGAACGCTGTATGGGGGCTAGAGAGAGAGAGAGAGAGAGACAGACGGAAAGAGGGTGAATGAGAAAGAGAAAGTAAGGATTTGGGTAGAAGACAGGGGGGGGTGGGGGGTAGATGGGCATTCTGTCATGACTAGCAGGTACCAAAGGGGGGGAGGAATTAAACTTGGGAGTCAGAGGCAATTAATTTCACAGTGGCAGATGGAGTGCAATTAGGCTCCAAAGGCCTTCATTTATCAGGGCTCGCTGTGTCCCTCTCTTGCTCCCTCTGTCTCCCTCTTCCTCCGCTGCCCCTCGTTTTTCGGATTCTCTCACTCTCTCTTTCTCCATCAATGTCTTCCCACTCTCATTTTTCACCAGCATTGATTGTCTGTCGTCCACATCGTTTGTCTGCCCCCTTTAGGTCTCTCTGCAAGTTCTTGCATAGGCCTACACTCCCTCTTTCATTCTCTGCCCCAGTCGCAGGGCTATTTCCACTTGGACACTACTTACACACACACACACACACACACACATACACACATACATACACACACACGCACACATACACACACACATACACACACACACACACACACACACACACACACGCATACACACACACACACACACATACACACCCACACACACACACGCACACATACATATACACACACACATACTGTACAGTACATATACACACACCGACATACACACACACACACACACACACACACACACACATACACACACACACACACACACACACACACACATACACATACACA
>JASCQY010000118.1:2837914-2854657 GCA_030264315.1 Sardinella tawilis
GACTTTTGCTTTTCCCTAACCGATGAAGTGACGTTGACGTGCTGCCTTCTTGGAAAATTGAGACTAGCAATAATGGGGCAAAAGTTGTGTTTAATAAACTCTTGGTAGACTTACAAAATTTCCAATGCTGCGTTTTGTGAGTACATAACCTATTTACGCTACTGTAGAAGTTTGGCAAGATTACTTTTTAGAGGTGTAATTTACAAGATACATCACACGTGCCAATAGCGGCTGTATTAAGGCATTCGTCAATGTTCAACCAAGTTAAAAAAAATCTTTAGATGTGGTATGTGAATGGATTTCATAGTGCATAGCGCTTTAGTAAAATTGACTCCAAACCTCCACTTTAATTTTGTTGTATGATAGTTATTTGTAATTAGTGAAAATATAATAATAATGACGATGAGTGGCCAAAATATTGGTGTCTCATCAGATATTGAGAAATAAGAAGTTGAAAACTATGAGATCTGAACATCATTGTCGTAGTTGTGCGTCAAAAGTGCCCAAAATGTTTTGACATGCTATGGTTAAAAATGCTGTAAAGTGAGTATAGGAGCATAGCCTGGGAATACCCATGCTGCCTTGCATGCTCGTTCCGAACTGCACGGCAGCCTGGAGACCATGGCCGAAATTTTCGTATGAATTTGGAAACCAATCACACAACGGGGAAAGATGGCAAGGCGATGCGCAAACTTTTGGACAAACGAAACCTGAAATCCTGTACGAGAAAATGTATAGACAGTCCCCAGACTAAATCTCACTTGAGATTTAGGCTGGTGTTAGCCAGGCTAATAGGAGCAGGTGACTGGTAATTAACTTAAAAACATTTTGCCTGCAGACAAGATGCAGTTGCTTTCTTGCAAAGAGCTGCTGCTGGTACATCTTAGTTTGCGCACAGTTAATGGAGTTCTGAAGCATATGACAAGCCTAATAGATAGAAAAGGCTAAACTGATTCCATTTGTGTCCCGTTTAAAATGAGTAGAACACATTATTTAAACTTTGTTTACCCACTTTTTTCTTTTTTTTTTAATCTAAATTATTCGTGGAGACAATCCAGCAATTGTTTGAATTGATTTTGACTTGCGTCTACCCTAATTCTACGCCTTTGTCCAGAAGCAAAATTACCTTGGCAGCTGGGTTTTTGACTGACATTTGCACTTACAGCCTACAATGGGTTTCAGGGAGCACACCAGTACCACTTGGCCAACGCATTCAAATCACCATTTTTAAAATACTAAGAAGTCTCGGCATAGCATGACACTTCGGTCGTAGCATTGTCAGAGTCCCAATACTGTACTGTACATGAACTCTAGTATTGAGAATACTGTTGGTGTAAATCAAAAACTAGGTAAGTGATCTGTTCACAAACATTCTTTTAAACGCACTGTATACACTACAGTACCTTCTCAATTTGACTCATGCCTACGTTGAAAGAGAGCCTTAATAGCTTTAGTGTCAGCATTTCACTTTAATTCAATTGACATTCCCTGTTTACCCCCCACTGAAAATGTTGACATTATCAAAATGTTTTAATTGGAAACCATCCAAGTCGTGTTAGTGGTTATGGTATGTGTGTGTGTGTTAAAATTTACATTGCATTTAAGAATTACCTTATCTGTCAGAGATGATTCCAGAAAAAAAGCGTTTCTCTTATATTAATAAAAACAAGCAGGTTGTCATGTCTGAATTATATATTTTTTTCCTGTCTGATAGCCCATGGAATTTCAATATTATGGATAGTCCTGAAGAACTCCACCTGATCTTTCACATGTGGATAGGTCTGTTCTACAGTAGATCACCGTCCAGATTATTTCACATTGATCCAATTGGTCACATTCTCCAAGATGGTGGATACATAAAAATACCAGAGGAAAGTGATCTCAATTCCACAGCAAGACTTTCTAAATGTAATCAGACAGAAGACTCTCCACAGATAAAGACTTCTTTGAAGTCTTCTGCATTGCCTGTGGAGCCCTTGGTCTTAAATATAAGTGAGGAGACTAGTAAAACCTCTGTGCCTTCATCTGTGGTGTTGGATTTGTCAGTGAAAGGTTGTGAACCATTGGATCTTACGTCTGTAAACATCAAGACCAGAGAAACCTCCATTGAAAGACATGACCCACAGTCTTTGGACAATCCGGTAAGTGAAATAAAGTCACGACTAGTATGTGCATGTACTGATTTCCAGTAGTAGTATGATGGTGTGAACTTTTCTTTTGATTTTATTATGCATGTGTTTCTTTTTTCAATAGATCAACGATCTGGCTGATAGTAGTGACAGCATAAAAAGGGACAATGTCGGTGTGCATGGAATCCAGGAGAATACCAGCTATATCAAGTCCTCTGCTTCAGGAAGTAGCGATGGTCATGTTAAACAGGCAGCAAATGTATGGAGTGATGTACAAAATTCATCTGATGTACAGAGGTGTTTAGATGCTCCTCTATGCACCAGAGAGCTGCCCCATGTGGACAGTAGTGCCTCTGCTGTTCAGTGTAACAGCAGTCATGAAATGAATACTAAGGAAAACACCATTTCCTCCCAGGAGCACTACAGTTCAACTGCAACATCTCTGTCTCTCAAGCATACTGAAAACTCCTTGGCTTGTGAGAAATCTACAACAGTTCCCATAGATAATGACAGCAATGGTTCCTCCAGTCATGAGATGGTCAGTAAACTCCAGGGTCATGGGCCATTGAAGGGTAATGTGGATTGCTCTGTTCAATCATCTGTGTCTTTACCCACTAATACCAACCCATTAGCTCAAAAAACCCTTGCGGTTGGGAATGATTCTAAAATTGATTCCATCATGCATGATCAGAGTAACTCTAAAGCTGAAACCATCAGAGTGGTTGTGGATCACAGCAATTTCGGAGTTGAAAAAGATGTAGTAGTTGATGATCAGAGTAATTCTACGGCTGAGACTATTTCAACAGAGCTGGACAGGAAGCACTTAAAAGATGACATTATGATTGGACAAAGTCAAAGTGATTCTAAAGCTGACACCATTATAATAAAGCAGGGTTCACAAACTTTGAAGGACAGTGTTATTTTGGATGGACAATGCCCAAGTGATTCAACCAGTAACATGGTACATGAACAAAATGTTCCTTGTACAGACAGCATCATGACTGTGCATGATGTAACTTCTGATGCCATCATGGTAGTGGCAGATCCATTTGACTCTAAAAGGGAAGTTATCACTTGTAAACCAAAGGATGCTAAAGCTGAAAGCATTGCGACTGGGCAACATCAAGATTCTGATTCTGAAACTGAGAAAATAGTGCTGCTGGAACATGATTCTGAGCCTGAATTGGACTCATCCATCAGAGAACAGAATCAGATTGAGGCTGAATCGAAAACCCCAGAGAGGATGAAGTGCTCTTCACAGGCTTCAAAGGACACTGAAGTTCAGTCAATCATAACAGAGCAGGCTCACAATGGGACTAAAGTTAAAACAACAGTGCCAGTACTGGACCATACTGATTCTGAAATCAGGACTATTGTCAACATGAATCAGAATGACTCAAAACCAAAGGAGCTAGCAGAAGGGGAACATGGTCACACTGAAGGTGAGACTCAAGCAATGGAAATGGAAGTAGATGATGTGGACACACAGAGGGACTGTAACCTTGAATGTGAGAAATCCACTGCAGGTAGTGAATGTGTATCTGACCCCCCTGTGGAGAATGTGGAAAAGATTGATCATCCACACATGGGCGAGATGTGGCCTGAGGCAGCCACAGGGAAAGCATGGGATTCTAAAAGCAGTCATGAAGGAAATGTGAAGGAAGATTTGTCAGTTATGGAGCAAAATGAACAAATCAGTCAGTCAAGAGGTATTGTTGTAAATATGGAGGTTGAGTCCAGTGCAGAAAGGGCTGAGAAATTGCCACATGATCTAGCAGAGCAACAGAAAACAAGTGAAGTAGTCTCTCAAGAATTTGTCTTGACATCACAATCAAGTCAGATAGCACATGATCCATGTGGCACAACCGAAGGCCATGAATTAAAAAACACAGAGATCAAATGTCCTACACCTACTATAGACGAGCTACCTTATATTATAGGTAAAGTAAATGCACCTAGCCAAGGCTCCACCCCTACACAGGATGAACTACCATCTGACTTTGAATCTGCTGGTTGTGAGCAAAGATGTCATGAACCATGTTCAGACCCTTATGATAAAGCTGATTATAACACTGAAGGACTGGATTTAACCACTCTGAGCCATATGATTGCATGGTTCAGGAAAGAACAAAGTAGCAAACGGGAGTTACAGTCTGTGCCAAGTCAGAATTCAGGGCCCGTTCCACTTGAACTGTCTACCAACTCTGAGAGCAGAGCAAAGGATCACTTGACATATCCTGATAGTTCTCCTCAATCCATCACAAGTAAGCATCTTAGTGGCAGTTCCTCTGGCCATATAGAGTCCAATATCGAAATTACTGAATCATACAAGGAGCAAGGTAAGGATGGTCCTGTGACTGATCAGTTGGAGGATTCAATGCCAGTATTTCAGAGCCAATATAGTGCTGATGAACATTTTAATGCTATGGACGCAGATAGCAGAGATTCAAAGTCAGCAGAAAACCTTTCATTATGCGCTCTCTCCAAAAGTGCATTGTATGCATCGATACATGACGACACAGGAAAGGAAAGGAAAGAAAAACGACTCCACATTTATGAAGAGGAACACATTTTTGATACAGAATCAGTGTCACCAACCAGAATGAAAGATGAGCAACAAGAAAGGGCCTATTTGAAAGACGTTTACGCAAATAAACATAAGCATTATTATAAGTATACTGATGATTTGAATCAGACTTGGCACTATGAGAAAGAGGAACACCATGATGCACTTCATTATGGTGTGGATGGTCGTTTTTTGAGCTCTGATCACATGGAAGAAGCAGGAGAAAGCTCAAGCACATCCTCAAGTGAAAGTGAACCTGAATCATCATCGTCATGTAATGAATCTTTCATGAACTACAGAAAAGGAGAGGGACTTCGAGTAACTGTAGATTTCAAAAGAGATAGCACCTTGTCTAGTCATGAGTCCTCCATAATTGCTGCGCTGGATGATGGAGGCATGAAAATGACCTGTAAGAACCAGCCTAGAGTAGCCAGTCATTCCAGGACCATTCAGAACCCATGCCATAAAGGCACACAAAGGTATGTGGAGAAGTTCCTTCACAAATGGGATGAGCTGCATCAAGCAAACGATGACATCACCCAGTCTTCATTGGATTTGGAGTATCTAGTGTTTTCAGAAAAAATGAACCACATTCTCAAACACAACTCAAAAACACAGCAGACTCAAAATGACGCTTGTCAAAGTCCTGTGACCATACAGTTTTCAAGTCTCAACGAACAGGACAAATCTGAGGAAATCTGTGATGCCCTTAAAATGTTTTCTGCAAGCACAATTAAGGTCACTTTGGCAGATAGGAAGGAGAAGAGGGAGGAGAAGTCTAGACACATGCCTCTTCGGCTCCAAAGGCTCTCCTGCAAGAGAGAAAGTGAGGCTGCTCGCTCAAACATTTCAGCTATTACAGCTGAATTTGCAAAGTCATATTATGCAATGATGGATGATGTTTGTACAAACAATGCTGCTGTCAGAAAAACTGACAGGATTAAGAAGCAGCTGGATACTCCAAAGCTCAAGGTGACCAAGCCTGTTGAACTAAAGATGAAGCAGGATTTATTTGAGCGCCTTCACGATGGTTTGAACTCTGTGGTGAGACAAGCATGCAAGACTAAGTACAGATTTTTTATACTGGTGACATCGGATGATCCTTTTTTCAAAGAGACAAAGGTAATAATAGCATTTACTAATTCTGGCTATGATATACTGTATATTTAAAAACTGTAGGGTAACACTTTACTTGACGTTTTTGACATAAGAGTGACATGAGCCTGTCATAAACATATGTCATGAACATGAATAACACTTACAGACACAAAAGAGCTGTGAGCGCTCAGGAGACTTCCAATAATGTTACTCAGGTGCTCTTCTGTACTGGGTGAAGTAAGGGTTCAAAAAGAAGGAAAGAGCAGAGGCACTCTGAGATTTGTGGAAATTATTAAAACCGCCTTTAATATAACATGGCAAATTAAATTTAAAAGCACATGGGCCTACGCGTTGCGGCCATATTGGCCTTCATCAGGGTATGAATAACACTTTTTTAATGTTCATGACTCTTGTCATTAAGTATCATTCGGTTTTTGTAATGTAAAGTTGACACTGTTTGGGGTTCAGAGTCTGAACTTCAGACATGACAAAAACCGAATGACAACGACAGTCATGAATATTTTTCAGTGTCATTAGACATTCATTACATGTGTCATGTCATGTTTATGACAGGTTAATGTCTCTTATGTCGAAAACCTCAAGTAAAGTGTTAACAACTGAGGAGCTGAAAATGTGCTGATGTTTAGGATTTGTTGGAGAATGAAGGACACATCCATGTGGCGGCTGACCAGTTTGAACTTGAGACTGATGGGCCTTCCTCTCCATTGCTCATCATTTTGAGGAATGAAGACATCTCCAGTCATATCTGCGAGGTAAGGAAAAATATAGGAGGACACAAATTCTGCAAGGAGTGAAAAGGGGAAACCTACAGTAGAACAGAATATCAAAGTCACCTCTGTAGTGAAAAGAAACTCCGCAAAAGGCAGGCCACACTACCATTCAAAGGTGTGGTGTCAGTTGGTCATTCTAAGTACAGTGCATGTACATTATAAATCAGAAGATTTTATGAGACTTCACATTCATTTATGAGATTATGCCATTTACAGTATTTTTGCAATCACTTACAAGGTCATGCTCAGTATTTACACTAAACAGACCTGAATCAGTGGTGGTAAAAGAATTTAATGTGAAAAATTGAAAATGGCAACTGGCAATTGAAATGCCAGTATGCCATGTCATTTCTATCAGTATTTTTTTATCAAGTAAAATTAACTATAATCAAAACAACCCAATTAGAGTTACACTGATGATGAAGTTTTAAAAAATTATACAGTATAAGGCCAGTTTCACGCAAATGTGTCACGTTCACAACACCAACACAATGCCATGGTATGGTATGACGTGAGGGATTACTTGATATTTAAGCATTCACTCTTCTTAGTTGTAGAACTTAAACTAAAAACTTTTCACATAATCATTTGCATCATACAAATACCACAGCATTTTGTTGGTGTTATGGACCAGTTTTGTGTATTTTCCCCATAAACATATAGTATTTTTCTAAATTAATCAGAAATTATTTTGCATCTTAACTGTACACAGGTACAGAGTCTAAAGTGAAACCAAACCTAAAGTGAAACTAAAACCAAAATGAAGCTGAAATCGCGTATTACCTTATTAGTTAACGTAACTCCACAAAAATCATCATTGCTGGTTTGTATGCTTTGGTCTGAAGAATAATCCACATGAATTGGTGAGAATGTACAATTTGTTGCTATTTTGTTGCTATATTAAATAAATCACCGCCTGTAGGAGGCTTGCATAGTGTGCCTTTAACAAGATAATTCATTCAGGTAAAAATAATTAATTCATTCAGGCTCACTTTTTCAAAATGGATTCATGTGTCCCTTAGGTACCTCATCTACTGGAACTAAAGAAGTCATCGAGTGTGCTCTTTGCTGGCATTGATCAACCAGATGATTTTGTGAATTTGACACATCAGGAATTGTTTGGCAAAGGAGGTTTTGTGGTGTTTGATGGAACAGCTCTGAACAAACTGACACTGGGTATTTCCTGAGTTACACATTTAAAAGCAGTTCTCAGCAAAAAAAATCTGCTACCTTGTGGGTATGTGGTTGTGTTTTCATTTTGTTTTGTGTGTTTTTTTTTTCACCTTTCAGAAAACATGAAAAAAATTGTGGTCTTCCTGGAGAAGTTGAGCAAAAAAGGAAAATGGAAATGGTTTCTGCACTATAGAGACAGCCGGAGGTTCAGAGAAAATGCACGGTAAATTTTGCACTGTTGGTGTCTGCTCTCTTTTTCTGCAGTTGGCCATGGACTATTGGCTCTCATGGATGGTCTCATTAATGTTCGCCCTAATCCTACGTTCACACTGTACACGTCCGTTGACGGGCGACAGAGGGCGTGCCTGACGTATGGGGCTAACGGTCAATCAATCATTCACGTGATCTGATTGGCAGACGGATCTGTTGCTGCATGAAAAGTTGAACATTTCTCAACTTTTTTGACGGACACGGCGGAGCTCATGGAACGGACAGACCCACAATGCATTTTGCGATCATCCCATTCAAAGTCAATGAGATCCGTCAACGGACATGTACAGTGTGAACGCGGTGTTACAGACTCACAGACTGTGAGTGAGGGCTCGGTTGCACCTGTCTGAGCCCTTTCCTAAAGTCAGCATTGCATGCAGACTTAGCTGAAGGGAATGACCCATCGTTGGAAGCATTGGTACACTGGAGCAGTAAACAGTTGCAGTAACGGAAACATGATTGCAACGTGTCTGTCTGTGAGAGCTCAGGGTTTATGTCTTCAGGAGGACATTGACAGTTAGCCACTGCCTTGTATTTATTATATGATTTTAATGAAAATTATTTGTCGGCCTCTGATTATGATAATTGATGAATATTATTTATACTGCCATTCAGGTCGCAACAAGATGTTCAGGACAGGAAGCATTTCCTAGACTGCTGCCAAGATGCTGGAATTGTGGATGTGCTCCCCTATCATGAATGTGATGTGATCTCAAGAGAGCAGCCTAACTACTTGCAATGTTTAGTCCGCCTCCAAGTTCAGAATGCTACCACAAGATATCCTGTTTTTGTAACAGGTAATATGACACAAAGTGTTTATAGACTGGGTAGCAGATAGTTACATGTTTAAGGACAGGCTCAAACAACCAAATAAAATAAAACCGAAGAGAGAGAGACTATTATTAACTTACCATTCGTTGAATATTATACATCTTCTAGTAAATCTTGTCCTCAACTCTCATGAGCCTACCTGTACTTTGTTGAATACACTTTGCTTACCATATTGATACTGTTCACACCCTTTGTTTTGACTTCTATTCTTTTTCTTTTCAACAGATTCACCAGACAAAACCTTTGAGAGGAATGGGATTCTGACGATGAATATGAGCACATTC
This sequence comes from Sardinella tawilis, assembly GCA_030264315.1. NCBI lineage: Eukaryota > Metazoa > Chordata > Actinopteri > Clupeiformes > Clupeidae > Sardinella > Sardinella tawilis. Next base: position 2,847,057 of record JASCQY010000118.1, read on the forward strand.
TTACAAATACTTTCCAATGATTCCTGTACTATATCTTAAATATAATATTGATATTGTACAGTACTGTAACTTTTTAAATTATTCATGCTGCTTAAAAATGAGAAATGTAAATAGTTTTACTTCATCAAGCATTTAATTCATGAATAAAACAGGTCTTGAATATTGTGTGTGGAGGACAATTTCCCATTTCTGGCCACATCATGCTTCTTCAGTTGTGTTGATGTCGGTGGCAATTATTAGAAACACATGGCCTGCTGTGTTGAACTATATAAATCAGTAACTATAGAAATCTATAACTGTAACACTGGTACAGGCCTTGGGCCCAGGGACCCAAAGTCACCATTGCCTTGTCTAGCTAACAAAGACATGATTGTATTTTACATTTTGAACTCGAATTTTCATGTATGGAAGAGGCAACCGCAAGACAACCTCCCAAAGGGACTGGTTCTGCAGGTGGTGGCCTTGTCACTACACTCAGGTAGCACAGTCCTGTTTCCCCAGGATGGCACAGTCATACAGGCCTTCACAAGAAGGTTTGGTGTTTCTCTTTGTGTGTTGTGGCCAGTAATCATTTCCTGTAGAGGTTGTTGTTGCAGTGGCGTTCAATGTGCCTGTCCTTACTGTATGCTGTTGTCCTATGCTTAGCAGTGCATGCAACATCCTTCTCTGAAAAGCCAACTACACCAGTTCCAGAGCAGCCCCCACTGAGCTAGTTCAGCTTCTGATGCAGATGGCCTAGAACAGCTGTTGTGCCAAAATTCCTAACAGGAATTTGAATTTGATCATTTGAAATAATCAACTCCTGACTTGAGACATTCAGATTCAGCCCATGGTTCTTGTGCTGAGGCACATGTAGTTTACAACACATTACCTGTAACCTTTAACCTAATTCGACATTTCTTTCACAAATGCTATGCCCGGATCTCTGCATATAGTCTAAACACACACAAACACATGATAGGCTATACTGTTTAATTTTGTATTTGTGTTATTTTGGTGTTGAATTTGTATCTGTTTTTACAATTAAGGCAAGCTGTAGCAAGCTACTGTATATGACAACAAGTGGTTGTATTATTCAGTGTAGATTTGTTGGCAGTGTTATCCAAACCTGGAAACCTTCAATGTTACCATCGGGCTAACCTATGCCCTCAACAGGCCATGCTGTGCATACTCCAATCCACATGGTGGCGGTTATGAGTAATCTTCACTGGTTTGTCAACTTGAAGAAGAAAAAAAAAATAGAAGAAGAGAAAGTGCTTTTCGTGGGGAACAAGATGGCGGTCCTGTCAATGGCCTCAACTGGAACATGCATGTAGGAGTGAACCATTAAACATGTTACAAACTTAAAAACAACAGTCAGTTGCACATATCAAGACAATCAGGATTATGATTACGACTATGAATTCCATGGACTAACCCATACAGGAGCCGGCGAAATGTGCGACAGCTATGCCCGCTCTCTACTGCGTGTTTCGGTGGCGCAGATCTGTCAAGCTCTTGGCTGGGACGCAGTTCAGCTAACGGCATGTGATCTTCTTTCTGATGTTCTCGACCGATACATTCAGCAGCTGGCAAGAGGTTGCCATCGTTATTCTGAACTCTGTGAGTAACGTGTCCCAGACTTTGTGTAACGTTGTATCAATAAGGTGAACTTTTAAAGCACAAAGTATCAGCAACTCTTCCGTCATGGCCTCAGTAGGCTACAAAGTAGCTTTTGCAGTAGAGTTCCAGTCAGTGCATTTAACATGTTAAGATTGGTTTATTTTAGTGAAGCCTGTGTTCTAGTGTGCTCTTAGATGAACTTCTAACTAATAATATCTCATCAGTCACTGTGTTGAACTCTTAACTTCGATGTAGGTTACATAGTGATCGGATGTCAACAAAGGGGGAGTGTCCAAAGTGCTAAAAGATACCTGTACTGGAGTTTGTACACTTAAACCCCAAACAAGTTGACACTCTGTGACGACTAATCACGAATATCGTGTAAGAGTAGGACAAAATTAGAAATTTGTTTCTGACAACTACAATTCCTTCACGTCCTATTTCACATTCCATTCCTTTCTGTGCAGTAGCCTAAATAATGTACACACAGTGAAGATCTACATCCGTTTGATTTTAGATGGAAGGACAGATCCTGTGCTGGATGATGTTGGTCAAGCCTTCAGAATGCTGGGTGTCAGTCTCAGTGAACTGGAAGATTATGTCCACAACTTGGAGCCAGTTGCTTTTGCCCAACAAACACCACTCTTCCCTGTTAGTAAGAACAACATGTTGCAGTTTCCACAACCAGAAACACCAGACAAGGAGGAAAGGAAGGACTACATACCAGACTACATGCCTCCGTTGGTCTCCTTGCAGGAGGGTAAGTTACTTTGTCTCATTAAACCTGACTGTCACATGGATTAGTTTGTAGATTATCAAGATTATCTTTTCTTCGGTGATCAACATTTTATTCATTTTCAGCAGGGGGAAGGGGAGGGGTCAGGCTATAGTCATATCAAAGATCACTGCATTCAGCAATAGTGAAAGCCAACAAAAAATATGCTCAGTGTCAATCCCTTATCTCTCTTTCTGTCCTTTCGTATCTCAGAAGAGGAGGAGGGGGTCCTGACAGACATGGGCACATCAGCTGAGGCTATGCAAGTACCTTTGGATGAGGAAGAGGAGGACCTTGGAGAGGAAGGAGTCAATGATGAGAATTACCCGATGAAGAGGCCCATGATGAGTCCAGATGCCAGTATGGGCATGATGCCAACCAGCAAGAGACCAAGGCTTCAACCTGGCTTCAGTCCTGAATGGGCAGGGGAACCCCTTAGGGAACCCCTTAGTTCCCTAAACCCCCAGCGGGTTCCATCCTCTGTGATGGGTAGTGCAGGATCCGTACCATCATCACCTGAGACGCCATTACCAAATACTGCTTTTAGACCCCTGCCTACGGCGCCGAGGCACTCTGATTACAAGTCTCCTTGTGCTCCAAACAGAAAGTCAAGCGTTTCCTCACCTGGCAGGCAAAAGATAAGGTCGCCTAAGGGTGGTAGTGTTGGGCCCTCAGCAGGAAGTCCCATATGTTCAAATAAAGCATTACCAAAGGAAAAGAGGAAATCACCAGGTCAGGCCAAAAGCCCTAAAAGTCCAAAGATGTCCAAGTGTGGCTCGGAAAAAGCTACTCCCACCCCTGGGAGGGGTGAGAGTCTTCCAAGGACTCCCCTTGCCACACTGAGCGAGAAGATGGGCAAGGAGAATGTTCACATCCGGCAGCAGATCTTGGAGTCCGACAGGCAGATTGGAGAAGCACATCTCAGGAAACCAGAGCCACCAGATAACACAATCGACGACTCCATTGATGCCGTGATTGCCAGGGCTTGTGCTGAACATGAGCCTGACCTTGACCCTTTTGCCTACACCTCCGCTTCAGACTCCGATAGTGACAGTTTATCCAGCCCCAGACGACTGACCATCATGGAGCCGGTAACACCAAAGAACAAGATGGGCACAAACTCCTGCTATGACACATCAACGCCTTTCTCAATGAGTGGCATTCCAGGAAGCATGTGGACCATGGACGACTCCATCAATGAAGTCATTCGCAAGGCAAACCAAGGGGGCTCCTCAGGAACGCCACTGGACGACTCCTATCTCTCTTCCGCCTCAGCCTCCCCTCCAACCCCAGAGCCTCTGCTCAAGGTGTTTGAGGACAAGCACAAGATGGTGGCATCAGCTGATGTGAAAAAGAAGCTAAAGAAAGAGTTGAAAACCAAACTAAAAAAGAAGGAGAAAGAGAAGCCAAAGGTAAAAGACAGAGAGAGGGACAAAAGCAAAATGAAAGAGAAAAATCGGGATAAGAACAAAGACAAGACCAAGGAATTCCCTAAAGAAACGAAAATTCCTTGGAAGGAATTCTCTTTGAGGGAAGATGATCTTCGAGAGCAATTTAAGATGCGGGATCTTGTGGCACCTGAGATGTCCTTGAAATCCAAGTCCAAAGATGGCACAGATGGCAGCTTCAGGAAAGCCAAGGACAGGCATAAGGACAGGAAGAAAGACAAGGAGAAGAGCAGGAAGGAGAAGGACAAGCGAGAGAAGAGCAAAGACCGGGGAAAGGAAGACAAAAAGCTGTCTACAGCCCTGACTCCATTTGGTCAGGTTGATGTCCCCATGTCCCTCTTTAGCCCATCTAGCTGTATACGTGTTCCCTCGGTGCTGCCACCCCTCCCGCCCATTCTGTCTGACAGAGACAGCAAAAGCAAAGAGAAGGACAGGAAGAAAGACAAGAAGGAGAAGAAGAAGAAGAAGGAGAAAGAAAAAGAAAGAGAGAGGGCGAGGGAGAAGGAGAGAGAAAAGGAGGACAAGAAGAAGGAGAAAGAGAGAGAGAAAGAAAGGAGAGACAAAGAAAAGGAGAAAGAGAGACTGAAGCTTGAGAAGGTAACGTGAGCTGAAGAAAATAATTTAGCCTTTTTGTTTTTTATTTGGATCCTTCAGGCTTATCATGTGGATTTAAAGATGCATAGTTTCTATCTTACAATTACAATTTGCCATGGCACCAGTTTCCTGAAGCCTTCCTAACACTAAGTTGTTCTTAGGTTATGACATGATTCCCAATATGTTCATGTCCTAAGTATTAAGTTATAAACAGACTGTAAGTATAGAGGTAGCAACTGATAACCTCATTTGGCTTTGCAGGTCAAAGTGGAGCCTCCAGCAGCGACGCCCTCTCCAGTCATTCCCAGACTAACGCTAAGAGTTGGGGCTCAGGACAAAATGTGAGTATCAGACCATGTCTTAATTGATGTCTGTTTGGGTAGGTAAATGCTTGTTATAAATAGAGCATTGTCAATACAATATTCAATTAGTGTTATAAACTTGTCAGAACCAGCGCTAAAGGGACAGGATTCTGTCACACTATACTTGTGACTTGTACGTGGTAACTCGGAGGTTCACAACTTTTCGCACAACATTGTACTGTATGTGATCTTTGTGTTGAATTGTGTTGAACGTACTGGGGTAACCTGTGATCATATCTCTTCCTTTTCTAGTGTTATCAGCAAGGCTACCCCCAATGCTGAGGTTCCTAAGGTTCCAACGCCCAAGACACAGACTGTGAAAGCAGTCCAGCCTCCGGCTCCACTCTTCTCTCCCCCAGCCCCAGTGCTGGCTCCTGCTCCTCCATTAGCCATGGCAGCTCCGCCTGTGGCCAGCATGCCTCCTCCCTCCGCTCTCTCCCAGGGCAGCTCCCTCAAGGCACCTGTGTGTAGTGTCGTCACTGAGACTGTCAGCGCCTATGTGGTGAGTTCTCTAATGGCTTGTGTCTTGTAATGTTTATAGAGTACTCTTTGGAACCAGTCTAGAAGATCACTTTCTGTTTTGTTTCCCATAGCCCCATTCAGTCAGCACAAGCTGCAGGTTTGCTATTCAGTTTACGGTGTACATTCTTTTTCCTACAGAACTCAGCAAGTTTGTACAAAAGTACCATGGTTGGAAGTACTCTAGACTATTGCTTTATAGGCACATTATGCAAGTTGCATAGTGTGCCTTTAATGTCTGCCTTAGAAAATGTAGGCCCTGTTTACACATAGATGTTTTTATTAAGTTTTTTTTTTTTAAGTTTTTTTTTTTTTTGGTTTGTTTTGTATTCACCATGTGTGCCGGGATGACTAGTATTTCTAATTTCTCAGTTAAACACATGCATAAAACTTGAACATTTCTGTCCACATACAAGCAGGTTAGCATGTAAATCTTACGCTGATTGAGTATTCTGCCTTTCTTCCTCAAGGTCCGTGATGAATGGGGAAACAAAATCTGGATTTGTCCAGGGTGCAATAAACCAGACGACGGCAGTCCCATGATTGGATGTGATGACTGTGATGACTGGTACCACTGGTGAGACTTTTCATTTATTCAAGTTTTACTACTGGAGGTTAAGCTTGTCCAGTTAAGGGTGAATTTTGAAAGCTCAGTCCAAGACATAGTCAATACCCAAACTTACATAGATGCTATTTTGGGTTATTGTAAATGCAACAGAAAATGAAAGTTATGAAATCCGTAGTTTACATGTCCACCTGGCGTTGCTCTCTGTCCCCATCACTCACTGTCCATCTCTCTGTCATGTCTCTGCTCCCCTGTTGTGTGTGTGCAGGCCCTGTGTGGGCATAATGGCAGCTCCACCAGAGGACGTCCAGTGGTTCTGTATCAAGTGTGCCAGTAAGAAGAAGGACAAAAAACACAAGAAAAGAAAACACAAAGTGCACTGAAACAGGAGCTGCATATATTTTTATAGAAAGCTCTAATTTTCAAGCTCTTGCAGTCTTTAATATCAGAAGAGAAGTACTGGGAAATTTCAGAATGAAATGTGGAGAATTGTCTAGACTACTGTCCTCAGAACTGGATTTACTGTTGGTATCATTTCTGATCATGTGGAATATCTGTCTACCAAGCACCTTAACCGAGGCAGTGTGCAAGACAAGTAGGGTATGCACATTTGGAATATAAAGAATTGTGGTATCAAGAGAAAAACTGCTTTCCCTTTTTAGAATGATTTATTTGCTTTGACTGAAAATCAATTGGTTCGACTCGCTGTGTCAGTGGCCAACCATTTTTCCGACTTATGATTATATATTGCATGTAAATACTTACAGAGATGCTGAGGTTTGTGTGTACTGAATGGAAACTCATACCTCCACAAAAAGTCCGTTTCCTTTTTTTAAGAAACAGACTTACCAGTTTCTTTGTCAGCAGCAGATTATTTTTAACTTGGCTGATATTTTTTCTGTAATTAGTGTACATTTTTGGAAATGAGAGTTTGTATTTTTATTTTTTGCTCACGTTATCCGTATGCTTTCAGCATATTTTATTTGCCCAAATGTCCTTTAATTTAAAGACCTTCGGTTGGAGGGATATGTGTACATGAAATTTGTGCTTAATGTACCTAAAATTAATCCCTGAAAATCCCTGGTCAATGAAATATGCACTGACTGCTTCTTTCTCAAAGTTGCAGTGACTGTTTTGTTTTCTTGATATTTATACATTTCTTTCTTTTTATTGATGTGCCCACAAAGATTTTTGAGTCATTTTAACAGGACACACCCAGAGGATTGTTAAAGCAGGGATATGATTACAGATGAAACTTATAAGATTTATAAAGAGTTTATGAATAAATTAACTTGAATAAGAAGCCTTCTCTTTGATCACTATTAGCCTTTCTAATATCGTTTAGAACATTTAGAATGTAAGGAATAACAGCCAACGAGGTGTGCTGTTATACGGAATTAATGAACAAGGTGGAAGCGTTTGCTTCTGTCAAGTTCATTAATTACGTATAACAGCACACATCGAAGGTTGTTATTTCGCTTATCACACGGTTCGCTATAAAGAATGAACATCAGTTTAAAATATAGGCTACAAAAGGGTGCAGCAAACTTATAAACAAACTTGTTCAGTTGTTGTACTACTTTCTTTTCAACGGTGTTTATCGCTAATAACAGCTGATTCCATCGTAGCTGCCTGGCAAGTTCAACTGGCCTTTACTATTGTTGGCATGGTTACCATTCAAAAGATCATTGATATAGAATGGTAATTAAACTTTTTCACCAGAACTACTTCATAGG
>JASCQY010000118.1:2854868-2867385 GCA_030264315.1 Sardinella tawilis
TCATCCAGAGACCTGGGTCCTCTCCTCTGTACTCTCCTCTTCAGCTCACCCCACAGGTTCTCAATGGGGTTGAGGTCTGGGGAGTACTGCAACTCTCCTAACATTTTAGCATAGTACAGTATTTCTCTTCATGCTCTGTTTTCCAAAGACCTCTCATCATACATGCTGTGTAGTCTGTATTGATACAGGAAGCCAAGTATCACTGTAAGTTCTGTAATATCTTCATTTGGTTGATATTGCACTTGATGATTATGTTGTTGATGTAGCATAACATTTTATCATAATACATTCTTTACAGTTAACTATTCAGCCATTGATGTTCTGAGTAAAGCATTCAAAGTGAATGTAAGTGAATCTATGTGATAGGTCACACTCCTCTACCCATTTTGCACCTTTTCTTTGCAGAAGTTGAAAATTGCTCCTTGCGATGCTGTAGGCCTAGTGTTTCTTTATGTGTTTGCTGGAAAAAAGCTGGATGGTTGAAGTGGAAAAATGATAGTCTGCTCCTATTTTCTAAAGGCCGCTCCTGTTATAAAAGAAAGTGATTTATGTGTGTATTATGTCCATTGATTTGATATGATGCGTTTTCACAGGTCTACATTTCCCTTCCACCATCAGCATTGGTGTAGCTACTTGCTTCCATTGGACTGATTATCTGTCTTGGCCTTTTGTGAAGTATTTAAAAGCTTTGTCACCCTATAGCCTATACATACCATACCTTATGCAGTACTGTTCTGACTTCCTTTGCTGACTGGTCAGGGAAAGGCGGTTTCCTAAAACTTTCTAAATCGGACTCTTTCTAAAGCTGACTCAATAAGTATCATAAGTCAGGCTCTGTCCTTGCTCCCCAATGGTTAGTCACCAGTCGCTCAGAAGTCAGAATGGTAAATGGCATAGTTCAAAATCATGCTTGGTTTTCATTACATAGCAGCAAATTGCCATATGACATGATAGCATGCAAAAAATACAACATGAATACTTTTGATGGGTATGGCCTTCAGCATCTTTTTAAATAATGTCATCATATGATGTATAATTAATTGTGATGATTATAACCATGATTCATTTTAAGTTCAATTGTCTCAACCCTAGTTGGGTGTAATGAGCTAAAGGAAATAAAGCAAAATAAATATCACATTCAGCTTCAACTAATCAGAAGTAAAAAAAAAAGTACTTTGCATTTTGAATATTTTGAATATTTCAAACAAGTATTTATGTACTTTCACTTAAAGGAGTCCTCCGGAGTGAATCAACCCGAAGCCCTGTTGTCTGAGGTTGTTGAGTGCTGTCGATTGGTATCCGAACGACAGCAGTAGGTACAACGTAGACCGAATTCGAGAACTAGCCGCTACTGCTAACCGATTACGGCATATGAAGACGAAACCATATGACCTAATCAGTTAGCGGTAGCGGCTAGTTCTCGGAGTTTCCACTTTGATTTTGGGAAGGATTCCAATTTTATATTGACAATTTTATGTTATTCTTTTCTCAACACCTTACACTATGTGATTAATAAAGATTTTCATCTGGAACATGTCATTAATCGACATTTAGGATGTATTGTTTTAGTGTTCCCTTTATTTTTGAGCAGTGTATATACTGTACTTGACGTGAATACTTGAGATTAATTATGTAAACTGTGTCCCTGAGCACTGGAAATATCAATAAAAAAATAATAAAAAAATTCCCAATCATTTCCTAATCACGCTCTACCCCATCAGTTATATGTGTACAGCACGTAACTGAGACAAGGAACTTGACAGCCTGGTTGTAAAAATTATCCCTGAATGGTTCTGTGGTTCTGTGAAGCCTTTCCTAACTTGTCCACCAGATGGTAGCAATTTGAGCAGTCTGATGGTGGTTTTCACCCTTGATGCTACTGTAAGTTTGTACACCAATTTGCAAATACCTTTTTATGTAAAAGCTAAGAAAAGCTAAGTTAAACAATACATTTGTATGATATCTTTTCTTCCAGCAGCAAAAGTGAGATTTTATGAATGGTATGAAGCTCTTTAACCTGATTTGGAGGAAAGGGCACATGTACATGTCAAGTACAGTAACAGGCTGTAACCCATTGGCCCTCTGTATAAGTGGTAGAGGTGGTGTAAAGAAGCTGTCTCGATTATCATTCAGAAAAGAGGGCTGCTGATCTTTCTGTTGTCATTTAAAGGTTTGGAAAGATCTAAACCAGCAAATAATGACATACAGTACAAATTCCCTTACAGTAAGTAGGGCTAATGCAAATCAGGAACTAGGGAAATTCCTATTATAACAGTAATTATTATTTAAATGTATTTAAGCTTGAACAAGCTTCAACAGTGACAATGTGTTATTTCCTGAAGGGACGGACCCAAGGGTTATCTGGTCACCCTACCTTACAGGCTATATTTCCATGCAGGTAACAGATGATAAACCATAGGCATACATTCCAGCTGATATCAAATGAAATAGTAGAGCAGGTTTTGACCATGTTTCTTACATGTTCACTTTTTACGTGTCCAAGTTTTGCATATTTTGACTGCAAGTCCAGTCTCTCCATTGCAACATCAGCTCAACAGGGCCACACATACTCCCGCTCCTGATGAATGATCCCCGAAAAATTTAAAATTTAAAATTATTTTTTAACTGCTTTGGAAGGAAACCTGTTAACTTTTCTTTGAATGTAGTAGAGCCAATTGATTTACTATACAGTGATTAGCCCTTCTCTCTTTCATTTTAAAAATCAACATGAAAATGTATGCTAAACTGTTATAGATTAAGCCTAGGCCTACTTGAATTTCCCTACCACTGTAAATGAGAATGGACGTCAACTTGTAGGCCTAATTCGGTATAAAAAATAAATAATAAAAAAAGGCCATAGCATTGCTCAAACATATCACAAGGTGGCACAATTCCATCATTTTAAGAACCTAGTAAATTCAAGGCTTTCTGAGAGCAAAAATCTTGAAGAAAAATCTCACCATAAATTGCCATAAACAGGAGGAAGAACAATAGGCTATGTTTGTAGGTAGTTGTTTTTCGTGTAGGCCAAGTAGAGTGTATTAATACAGGTGACAAGAAAACACATAGGACTCCCCTTGGATGTCCAGAACCGAGGAAAAAACTCAGAGATTACAAGTGTTATTGTAGCCTCGGCTATGCCACCGCTGTAGGCCTAATGTGATATTAGTAGCTCTCTTGGACATACATGTAGGCTATTCAAGCTGTCGGCGTTGAATAGCCTAATTCTCATTGTGCCAGTTGTAAAAATTGACGGCTTGAATGTGGGCTTGAATTGTGGGCTATAAGACATTTTAATAATTTTAAGAAAATTATGCTTTGAACAAGTTACATTTAAGGCATTTCGCATCCTTGCACTCACGATGGTTGTACTGTACAACGCATTTCGTGATTCGCTCTCTCTCTCTCTCTCTCTCTCTCTCTCTCTCTCTCTCTCTCTCTCTCTCTCTCTCCAGGGGATCCCACTCTGTCAGGGGAAAGCTCCTGCCCCACGCAATCAATGCCTTGGCCATCCACTTAAGCGTTGCAAGACGGGAAGCGTTTGGCCTCTCAGGTATAGCCTACATTTCTGTTGGTTGTGGCTGTCATGTCAGCCACATCTTAATCTACATTTTAAACATCATTCTCTGGCACTGTCTGAAATAAAGAACCCGGACTTGTTGGACACATTCAGTCAGATTTCGGTACATGAACCACACAATCTTTGGTGTAACCAAAGTCTTACGCGTCAAGAGGAGAACTTACAGGCGCGGTAAGTAGCCTAACTCACTTTTATTTAAACGTGGATTCGGTGGGTTTGGTGCGTGTAGAAACACGTTCCTGCTGCTTGAAAGCTATTGTGCTACTGGAAATTAAAGTTTTAAAATTATGGCCGACTTTCTTCCAATTTATGTTTGACGTCGGCCTCTGACAGTTTCATTTTTCAATTTTTTTTTTTCAATTTCTATTTGGTTGACTGTTCATCTGTTATTTGCAACAGGTCTATTTAATGGTAGATTATCGACGAAGTTTTGAGTCATGCCGCCCAAGATGCGTACTTAGGGAAAGTCATCTTGCGCTGATCGACTGCTTACGCGCCCAGAGGAGGCAGTTTCAAGTTTGTCCACATAGCGGTACTATACAATAAAAATGCCATGCGCCCGACTCGCCACCTCAAGTGAACAGGGGTTGTAATACTTTCTGTTAAGTTCTGTTCAAGTGTCGGATCGCCTTTTTCAGTGCGCAGGAGTTCGCTGGACTGTACACATAGGCTACTTTAAAGACATGGCATAGGCCATTATCGCAATGGAAAACGCCTGTTGCATAGCCTGGGCTTTCTCTCTCACTTAGCTAACTTTCGTCTGGGTCGTGCGATTGACCCTCAAGAATGCATGAGCCATAAATTAAATAAAGCTCCCATTCTGAAGTGGATCAATTTCTTTGACAAAGCGCGAAGTGCATATCATCCGCAGCGGACAAAACTGCATCCGGACAAAGGCACCTGAAGTAAGTTTATCGACTTAAAGACACTTTCACTTAGTTTTCGCAGATTTGGAGTCTTTCAGGGAGTGTTGGCGTTTAGGATGCCATTCCCATGCATCCAACATTGTTTTAGTTTAGTTGGGTGAGTAGGCTAGCCTATAGCTTGCAACCTGTGTCAAGAATAAAATTGATTGTCTTGGCTTGGCTTAACAATGACCAATGATGTGGTCAGGGGAATTAAATAATATGGACAGCGCAGGTTAAAAAGGCTATCGTGTGTGGGTCTGTGATATCTTGACGTCAGTGGTGTGAAGTTCACCGTGAGGATAAATGTGATGATGTAAATGACGCTTTTGTGTGTCAGGGTATGAGAGGACAGGGACCGGAGAAAGTGTTGCTTGTGAGAACTTTGTCTGGACTTCGAAGATACGGCTTTACTTCAGGGGTGTTTCCCTTAAATTAGGCTCTCATGCAATCTTAGATAGCACTCACACTTGCCTGCTGCTCGCAGCGATAAGACTTGCAAGGAACCTTCTTACACGGGTCATCCCTACGAATAGTGCAAGTGCACTGGGGGCATTGAAGGTGTTGTCCCTGGAGGTGATGTCAGTGAAAACATTTCCCCCGTACTTCACAGTTAACTTTCATCTAGAATCAAAACTGATAAATAACAACATAGCATATGGGATAGTTATTGTCACAATATGACACTGTTAGAATCAGACCAATATGTCTTTCACGAAAATAGCTGTTACGTTTTCATTCTGATAATGATTCCATAAGAATAGCTACACTTGGAGGTAAACCAGTTCGCCTTGAAAAACAATCCATGAGCGGCATCATCCGACAGGGTGTCGTTGGAAGTTGATCTCGTATGGCATTTTGTTTTGAGCTCTTGCTGAGTTGAAGTTCCCACATAAGGTAAAGTGTCTCACTGAGAACCGTCCTTGTCCAAATGGCAGTTTTAAAATTAGACTGCCCATTCAGCACATTGTTTGACTTGCTACTCGGAGATGTAGCCTACTGTCTGAGACTCCTTCGCTCAACCTTTAGCTGACAGGACCAAGTTACTTTAACGAGACATGGCTTGTTTTTCTAAAACTTCTCTGAATTATATTTCGTTACTTACTGTAACGAACTATTTTCTTTGAACCTTAACCCAATTTATTTGTTTTATCGTTAGTCTTTCAAAGTAGGCCTTATAGTTGAGCATAACCTAAAAATGTTTCAGAGTGGTAGCCTGTTTGATAATCAGTGCATAACACATTTAGTATCCTCGTCCGGGTGTTAAAATGGCCCTGTTCAGGCAGTAGGCTATAAAATTTGTATTATTGCCATTGAAAACTATTTTTCCAATGCAGATTTTCTATAAAATTTTGGTCCTCAGTTTAGATGCAATGATTAGGAAATCTTCTCAAAATAAAATATAAATTCACATTGTTAATCTCAACAAATGTCAGAGTAGGACTACTACACGATTATTTTAATGATAGATGGCCTGTGACAAGAAGAATGATTAGCCTATGAAGCTGAGGCTCTGCATCACAACAGTCTGAATCTCTCCTATTATATTTAGTGAAATACATTTTACACCATATCAAATCAATATGGTTTTCACCATATTTCTGAAATAGTATATTTCTGTAAAAAAAAAAAAAAAAAAAGAAGCAAAAAACAAAACACACATGCACACAAAAACATTTAGCCTATATTTATTAGTGTTGAAGCCTGGATACAGGAGTCATCTGTGAATACCCCTGTTTCTTTTGGCCTTTTTCAAAATCGTTGGTTTTAGTATAAGCCTATTGTTAATTTAGTTATTTAATATTAAATGAGTAAAAATACTGTATTGTAAGTATTGTTGTTCCATCTGGCTTATCTATACGTTTTGCACGAGCGTTACACTGAACTGTGATGCTAAGGAAAAGTAGTGGCTGGTGAGTGTATGGCTGATCTGGACCCTAGTCTAGACAAGAAGAGTGCACTTTGTGGAAGGCAAGGAAGGGCTTACATTTTGTGCCATTTAAGAAATGCATTTCTAATCACACTTTTATCATGTACATGATCTCTGTAATTTGTGTCTTTGTCCAATAATTGATACATTTTATTTTTTAAGAATTATATTATTTTAAACTCATAAAATAGAATTGAATAGACAAAAGTTATTAAAAGACAAATATTTGGGGGAGACAGAGAGGTTTGTTTACCACAGAAACATTAGACTGCTATGCAGTGCTACAGAACATTTGGGTGTAACTATTCATCAGCCAAAGAGCAGCAGGAATTCCTGTGAATAGTGTAGGCCTATGTATCTTTATCTTTTGGACTGAAGCCCTTGTTTGAGGGCTTGAGAACGCATTGATATAGACCAAGTCAGTGCGCATAGACTATATGAAGCATTGGAATGGCATCATTAGATTGTAATTTCGGACTTTGAGGAGATGATTCTCTGAAACGTTTTTTTTTAGCAGAGGGACTAAGGAGCAAAACGTGTGTAAAGTCTGGAAATAATGATGATTTCTGCACGTTTTTAATTTCTTTGACTTTTTGGTTGTGGTGATGTCATACATGAATACTTGATTATATGCAGATATGATTTGGATGCACCATATAGGTATTTTGCAGAATTCTCAGGGCAACGTGATGGAATTGAGTGTTGTGCCTGCAGTGCCGTTGGGGAAGAGCGAGCAAGTAATGCCAAAGGCCAGTGCCACATGTCCACATTCATCACTGAACTGCCTTTGCTGCTCTCCTCTTATCCGGGCATGGAATTTCCATGATCCCACATTTAATAGTGTGGTTGTAGAGAGCGCATCACCATGAGGACTTCATTCCATTTTGTGCTTTCTCCATCCATAAACTCTTAACGTGGCAAAATCGTCCGTGACGCAGACACTTGGGTGTGGGAGAGCAGGACTAGTTTGATCAGCTCTTTCCAGGTGGGACTCAGTGATGAACTGCTGTGCTCTCAAAGGCTTGTCTGTCTGCTCTGACTCTAATGGTTTTTGGTGAAGCGTCAGCACAGGCCATTGGCTGATAGTCCCACCCGTGAGACTACCTGCCAGTCAAAAGTATAATCACACCAACTCCTTTGTCAGTACAGCTGTGCTAGGCATTAACTCTGATGGATTTTTTTTAATGAACTCACAATCCTTTAAAGCCCTCTCCAATACTTATGAGTCATCATCTCTCTAACTGCTCTTTTAGTTTTGTTTTATCTGTAACGTTGCTCCTAGTATTGTCATTCTCAGTATGATACAAACAAAATGGTTTGTGTTGTATCATAATGATTTTACAGCCATCTTTGACATTCAAGATGCAACAGGTGTTAATGGTCTAACACATGGTTGCCAGAGGGTCAAAAACTCACAACCAGTTAAACACAGGGTTGCATTTGCAGTTGTCACATTGCTCCTCTCTACACTGACCCATTCAGTGCTCATCAGATCAAATACTAGGCTACAGTATGTTCATTTGGTTTGTGAGGGAGAATTTCATTTTCACTTTTTCATCATTTGAAATTTGAATTTTTCATTTCTTTCAGGAATGCACAAAAGTGTACAGTATAAGGACCCAAAATATGTGTGTGAAGTCATATTAAATAAGTGAAATCCTAAAATCACTTAATACAGTAATTGATTTCTGAATCACTGAATAATAAGTCTATTGGTGTAATACTGTTCAATAGAAAAGAAAGTTACCAGGTTTAAGTGTGCTCTTTTTCGCCTGAACAAAAAGAATAGAAACTAACTTGGAAATAGGCTTTAATGCTGTGGAAAAGGTTGTGGTTATGCCTCCCAGGAAGAGTCTTCCTGGCAATCTGGACAAGGCTCCCACTGGGGTCTGCCACCCCCCCTTCCCCCCTCCACCTTCTCCACCTTCTCCACCCAAACCCTGAGCCAAGTTTCTCTGTAAATGAACTCCTGTCACGGGTCTCCTCCGTCTGGGAGAGAAGGGGCTCTGTCTGTCTGTCTGTCTGTCTGTCGGTCTGGTGACGGCTCAGAGGGGGAGCTCCAGCCCACCCATTTGTCCATGTGGAGCAGGCGGCTCCTGTCGGAGCGCTCGGGCATGGCGTCCCGCAAGGGCAGGAGGGGGGAGGGCAGATCCCCTGAGCTCCATGGGCTCATGGCCTGTGGTTAAAGGCAGGAGCCACAGAGGCAGCTTCCACATGCACTCCAACAAACGGATTGGTTGGCACTGCGTCTCTCTACGGGTGGGAGGGTGTTGGGATGACTTGTGGTTCAGTGCATAGCTTCTAATCAAACTGTCATCATTTGGAACTTAAGGGGATGGCCCAGCCCAGAGTGAGCTGTTGGTGGGGAAAAGGGGGAGAAAGCCCCAAAGTAGTGAGATTTGGAGTTAACTTTTCCTCTCCTCCTCCTCTGAACTCAACATTGCAATGTTTTGACTGCATACACATCCGCTGTATACTTTTAACACTTGGTGCCCTTTCAAAGTTGGTTCTTATGTATATTGTGTCCTGGAGTATGATTATGTTCATCAAACTTAATTGTTAATGTCTAACAATAATCCATGGAATTTATATGTGTTCGGTTACATTGTTTATATAGAGTAGTTTTTAACTATTTTGTGCTGATCTTGAAGCCTTTAAAGAAGCGTATTACACAATGAGACAGACAGTCAGAAAGAGTGTGCGTCAGATGTTTATGAGTTAAACATCTGCAGATACTACCAGATTTGGAACATTCCATTCCAAATTATATTAAAGTTTTGATGAAGCAACGCAGCTGAGATGCATACAATGTACCACATGAAACAATATGGAGATGTTTCTAACTTTAATTGACAGCTGTGTGGATGCATTTCTGCCCAAAGTGGCCTTGTCACATAGTGCAACCATGTCTGCTGTAGAAATTGAAAGATACAGAAATCTTTTTTGTGAAACATAGAAGCACAAAATGACAATGTTGTCACCCTTCTACTATGGTAATTGACTTAGATTCACGTGATGCCTGATTCAGTCCATTGATAAGAGATGTGGATGGAAGATTTTTGGCCAAAGAGAATCCAATGCTGCTTTGTTATTTTCATTATTAGTTTTGTTGGAAATCTAGTATGCAGTCGAACTCAAATTGCACCCCTTGCTCAGTTTTATTTTACGATGAAAGAAGGAGAAATTAACTGATATTGTAGACCTGGGTGGCATTTGTTTCACCACTACAATTTGAATTTCAATGGTTTGCATATTTGTTCTGTGTTTCGGTTATTTAAAAACTGGCAGCCTTTCAATGCAACTACTCTCTTAGTTTTATAACCCCATTAGGACAAAATATAGATGATGAAAATGAATCAATCATTTCATCCTATTGACATATCACACCCCTGTCTTAAAACATAGTCAGACTTGAAAAGGAAGGAAAAAACGGAAAGATAAGATTGACAGGGGGAACGTAGTGAGTGAGAAAAAGAGAGTGCTAGAGCGAGGGATGAAGCTTTTAGAGGTGGAGTGAGAGAGTATGCGAGGTTGAGGTAGAGGCAGATAGAGAGACGCAGCTGCTTCCCTCTGCTCCGCTGGGCTCAGAGCTCAGCACAGTTCAGGCAGGCAAGCAGGCAGCACATTGGAGATGAGATGAGATGAGATGACAAACAGTAGTGGTAGTTGAGCCCTGCTGGTATTTGTGTTGGATGGCACTCCTGGGCGCTAATGAGAACCATGTGTCTGCTGGCCTGAGGAGCATTAGAGGGCTCCCATGTGACCCACCTGTCCTGTTCTCAGCACCCACAACGCTAACCTCACGTCACTGTCTCTTGTCAGACCCTCAGTTCTGCGACCCAGTTAGCCTTGTTGTGTTAAAGAAGAGCGGAGAGCAGAGGAATGGCTTTCGTTTCCTTCATTGTCTCCAACTGTTAATAGCCTACCATTCTTCAGGCCCAGGGGTTCTAGCTGGGCATGAGGTCCTAGAACCAGTGTTGGGCAAGTTACTTCAAAACTGGAATGCGTTATTTATTTCTTGTTACGGTCATTTCAAAGCAATCCATTACATTACATTACAATATTACTGTATTTAAAAATTTAAGGCGTTACACTACTATTGCATTACTTTTACATTACTCTTGGCAAAATAACTGGAAAAAAATTGGACAGGTAGCCTAGTGCACCCCAATGTTTCATGTTTCATTGTTCATTGTTGAACAATGAAACATGTCTTGATTCTATAGTGTGCTAAAGTAGCCTAGGCTATGCTGCATATTGACGTGATTGACTGTTCTGATGGCATGTAAATTAGTATTAGGCCAGTAAAATTAAGTTTGTGAAAAATAAGGTCATGAATATCGTAGTCTACACCTAAAATTTCCGCTTCACAAACATTTAAACATGGATGCCATAATGTGAAGTTATAAGAAGTAAGCAGAGGATGAGAGTGTCAGCAAGCCAAACATAACACTTTTCCGCTCTAAGCTGCTAAATGCTCCTGAACAGGTTGAGCATGGAGCAGGTCGGACTACAGAAAGTGAAACATGTTGCACGGACGTTTCTCCTCTGCTGATCTTGTGGTGATTTTATTGAATTTGTTGCTATGAAGGAAAAAAAAGACCACTTCATTCCGGGTCAAAAATGCACTGTAATGCGTGCGTTACTGACAAATGTACGGAGTAAATATTACCATTTTTTCCCTGTAATGCCGTACATTACCACATTACAGCAATAACTAATGCATTACAGTAATTAGTTACTTTTGAAACTCGTTACTCCCAACACTGACTATAACTGACAATATTGTAGGTTGGTTTCAGACCATTTCAGAGGCTTGCAGTTGGTCTCTTGTAAGTCTTCTTTACTCAATCCACTGTTCAGACTCTGGAAACGGTGCTTTAGCCACAGTCACAGCTTCCTCTA
The DNA here is from genome assembly GCA_030264315.1 of Sardinella tawilis. Lineage (NCBI taxonomy): Eukaryota > Metazoa > Chordata > Actinopteri > Clupeiformes > Clupeidae > Sardinella > Sardinella tawilis. Next base: position 2,866,189 of record JASCQY010000118.1, read on the forward strand.
CTGCCTGCCACATACTCTGTCCCTGCCTCAGATGTCTCCATCCTCTCTGTCCTGATATACTTGCTGGTGTTCATGGGATGGTATGTTGTCACATTGTCCAGTGCCCACTTTCATATGCTTGCATTAGTGTCAAATACCAAGCACAGTTTCTGAGTATACGCACAATATTTCAGATTCTTCTATACACATACACAGTCATACAGTTCCAGATCTTGAAAAAAAATCCCAGTTTGCCTCAAGGTATCAATAGTTCATTCATATAAACCTTCTATGCTATATGAAACCTTCCAATGATATGCCTGTACAGTATCACATTGATTGTAGCCCAGGGCACAAAGCAAGGCACACACGCTGGGTGAGTTTGGTGTGGAAGAACCTGGATGGCCCACTGGGAACAGATTTCTCTGTGCCTCCTTGGAAATGAACAGGAGAAGTAGATACTTATGAAGGACTAGCAAATGTTTGCTGAATTACTTAAAATCATCTTCATTTCCCAATCACAGTGTAAGGAAAATTCTAGAGTAAATCAGCCCAGATCCCAGTTTTTTAGGCTTTCAGGAGGTATAAGAACAACAGCATTTGGTACAATGAAAGTAGACTGGATTTGTGAACTCACAGCTAACGCTAACTGATGGAGGCAAAAGAAATGCATTTTTGTCAGTTGCGTCACCAGCTTTGGCTGCTGTTTCGCTATTTTGTCTACTTTGCACCAAATTCTGTTGTTCTCATACCTTCCAACAGCACTTGGCAACGTGAAACAACAGGGGTTGAATAGGAGTTGATTCACTCCGGATAATCCTTTTAATTGATTAAAAGTGAGTAAACAAGCATTATGCATACTTGTGCCAGGAGACATACTGTATTGCTGTATGTTGCTTTGGATGGAGGTCTGCAGGTAGGGGAAGGACCTTTGTGTTCTTTTCAGAATTTAGCTGCTTGTACCAGTTCTTGGATTGTTGGATTTAGAATGCCATTGACGTCAAGGTGTTTGTTTTCAAATAATTTAGCCTGTTTGGTAATTCACCTGAAACATAAATGAAATTTCGTGTCTAAGCACTCTTCTTGAATTTTGCCATGAGCAGTTTTCACTGTGAGTTGTTTCTCTCCATCTACTAGGCCAACCCAAGGGCGTAGATTTGGCATGGACGGAAGGGACGTGTCCCCACCAATATTCAGCAATCAGTGATTCGTCCCCAC
>JASCQY010000118.1:2907280-2918603 GCA_030264315.1 Sardinella tawilis
CACACACACACACACACACACACACACACACACACACACACACACACACACACACACACACACGCTCACACACACACGAAAACAAAAAAAAAAATGCAGCAGCTTTGTTGAAGAGCTGAATGGCTCCAACCTATAAAATATTCTGTGAGACGGAGACAGATGGATCCGGGGGACTTTCCAGCCTGAATGATGAGCGATGATGAAGACGGATCCTCCCTGCTCTCTGCTCTCGTCTCTGTCTGTCTGGCGCTCACCACTGACCGCACACTCTGTGTCTTGCAGGCGCGCGCCCACTTTGAGAGCCTGGGCCAGCATCTGGGCAAACTGGGTGAGGATATGAAGATGGGCCACAGGGTCATTGACCTCACCAGACCTGAGGATTTAGAGGGTGAGCTAATGGATACATTTATGCCCCCTACAGGACATTCAATTGTTTAGGTTATTTGTCTGCGCCCCTTGAAACCGTTTGACATTTGCCTCTCTAAACTGTGTGTGATACAGTATGTACCTAATAGAAGGCCGTTTGGAGTACTTCAGAGTCCTTCATTTGGTGTCATGCTGTCTCATTCTGAACTGATCTTGCTTAAGCGATCTCCTGGTCCTCATCTTAGACAATTTACATTGTGCCAAACAGAATACATCAGCAGCGCAAGACAAACAGACTTAACATTCCTCCCCGCCACCTCAAACACCTGCTTCCCATAAACACCCGTGTTTACGGGGGCCCACTGCATCCATCATGCCTTAGTTTGAAATAGGATCCGTAAACACGGAGGGCTCAGACACAGATATGTATCTGCCTCTGCTCCATCTACTGCTTGTTTATCCACTATTGAGGAGTCCTCCGCCCCCGCCACACACACACACACACACACACACACACACACACACCCTCTATGGCCTGCTAGTGCTCTCTCCAACACGGGGACGACTTCAACCCACTCTCTTCAGCCTTCATCTAGTCTACTTGAGTGATGCACAAGGCGCACATTAGGAAGCCATTTGTAAGACTTGTTCACATTATTAGCTCACAGAGATCGCATCATCGCACAGAGACCAGAAATCACATACTGTAGATACTTAGTGATTGAAGTGGTCTATGTACAGACATGAATATATGGCACATGGATATTTTGGGGATCTTCTTACCCTCCTAATTCTCAGAAAAAGTTGCACTTATAAAGTTATAGTCTTTGTGTTTAAGTAGTTTGTGAGTTGAAAGTAAAAATGACAAAAGAAAAAAAGTTTTCTTTAATTTATTATGTGCAGTCTTAGTGTTTGTATTTCAGTCAATGACAGTTTGGTAAAAGGGATTAGTATACTGTAGGTTTGGCTGCGTTCAGGTGACTGAGTTGAAGTTGCTCTTGTCCAGCAGGTGGCGCTGGCACGGTGGAGGCACGGGTGTTCCGGGAGTCCCGCGGGAGGCACACCAACGAGCCCCACATCAAGCGGCCCATGAACGCCTTCATGGTGTGGGCCAAGGACGAGCGGCGCAAGATCCTGCAGGCCTTCCCTGACATGCACAACTCCAACATCAGCAAGATCCTGGGTAAGCCAACGGCCAATGGTGAGCGAGGAGCGGCGGACTACGCTCGTACTGTAAATCAAGCGCTCGGCTCCCGCTCGCACTCCCAGTCCACGCTCCCCTCTCCAGCACTCAGCCTGGCAGCAGCCTGCAAGCAGCAGCCGCCGGGGCTGCGAGGACTGAGGAGAGGAGGCACACAGTATTCCTTACACCCTCTTGTGTTCTACTCGTGTAAATACAATGCAGTGCAGTGCACGCGCTGGAGGGGGGAGTGGGAAGAGGGGGCGAGGGAGCCAAGCACACACTCTGCTATGCCACAGAGAATCGGAGTCCGAGAACACAGGAAATAAGTCCAAGAATTTTTTTTCTATAAATCTGAAAAGGTCTACCTTGCTTTATCCATTTCGTCTTTAAGGCAGTTCTGGGCATCTGGTATTGCTATATACAGTACTGTGCTGCTGTGATGTGGATGGCAGTGAGTGTAGCTGTGCCATTGGAAGTCCAGAATTTCATTGGTGTGCGGAGGTGGGGGGGATGTATAGAAGTGGGCTTGTATGTGTGTGTGTCTGTGTGTGTGTGTGTGTATGGAGTTGGGGTTGTTTGTATGTGTGTGTGTGTGTATGGAGGTGGGGTCGTGTGTGTGTGTGTGTGTGTGTGTGTGTGTGTGTGTGGAGGTGGGATCGTGTGGATGTGTGTGTGTGTGTGCATGTGTGCGGGGAGCTGCTGGGTGTGAGTCCCATGAAAGCTGGGGCCCTGTTTGCTCGGCCCTAAGTGACTGGTGAAGTTGGTCTCCAGCCGCGAGGCCTCCAGGCCGCCCCCATGCCATGCCCAGCACAGACCCACTGCTGTGTGCGCCTCTGTGGCAGGAGTGATGGATGCACGCAGGTTAAAAGCTCCCTCTTAATGGCTTCCAGAAACACAGACATCTCATTCATGACGCACAGTTAGGTGGCAGCCTTGGCTAAAGCACCATACTGTCTCCCGGATGCGGAGGCCTGCCACTGTGTGCGGGCTGCCAGGCCCTGTCTCAGCCGGACTATGCAGGCCCTGGTGCTCACGGGGAAAATAGCAGAGAGATGGAGCAGGGTTTGAAGCCGTTGTTATATGAGGGGATCAAGAGCACTATACAGTGTGGCTATACAGTAACGCACACACACACACACACACACACACACACACACACACACACACACACACACACACACACGCACTAGGCTAGTGTATCTGATCCGGTGCACTTGATTGAACAATACACAATCTGCCACACTGTCGCGACAGAGGAGAACAACAGACAAGCCTCCTAACAGGACAGAGATAAACTGAGGCAGTGTGTGTGTGTGTGTGTGTGTGTGTGTGTGTGTGTGTGTGCGCTTAGTGGCGGCTACAATAACACAGCTGGGGAGGAGGGAAGTGTGTCAGGCGCTGAGGAATGGCCTCATCATGTCGTGCTTCCTGAAGAGGGGCTGGAGATAAACCGAAGTAAACACTCGCTGCCCCGGAGTTCTGCAGGCGGCCGCCGCCTCCTCCTCGCCGTGGGCCGCGGCCATGTGCGGCCGCTTGAGCTCCGGCTTAGCTGGCTCAGGGTTCATTGGTGGACATGATGGGGTTGTTCTACTGCTCTAGCATTACGACTAATGTTACACAATCATTTGTATCTGACCATTTTATAGATTTATATGGGCTTCACTTTTACACAGAAAGCCATGTTGGATAATCCTGAAAAAATGTAACGTGATGTTGATGAATGTGATGACTAGTCTAAATAAGCGCAAAAAAACCCTGCTGATATTAGCTTACATGTACACAAAATGAGACTGTCAAAGAAACAATCTGTTCTTGTCCATACGCCAAAGCATTATTACAAGTGGTTACTAAGAGTGATCTCAATGAAGAAAAAATGATGGATGATTTTCAACTAGGTAGACTTTAACAGAACAGAAAACAAAGCTTAATATTTGAGGCTCCACCATGTTGTCCAGTGCCATACTAACAGGTATCTTGCTTGTGTGAAGGATCCCGCTGGAAGTCGATGTCCAATCAGGAGAAGCAGCCCTACTACGAGGAGCAGGCCCGCCTCAGCAAGATCCACCTGGAGAAGTACCCCAACTACAAGTACAAGCCGCGGCCCAAGCGCACCTGCATCATCGACGGCAAGAAGCTGCGCATCAGCGAGTACAAGCAGATGATGCGCTCCAGACGCCAGGAGATGAGGCAGTTCTTCAACATGGGGTAAGAGGAGGGAGACAGACAACCCTCTTCAGTAAACTCTCTATTGTACTGTATTTAAACAAATGCAACTTAACGTTATAGGATGACCATTGCTATGCAGTGATACTATCGACATAGATGTTGGGGTTGTGTGTGACTTTCTCTTCAATTAAGCCTGCATCATTAAAATCTCCCACCCCCAGTAAAAAAAAAAATCCTCCACTCCACCACTGTACTGTATGTGAGGCAGCATGATTCTCACAATGGCACATCACTGATTACTGAATGCAAAAGCGCAGTTGAGTTGAGTTGAGTCCTACAGTGTTTCTGTTCCAAGTTCATTTTGCTTCTCTCTCTCTCTCTCTCTCTCTCTCTCTCTCTCTCTCTCTCTCTCTCTCTCTCTCTCTCTCTGTGTCTCCCTGGCCAGGCCACAGGCCCACGAGCTGCCAGTCAACTCCAGCCCCGGCACGATATACCCCAGCAACATGCCCATGCCCCCCACCCCGCCCGCCCCCCACCTTCCCTCCGACTGCTCCAGCGCCTCGGCCAGCCCCGAGCCCGCCATTCCCGTCATCCAGAGCACCTTTGGGGTCAAGGTGGAGCCCAGCGCCCTGCCCGCCAGCGAGCCCATCAACGGCGAGGACGAAATGGACATGTACGAGGACTTTGAAAACGAGCCCAAATCAGACTACAGCAGTGACAATGAAACACGAGAGCAGGTCAGCGTGAACTGAGCACGCTCAGACTCGGCCTCTGAAACGTCTCCTACGGACTGAGCTTGCTTGGACAGGCCCGACTGTTGTGGGCGGAGCATGGGAGCGGAGAGAGGCGGGGTGGAAGGGGGTGGGCTTTGGGGGGCACGCTGGACTCTCCGACACTCTCCACCGGTCTGGAGCGGATTGACAAGCAGCCGCCCTGTGCCTCTCAAGCCAGCGGTGCACACTAACCAACCCTGTGTGCACATGTCACTGGGTGGGCATCCAGTCATCAGGCCCAGCCATGGCGTTCAGCTGCAGCTCAGACACTACAACAGGGGGCTCAGGAACGCAGATGCCAAACGCAGATCTAAAGATGACCAAAACATTGAGCTGGGGAGGGAGAGAGAGAGAGAGAGAGAGAGAGAGAGAGACAGAGAGAGAGAGAAAGTGAGAAAGTGAGAGTGTGTGGGTCTTCACATGAAGGGAGAGTATGTCCAGATGTAATATTATCAGATGTCATGGAAACTCAGTGATGTCGTGCATGTGTTTACTGACATCATGTAAGGTCGATATTGGCAATCAATTTGTTAGCATTTAAAACGTTAAGACATTACTACAAGACATAATTATGAAAACTGAAAATACCTCCAAACTGAAAATCAAAGCATCCACTACAGTACATTTCTTGTTCAATTATTTATAGACAGTAAGAATGGATGGATCCATATTGATAGAGGTATTTATTTTGGCATATTGCAGTATGTTGTATTGGGAGAGAAATGGATGTTAAAGGAGAAGTTTGGTGTGAATCAATCCATAGCCCTGTTGTTAGAGGTCACAGAATGCTGTCTGTAGCAAAAAGAAAGAAAAGAATTGATGCAACAACAAGTCAATAACTATTTTTAACTGAAAGTAAGTCACTATGCCTCATTTTACTAGTGTTAGTTTGCCGTTAATTATTAGGCCTATGTAGTATGTTGGATAAAATGTTTTCGTTCTCTTTCCTATAGACAGCATTCATTGACCTTGAACAACAGGGCTATGGATTGATTCACACCGAACTTCTCCTTTAAGCACTGGAGCTGGAGGATACACTCCCATTGTGTGTGTGTTTGTGTGTGTGTGTGTGTGTGTGTGTGATTGTTTATGTGTTTGTGTGTGTGCGTGTGTGTGTGTGTGAATGCGAGTGTGTGTGTGTGTGTGTGTGGTGAAACCTCCACCCGCTCAGCTCTACTCTGCTCACATGCTCTGGCTCTGACGTCACCAAACCAACTTATGAAGCTCCTAATCTTTCAGCCTGTCCTTTCTTTTCCTCCTTTCTTTTCCTCCTTTCTTCTCCTCCTTTTTTCCCTTTTCTTCCTTTCTCTTCTTTTCATCTCTTTCCTTTTTTGATCAATTGAGCCAGAATTAGGGACAGGAGAGGATGACACTTTTCAGCTAAATAGGCGGTGTTGTTTTTTTTTTTTTTTAGGATTGCATGCATCTGAGGCTATTAGTCTTAATCTGTTTGTTGGTCTTAAGACATTTCTTAATGTGTGAAGTTAGGTTGTTTTTTCTTTTATTTAATCCTTTTCTTGTACATATTTCTGTTCCTCTTGCCTCATGGACACTTTTCCTAGTCAAGTCGTAGCCTATTAAAAACCTTGTACTGTCAGGACTTGAAACTTAAAATAATAATTATTTAAAACAAAAGTATTGCTTTTTTCAGTCAAAAAAAAAAAGTAACTCGTACTCCCCATTGACTTCTGACATTAATGTTTGCGATGGGGTTTCTTTGCTCACTCAGGAATGTTGTGCCAGCGTGTGAATGTGTTTTGAATGAACTATTTAAAAGTGGTGGGAGGGCGGGGGGATGAGGTACAGGCTAGTAGACTTTCAAGCCCATTGTTTTCAGTATGCTTTGTCTTTTTATTTGGTGGAGATGGAATGGTGCCAAAAAAGTAAAGTAGCAGAAATCATAAATTATTAGTAATGGCACTTAGCAGCTCAATTGCCTAATGAAATTCCAGGCTAATTACTCAGGATCTTGCTGGTTTTCTTTGTGATGACCCAGTGGTAAGGAGGGCCGAAGCCCTCCGATCATGTGATCCATGGTGTCTTGTCTGGTGAGCAAAAGAGATGGGTGAAGTATTTGGAGTCTTATGTGGGAGGTGAGAACACAGACGAAGATCTGCAGACAGGGAGCTAGAAGGTTTACATTGTCTTGGGTTGACACCATACGTGTTTTAGAAACAAGTCTTAAATCTCTGTGCTATTAATGAGGAATTCACATGTGCAATATACACAGGACAGAACAACATGTGGATGGGTGTGTGCTATAGAATCCCTGAAATATTGCAAGGAAAAATCATAATTGATTCCACAATCACATTTAAACTATACGGTTTACTAACGTGGCAAACATACAGGTATACCTCTGCTTGCATAGCGATTCTGCTTTCATTGGTGATTAGGTAGAATGTTGCATCCATGCCTATTTTTAAGTGTTACAAAGACTGGATTTTAATCAGGCTTGTTTGCAGCCAAATGTCTTATTGGTGTAATGACATCTGGCAGCGATATGGAATAATTTATTTCTGGCCACAGTTTTCATAGTCTTAATTTTTTTCTACCTTTTTGGAGGGGGCAGGGGTATTTTAAATTAATGTTTGCAGTTTTTTTATTTCAAGTTTAATAATGGTAAGTTATTTGAAATTCTTTACATTTTTCATAGGGCAATGTTTGTAGTTAGTTTTGTTTGGAATTTGTATATTTTTCATGTCTGTGCCAAACAATGTTATGCTGGTTCAAGATCAAAGACAAGTCACAAGATAATGTATTGTTGTTGAAATATTGAAAAACAGATAAAAACTAAAATATATTGAACCTTTGTCGCAATTCTGTTAAGTATTACAAGTAAGCACTGGATATAAAGTGTATTTTTAACAAATGCTGACTAATGTGAAGATGCTCTACAAAACAATACATGGGTTGTGACTAAAATGCACACATGTTTGAATTTCTTCAAATTTTTGGCATTTTTTCTCATTTTCTGTCATTGACACTTCATTTCAAACGAGAGTGAATGGACTTGATGCTCCAGTGCTGCCTATGGGGTTGTGACTAGTCAGCCTCCTTCAACTGTAACACAAACACACACGTGCACACACACACACACACACACACACACACACACACACACACACACACACACACACACATTTGTATTAAATATTGTATTTGAAGCTATTTAGTGTATAATAACATTCTGTTGTATTTATTAGCCTCCACTGGCTCTAAAACAATGAGATCAAATGACAATCAGAAAAATAAAGACTTTGCAATTTGGATTTAAACTGTTGTTGTTTGCAGTGCTGGTTTTGGAATAGATTGTACTTGTACCCGAGATTTCACCTAATTTCATTTCAAATGAGCTGATTCTGACTTTGTAAGGGTTTACTTTGTATGTGTCATTATGTCATTTTAGGCTCTGTTGACAATGTGCAATTTTAGCCCCAACTCTGTTGGCCCCACAAACAGAATCAGGGCTGAGCTCCCATCGGATTTGTTGCGTAGTTTTAGCCCATGACACCCTGTCAGAATGTCACAATCAACATTTCAGCTCTGGCCATTCTTGTTGGATTTCTGGCATGTCAGAATTTTTATTGCCATTGGTGTGAGCAATTGAAATGTAGGTATGTACTGTACAGCACAGTACAGAGTTATGTTTACAGTATAAGTATTGCAGTCACGAAACATGTACTGAATGATTATGCCATACAGTAGATTATTGAGAATTCTCACTGTGTTTGTGTAGTGTACTAGGTGCTGTTCACAGAAATGTAATGCTAATAATTTGCCATATTGGCATGATTGCCAGCCATAATGTACATTTGCTTTTTTACTGTACCTGAAGGTATTAAGCACCTGAAGTCAAAATATTATTTTGTGTACCACTCGTGTTTAGGAAATCTTGGTAAAAGGGGCATTCAGACCCTCAAAGCTCTAGGTTTCTAGGCTTGTCTATTCTCAAGGCAGCTCAGACAAGAACGAGAAAGACTGGCACTTGTGCAAACTGATGTTAACTAGATATTCTTTCAACTTTGAATTCACAACTCTGCTGTCCTTTTGAAACCGATTAATGTGATGTGCCGAATTCAGATGCCTAACCTTCTGGGCACATTTTGTTTTTCAAAAAATCCATTTAAAAACATTTTTTCTTTAGTTCAAGGGTATTATATATAATTACAACCAATTTAGAAACTTCAAACATTTCTGAAGTGCAGTGCGAATAGCTTCAAAGGTACAGTGCTCTCTTTGATACTGAGCAGGAGTACAGTAGTTCACACTGCGTTTGTCACGGGGCAGTCATCAGAATACACCGCATACATGACATCATCAAATTAGACCCTTAGGACTCACCATTCTGGAGTGTTGATTTCTGGGTATGCCTTTTATAGTGCCCCAATATCTAAGGATATTGCAAATAAACCAAACATTGCAATTTATTGGGTAATTATACCATCACTAATTAATTAAGTACTGAGAAACTAGCCTAATAAGTGTAACTAAGTGTAACATTAAGCAGCTACTACACAGTTGTTGAGTTGAGGAATGATTGGACAAATAAAAAGACAAACAGAAGGATGTGGTAGGTCTACAAGGAGCAAGCCTTGCCCTGCTGCAAGCGGTGCTTGAGATGACTGAAAGCATACTTGACTCTTGGAATTTTTACTACATTTTGTCTATGAAGGAGCCTATGTCACTGTGGAGGCCTCTTATTAAGCTCTATATCTGGAGATAAGTAAAACCTCTCGAACTCGGGCTGCATTTTGATCTTAGGCTCTGTTCAGATTTTGAAATGCAGCTATGGCAGAATAAAAATGTCTTTGTTTATTTGCAAAGGGTTTCCAGTGACCGAGCTCCTCATGCATGAACAAATGGGTAATACTTTAAGGGTGCTGTGAAGTCCAACTCAAGGCAACAGCCCCCATATTCTCCATTACAAATGACTCAACAATAGCTCCTATTTACGGTAGCTCCTGTTATTTAAGTTTTATTGCACCTAGACTTAAAATAAAATGACAGCATAAAATGAGAGCAAATTATGCAAACTGAAAAGTCACTCTTTTCATCATCTTTAATACAGTAGGTCGGTCTAGAAAGCCTTCACATCTAATGTGTGTTGCTGTTTTACATTCCAAAGTACTCTTCCTTTTTCTCAAAATATCGTTTCAGTCTTGCATTGGCATACCTGAAAAGGAGAGGACAGTGTGACATTGGTTTCCACTACAAAAATCTTTTCTTAGACTTAATTCGAACTCTGATTTAAACTCTAGTTAGACTGCCCTGTGTAGATATGCAAATTATACAGTATGTGAATGACAGAATACACTACCATTAAGAGATCATCAAGCTTGAATTAGCACTAATTCTAACTGGGGGAAATGTATGTCTAAAGTAGGCTAAACCACCATTGAGAGAATAGATCAAGTTGATAATGTAAATGAGTGCAAAAGCAAACCCAATCTGGCACCAAATATCACATACGGTATTAATACCCTAATGCTCTGGGTAGGCTTCTCAGTGAGGCATGCAAGAGGCTTAAAGACTGTTGGTGGAAAATATGATTCTGTACAGAATCTCTAAAATCTCTTCTTTCACCTCATCCTGGATTTTTAAGTCTTGAAGATTCTACAGGCTAAATCAAACGTATGAAAAGGGAATGTTTCTGTGACTTACATCTTGAAGTCGAAATCGATGGTTGAATATCGGGCCTGAAGAATGGCCCATAGGCCCCAGAAGAAGTGAGAGGCCTGCAATCACATAGAGTACGAGGATACATCAGCAGCGCCTCCTTTTATTTTATTACTGTCTGTCTACACAAAAAGTCATGCCTAGTGTTTCTCTGCCAGGTGAAGGTCACGTCACGCTGCCATTCCTTCACTTAATATCAGCCACTGAAGCCCGAGGCACACAGATTTATTAGCCTATGGAATACATGAATGCAATGCTGCCATAAGACATCCATTCCACATTCTCTGCAGTGAAGACATGAAGTTATCTTTTGGCTGCCTTTGTGACACATCCTCTGATGGACATGCATATTATCACTTAGGGTTCCTTTCTGTTTTCTGTTGAAGAGAGGAAACCCAGCCCAGGAATGTGTATAGCCTAAATACATGTGTAGCGTTGCGTGTTGAAAAGACTATAATTCCCGGCCTTAGATGTCAAACTCTCTATCTCCGCTGTATATTCTGGATTACACACGGGCTCTGGGCCTCTGGGAGGGATGTCTCTGGTGGAGTCGAGGCTTATCATCTCTGCTGTGTTATGCAAGCTGACCTCCAGTATGTGGCAAACTGAGTTTAATTAGGTAATGAAATAAACGATGGAATGAAATACTTCCAACGCTTTTTTAAATGTTTCTGTACTAATCTGAAACATTGCATCCAGCACACATTGAACGCATTTCTGTGTGATTAATGGGTCTGAGCATCAGTGGTGCCATTAGGCTGATGTTAAGCAGAGACAGTCATCACTGGAGTCATTCAGATAACAGAAGGGAAAAAAAAAACGACTCGGATGCAAAAAAGTAACAGTCAACAGAGGCCGAGGTGACATCACCCACCCAGCCTCAGTGTTGTGGCTGGAGGCCGCGGGGCGGCTGCAGGGGCGGTTGCGGGGCGGTTGCTGGTCGGCCTCGGGAGGCTTGTGGGTCTGTGTGGAGCCCCCGTGTCCTCTGGCTCACTCCCGCCAAACTCTGGGGAGCTGCCGCTAAGCCCCGCCACAACCAGGGCAGCGTGCCACATCGCAGGAGATGCCCAGAGCCTCATCCAATCACACGCCACCACAGCAGGCCCACGGCAACACTGTCACTGGCCTCAGCAGTATTTATTTACCCTCCCTACTG
>JASCQY010000118.1:2918651-2941668 GCA_030264315.1 Sardinella tawilis
GCCCCCCCCCCCCCCCCCATTCACCCTCGGAAAACTGCGAGCTCATGGTCCACAAAAAGGTTCATTTGCAGCCCCAGTGTTCCCAAGGAATTCAGCTAATTTGGAGCGTATTGATGAGGGCTTTGGTTGAATTGGTCAAGTTGTGCTTTGTGACGAGCGCTAAATGAGAAACAGCTCCCTCGAGTATCAGTTTCAATTGTTTTGATAAAGAGGCAAAGCCACCGGCCTGCCTGCCAGGTTAGTAAATAACAGGGGCTGTGTTTCATGTCAGTAGGAGGGACACTGGGGGAGGTGATTCATTCCTGATGTGACTTCTCCCAATCTCCTCAAGTCAACAGGCAAAGTGTCACTACAATCTGATTTCAATTACAGAGATGTTCTCAGCATCTTATTAGTTTTAAGTGTATGTGTGTGAGTGTGTTTTTTTATCTTATGGCTTGGCAAGGCTCAGTTATTCTATCAGCCAAATGCTTTCCAACCCAAACCATATTGTGTGTGTGGTTTTGCATGTGTGTGTCCGCATGCATGTGGAATGAAGACAATGCCATGCCAATTTGAAAGTGACAATGAAATCTTTTGTGTTTGGGCAAAAGCCAGCGGGTGTGAGAGCCCAGTTGGAGGTGTGTCCAGCAGCGTTGGCTAGGAAATGAGGATGATTGTCAGAATGACGGTTTACTTGAAAAATGGATACGATTTAAAATAATATATAGATGTATCTGTATACATTCAATGTATCTGAGACTGTCTAGCACCAGAGGCTCTGCTAAACTGAGAAGGGAGCCAAAGAATGACCTAAGTTTGACTTAATCCACTGACAAGCCAAAAATGCAAAATAGTGTTTTAAAAAGTTTTCTTAAATTGATCAAAAGTATTTTTGTTTTTAAACATATTATTATTACTATTATTAGTAGTAGTAATAGTAGTAGTAGTAGTAGTAGTAGTAGTAGTAGTAGGTTATGGTTATAATATGATAATATTATTATTGTATTATCCCATAACCCTTAACTCAAAAAATAGCATCATCTTGCAGGTAAAAAGAACCCACTACAGAGGACATAAAACCAGGGATGTTATATCCTTGATGGCACAGTTACTTCCTCAATGTAACCATCAAAATGCCTTGATATGCTTGAATGCCAAAATGGATTGACTTGATTTGAGTCATTGTTTCTACATTGCATGATTGTACGAGAAATAGGTGTTTGTGGAAAATGTTCGTCTACAAAGAACTACTCAGTGAACATCCCACATAGAGGTTCATTTGGTTCAGAAATGTGATGTTTGCTTTAGTAGCGGAAGTACACTGTTTACCCAGTGGAGATAAATACAAATAAACTAATCCCCTGCCTGCATGTCCAGTGTCCTTTATTCCCCTGCTGAGTGTGTCCATGTGAGGGGCAGGCCAGACAGAGACAGACAATGGCCTTATGTCACTCACCGCTGCCGCGGCTATTGGCCAGGCCATGTGGCCTCAGGTGAACTAATACATGTACTGCTGTACATGTAGGTACTGGGCTGTATGTCTGAGTGGTGGCTTACGCTGGCTTGGGAAGATGACGGGTTAGTGGACGTGATTTAAGCATTTTCGCTACATGCTGTTTATTTCACAACCAGTGCATTTGAATATAGCAAACTGCCATAGTACCGTGTGTGTGTGTGTGTGTGTGTGTGTGTGTGTGTTTGTGTGTGTGTGCGTGTGTATGTGTGTGTGTGAAGTGTGCGCACACGCACCAAAGAGTACTTGCAGACAGTGGTGTACAGGTTGTTGACGTCCTGCGGTGAGACGGTGCTGTCAGTGCCTGGGCTGCTCCTCAAGCTCCTGAGGTAAGTGCCGAGCCAGTCCTGCTGGAGCTCCACACTGGGGTACAGACTGTAGTCGATCTCACTCACGCCTGACGGGGCACAGAGTCAGACACGCCAGGGAGGAGATGAGACAGATGCCCACATCCACCAGAGCACAGATTGAATGGAACAGAGGAAAGTTCATATCTATCCTATTTATTTGCCTACCTGCAAATTCATTGAAATGGTTGCCAATGTCAAAGGCCTGGTAGTTAAAATCTGCATATTCATAATCAATGAATTTCACAGAGCCTATGGAAAAAGGGGTGGAAAACAGTGAATATCAGGCTCTCTAATATATTGAAAACCAAGTGGCAGAACTTTATCGAACAATTTTGTTCCATTTCCTTGTTTCCATTATTTTACATTTTACATGTCCGAGTGAAAATTTCTTTTCAAGGCACATCATTTTGACACACTAAAAGAAACCCAGACCATGGATTCTCCCAGTTATTCTCATACTTCCATTATCTATTTCAGTTTTGTTTCAAACCCAAAGACAGGATTTAGTTCAGTCTCACAATCATTTCTGTGGGAAGAACCTCACAAGTGCTGGATAAGAATTGCACTATTCTGTCAGAAATGTGCTTCTAAGCACTGAGTTGAGCTTGATCGCCACTCAGGGAAGATTTCCTCATGTATTCTCCCTCTCCATAGCAATTTCTTTGGCCTGCCGCCTCAACTTACCTTTTGTTTCATGGTAGACGATATTCTTTGTTAGCAGGTCGTTGTGACACAGCACCGTTGGAGAATACACCTGACTGAGTCGTCTTTTTAACTCGTTCATCTCCCTTGTGAGAGCCCCCACACTGGCCGCCTCCGGCACCCCCAGAGAACTAGAAGAGGGAGCAGAAGGGGGGGGGGTGTTGAAAAGGGGAGGCAATGTCACAGACAGCAAGTGGCATCATGTTGAACAGCTTTCTTAAATGGCTTTGCCTCTGAAGGACTCACATCGATTATTCAGAGACCGATACAAAGTGTTCAGGACAAAACATAACAGACCTTTGGAATTTGAGCACTAAATATACACCAATTTTTACACTTGAACATCACCATTCATTTCAGCTCCTAGGGGTTATTAATGAGTCTCACACACATTTGAGTTCATTCACCAGAAGCTCCAGACCTCCATTTGTCGAGCTCACAGGAAGGCTATTCTCTATCGGCCATCAGTGCCACAAGCACTTCAGCACTGTCCTAAATAGCCTCCTCCTTCAACTTGTGTTTGTGTGTGCAGTTATGTGATGCATACAAATTCTTTCAAGGCACACAATGTACACAAAGCCTCCAGGGTCCAGGTGGGGTAATCTGACAGGGCAACAGATGCCATACTTGATTCCCAGATCGGCTTGAGAAACTACTTCTCACCACTTGCGTCAGAGGGGAGGGGGGGGGGGGGACACACCTGTAAGTGCTTCACAAATATTGTGGCCATTCTAATGATTTTCATACTTAAGCATCTTTTTCGGTCAAGGAGGGGAAAATAGTCATTTAAACAGCACTACCTATTTATGCGTCTGAACAAACAGTTGTCATACATTTATACACAGTCGTGTATGTAATTTAGAGTTGCTTGTGGAGGAGAGCACAATAAAGTGAAAACGAAACAGGTTTCCTGTTTATAGAAGACTAAGGCTTTCTCACATGCTGTAGGCTACATGTACAGCCAAACATTCCTTCAATGCGTCTCTTTAAGGCTAAGAAGAGAGATTCATTGAGAATGGACTACTTCTCTCTGCTCCTTGCTTTCTCTGTGAAAGATAGACACACACACAGACTCAAATACATTCATTATATATTTTGTTGCTGTATAGACGACTTTTTTTTCTCAACATCTACAGGTCTATTCATCAACTTTCACTACTAAGCACACACCCCAGTCTGCATTTCTTCCTCCTCGGCTCCAAAGTGAGTCCGTTCTGAATAATACACGTCTTGTTCTTGTTCTCGAAAGCAAACAGTAGCTCTCCATCTTGGAGACCACCACCTTTCCACTGACTGCTCCGAGAGCTGCAAATACAGGCTTCCTTTATCTCGCTACATTCACTCCCTCGATCTTCCTCACAGAATGATCGAAACATGACTGAATTTAACAGTGCACCTATTAAAAGAACATTCAGTAAGCCACTGAAATAAATAAATGGCTAATGATGCATTTCAGGTTATTTTGGTCTGTTATTTAAATGAGCTTAGTCCTTCTAACAGTTAAAAAAAATAATCATGGTAGGTACACCATTAAATGAAACCCATCTGTGCCCAAATGAAGTCATTTCTGATATTTGTGTAATATTGAATCAGTCATTGTTTCAACTAACGTCAATGCAAATTGTCATTGTAAGTCTGAGCATGACGACAATTGTCATTTGTCAGAACATGCTTTTAACATAATAAATAAATAAATGCCATATCCTGAATCCTTATCAATCTTCTTCTTTCAGAAAAAAAACTATTTGTTCATTGCTGTTTTCATCACCAGCACTGTTTATCTCTGGTACATCCTAGTGACTAAAGAAGTCATTTCTATTGAGATGACAGCCTTAAAATGATCAGTGTGATGTACTGTATGTTTCATTGGCTTTGGATGCCGAGATGAATGTGTGAGAACAGCCCCGCAGCTGCACTCTCAGGAGAGCAGCAGGGAGTCACTTCTATATTCTTTCTGCAGGTGCAGCCTTTCCTACTTGGGCACGAGCACATGCTCAGTCAAAACTTTTTCACGGTTTTAATTTTTTAGTTATTTATTTATTTTAACTAAAATCACAGAGAGGATCCAAAAGAATTCAAAGATTCAAAGATTCAAAGACGCCACGGATAAATATTGTTCAGTGTGGCTGATTAGGATATACAGACTAGAGGAGTGCAGGGGTTATGGTGCTCTGCAGCTCATTGCCATCTATTGGAAGAGCCCATGCACTGCACCTCCACTGCAGACGCGATGGCTTGGGGAGAGCAGGACAGCTTCCACTCCAAACTCCTGATGCTAAATCTGAGGCATCGCATACTTTTGTTTAACTGAGTCTCAGTGTTTGAGGATGGTGACAGGACCAATCTAGTTACTGTATGTAGCTAGTCAGAGTGTATACTGGGTGTGTAGTGTCAGTACTGTACTGTATATCCGTAAGACAAGATCAAGTTTGCTCACACTCATGACAATCTTATCTTTTTTCCTAGCAGCTACAGTATCAACAACTGCATGTTGTAGCAGTGTGCAGCAAACAAATTAAAAGTCACTGAAGACATGAAAGTATGAAATTTGTGACTTGATGGCTTTAAATGTTGTGCTGGTGTTGTCAGTCAGACTCTCTTACAGTAACACATACGCATCAATAATATCAGACTAGCAGGACCTACTGAGTATTATGATTTGATTTTCAATGACATTCTTCTCATTTGACATGTTTGGAAAACCCATGGCTATCTACTGAGAGTATATCATGGGTGGAAAAAATAGAACTGCTCCATTTGTCTGCCCTGGCCCACTTCTGTTAAGTACAGTACCTTGAGTTCATGCCAGTGAACTGGCTGTCTGGGAGGATGGTGTGTTCACTCCCTCACTCAATAAAGGAAGCCCAAGTGACTCCACTCCATCCCAGAGTTAAAAGGAGCTAAAGCAGATGTTGCGCTTCACTCGTCCAGTTTGTCTGAACTTCCGACTTCAAGCGGCGGCTAAAGTAAACAAGCGTAAACGTTTGACCGATAAGCTGGTGCGGCCCACAGGAAGTTGGTTAATGCCTCTGGGCCTTTGTAGTGTCTTGTCTCACATCTCTGAGGCTCTGACCTCCCCGCATGACAGTGGACGCTGTCCACTGTCCACTGTCCACCGTCCACGTCCACCGTCCACTGCAGTATTTCACTTCCAAATGACCATCCTATCTGCACAGGGCTGTGTCTTTGGCGACCCTGAGCACCAGTGTCCGTTTACTATTAATGTTTTGGCAATGTGGTCTGTTGAGTTATGATGGGACTTGACTCACCTCAGGATCGGCGCCTCATTCTCTGCCTCCTGAACGAGCCGGAGGAACTGGGACATTTTGGTCCAAAGGACAGGCTGAGGGGGAGAGCTAGTCCTTGGCTTGATGGTGTGGATTTTTGCCATTTCTTTGGCAATTAGTCTGCACATTCATACAAAAGACAGAAAGAAACAAACCTTGCTTCATTTCCTGAAAAAATGACTTGTGCCGACAATGTACACTTTGAGAAATTAAGTTTACTGTTTTGAGAGTTTCAGAGCCAGTTTAATTTAGGACATCATTGACCTTTGGGGGAAAAATGCTGAAACCTCAAAACTCTCTCTCTCTCTCTCTCTCTCCTTCTCTCTCTCTGTCTCTCTCTCTCTCTCTCTCTGATCAGACTGGCTGATGGATGTGAGCAGGGTCTGGTCTGGGGGCTTAATATGGACACTTCCCTTTCCACAGACAGTCCCGCAGGGTGACCTCCCGCTCTCATTTGTTATGTGACCCCCGCTTGAAAACAAGTTCTTTTCTCTCTGAGAACTAAGGCTTGTCTAGCTATGGCTCTGCTCTTTGTCAGGCCTCTGTTGTTCTCAGCGTCTCCAAATGGACAAAAAAAGCCCAAAGTGCAGCCATGACTCTTTGCACAGAGAAGGCTGGCAGTTCCCATGGTCCAGAGTCCTCCCTCCTTTGGATGTGTGTGCTTCAGCTTTTGGGTAGGGACCAACAGCCCTTCACATGGACCCAAGATTTCTGAGGGCGACACCACTCTTATGGAGTTTATCTTGGGAAATACAAATGGAGGCCCCGCAGATTTGACCATGCGATACAGAGTCCCCCTCTACAGCCCGTACAGTACAAGAGATTCTTCATTTCACTGTATGACAGTACTGCATCCCACTTTACAAAGCTAGGATTAGAACCAGCACTGAGAAAGTTCACAATTCATCCATAGTGCACACACAAAGTGTGAAAAGACTAAACAACTTCTAAGAGAGTTCAAGTCAGCGGGATGTTGGCCATTGTGCCATAAATCTCATTCAGCCATACAGTACCTGTAGATGACAGGCTGTCTCAGTAGTGGGTCCTCCAGCACCGTGCCTGGCAAAAACTCATAACAAATGCCATTTTCAAAACTACAGTAGAGCTTGGGGCCACAGCCGTGCTCATGTAGCATCTGAAACATCTGCATCTCCTTGTGTCGGTCCAGATAGAGGTCTGTCATGTTGCCATACACTCGCACCAGCACCACATCTGAGCTCCACAGACAGCCTGTGGAACAGCCTATCAACTGGTTGGTGATGCCTTCTGTGAAAACCTACACAAATACAGTATTAGACCAAAAAAAAGTGTATTTAAAAATATGTTTTTGAACACCAGGAAATAAGATTCGCAATTTGAAAGATTTTAAAAAAATGTTTGTCAGTTGTTGAATATCTTACATTTTATTTGTTTGTTACTAACAACTGAAAAGACATTTATTACAAGAATGTAGCAGAAATAGGTTTAAGAAGCTCTGAGGTGTAACATTTTTATTTCTGATTTTATGATCCTTTGAAAGCAGTTTCTTGGCTACGTTTCTGTATTTATATGTTTGAGTTTCTTGATTATATCAGTATGTGATATTTGTTTCATTTTTCTGATGCATTATTTTTTTTCTGTGGACATTTCTTCCATACTCTGTCTATCTCGTTCAAAAGAGAGTTCAAAAACAATGTCATCGACTGAAAAGGGACTTCTGCAAACATGGCCATTTGACCTTTGATAAAGTATTTATGAATGAATTTCTTGAGCCTTGTAAAAACAAATACATTGCAGCCAGCACAAGAATTTGTGATCAAACTGGACAAGCTTTTGTCATCAGTGTCAGGCTAACAGTGTCAACAGTTGGAACAAATCAAAGGTATAACATGACAGAAGAGAAAGCTTGCACACACAGCAAGTATAGTCTATCTCCTACCTTTCAATAATGTACAGAAAATGTCTATTGGTTTTGTCTGGATGATTCCCAAGCTTAGTGTTGACATCATATGTATTTTTAACTCAGTCTATTTGAGCAGCACAACACAGAGTGATAAACTTGAGTTCAAAGACATCCATGCCTAGGCTCTCCTACGCCACTGATCCCATGTAGAAATATTATCACTATAGACTTCCCATGCTATGATATGGATCACTGTGTAATTATATGATAATAATAACAATCATCATCATCATCATCATAATGTAATGTAATAATTTAATGTGGATGTGTAGCCTATCATATTTATAATTCCAGGACACCTACAGCATACTACATTTTACCTAATACCAAACCTTATGTATAATGAGGACACCTTAGCTTGACACATTTATATACTGCAGATGACGATGCCCTATTAGGCCTACGCTGTTTTGTTCATGCCGTGTCCTCTTGGTCATTCCTACAATTCCAATGTGCCATTGCTCCAGTCTGACCCCGTCCCACTTGCCTTAGTCTTGATGTCGTCTGTCCTCCATTGGGGCCGCAGAGCCTTGAGCAGCTCCATGACGCCATGCTGGGGATCCTCCCCCTGGACGCTTATCTTCAGGTGCAGGAGCCTGCCAGCATGGGTCTCGGGCACACAGGTGCTCTCCATTATTCAAGGGGACCCAATTTTTCTGCCTCTTTCAGCTACCGTAGCATACCAGCTGAATTGGTTTAGTTGCAAGAGGTCTGTCAAGGTTGACAGCTTATCAAAGTGCAATGTTCCTCTGGACATCTCCAGTGCTTAACTTGTGACCAAAGATTACATATTAACCTTCAGCTCAAAACAAGAAGCATAATCCCCTTTATGGAGGAAGGGTCCTGCTCTCTTTTATAACGTGTTCTGGGCTGGACTCACTAGGCTAAATACTTTTCTTCGGTGGACTTGCTAGAGCTTGAATGTAAATCTAAGCGGTTAAGGGACATGCAGATGCAGCTGGACAGTAGACCGAGGGGTAACCAGGATTCAATCATTTTCCCCTTTTTCACTTTTTTCACTGACAGGTGCATTACATTTGATCTCATTTTTGTCAGTTGTAATTACATTACTGCATGTAATTACATTTTTTTGTAGCACAATACTTACCCAGTCAGAATTTTTTAATTCCCATAATGGCACCAGAGAACAAATTCTCTCACCTCACCTGGAAATGAGGAATATTTTTGAGGTTTTCTGCCATTTCATTTTAGAGTGTACATATGCTGTTGTCATTTCCTGAGCACAATCTCACTGGCTTTTTGAGCCAGACCCTTTAGCAAAATCAGCTTCCATCAAAGGGCCAGTCACACACAATTCAAAATCATTTTTTCCCTGAAGAATGATGTCTTCCACCTGCAATTTTATGGTCATTTTGTGAGCAAATGTAGTAATAGACTTAAAAAAAAAAATCTCAAGGGATTCAATCTTTCATTTCAATCATGCGTGAACGGGAGCGCTCTGTTTTAATGCCAACAATGAGAGTCATGACCACAAGATGAGTGAATGGCTGCCTTTTCCCACAAGTCAGTCAAACATTTTCTGCAGCAACCAACTGCCCAAGACAAACAGGGCTGTCAAACAGGGCTGATGTCCAATTTGTGTGTGAGGCAAACATTTCTTTCAAAGAGAGCTTGGCATGGTCACCGCATTAGAGGCCACGTGCTCCATGTGTCCAATCATGTAGTTTGGATATTCAGGGGGTTGCTCCATACTGCACATCAGGACTACGAGAGGAGAGCTGGCAAGGATTTTTTACATTTTAGCTATTTGAAATCAGACAGTTTAATCAAATGTGGATTTGCAAATTGTCCACATGAGATGTTGCTGTTAAATGTGGGCAGTGGATGAACTATTGGTAAGCTATGTTTAAACCTTATCTACCTGATTATCATGGTTGATGTGAAGCTCTTTTACAATGTGTGGGATAACTAGACTGTGAGTTCAGCACCAGACCCCAGATCCCTATCTGTACCTGCCCTTATATACTGCACAGGCCTTGTCTCCTCTACTAGAATCTCATAGTGCCATCTTACATCACTGACCTTCGCTTCACACAATGATTTACTGGCTTGGCAGGTTCAAGCTTTTTGGTTCATCTAAGGTCAGAGATTTATTTTTTTTTTTTTTAACTCAGGTTAGGGTTTGGGTTTTAATTCACTTTGGAAACATACCTTCTGCCATTTATTTAGCTATGGAAACACACCTCTCGCCATTACTTCTGTTGGCTCACGTTCAGTGTGTTCACACATTTTGGTTAATCAACGCTGAAATCCAATTATGAAATAATTGTTGCACAATGTACAGCTTCCACACTCGATCTGTTCACTTTTTGGTTGTAGCCATCGAAAAAGAAGGTTTTCCATTGAGCCCATCACCCATCCAGACTGTTGCTGTTCCTTTTATTCTTAACCAAGCCCAATTAAGCCCCAGGGAAGAAGTGCAGAGAAAGAGAGAGATAGTCCTCTAATTGAGCTGCTTTTCAGACTTTTCATTAAATATGTAGGCATCTGACCTTCAGTTTGAAGTCGATTCCAATCATTTCATCTTCAAATAAAAGAAATGTCTGCAAGCGATTATACAGTCTGAGGCTTAATTAGGCATTCACTTTTATCACACAAGTCGCCGGGTGGGCAAAGGCAGAGCTATTTGTCTGACTCACGACAAATTTGTAAAATCATCAGGCAATGTCAACATGAAATGTTTTTTTTTCTGTATGATCTTTAGAGCAGCAGATGCAGCTGATGTAGTTCTACCTTGTAATTCAGAACTTGTTAAAGGAGAAACTGTGATTGCAACACTGAATTACAAGAAACTGAAACCGGCAGCTAACATTAATTGACTGAATGGGGCATTAAGAAATGTAACTAAAAGTGAGTTTCTGTGAAGTATTCTGTATTCAGTATTCAGTATATCATATCAAATTTTCAAGGCACTGCCTGCAAAGCACTACCCTATCGCTAACCCTAAACCTAACCCTGAGCTTACTGTACCTCTAGATGGGTCTTTTTGCCCTCAATGGTGCATTCCAGGCAGGCCTGGGCATTTGGGACATGTCCCCACACACCAGTGTTGGAGGAAATGACATAATATCACAAATCTTGAATCCTCCCCTCTAAATGGCAACACCATCCATATAGACATTTTAGCAGCCAGAGCTACCTTACATTCTGTCTTATTCATGTCTAGAGGAAGAAAATAAGAATTCTGGATTTGCTTATGGCCAGCCGCCATAAAACTTTGAATTCATATATCATTGCGATTTATGATCCTGTTGCAATGCTTTTATTTTAGTTCTTTAATAGTTTTCTGATTTTTGTAGATGCTGCGTTGACCATAAACAGACATTTCGCAGGACAATATCAGCGCACACTTCTCTCTCATGAAGCCATTATTCAAAAGACAGATGACCAGTGTCTAGTCTACCAAAAAGTCAAGTGTTGTGTTGCGACACAAGATCAGCAGCCGGTTGTACTTGTTCATCTAATGTAGCTATAAAGCATTAAAGTGCAACATGTTGCAGAGTCTAACAAAATGTTAGACTAAAGCTATTAAATCCAAACCAAAGTGAGATGTTGTGGGGCAATGTCCTTCTGCCTCTGTTCTGCATAATCTGAGCCGTGTTTCTTTAATTCCTAGCTGCTGGTACATTTACATTAGTTGTATAATCAGCCGCCTTCCTCACAGCAAAACAAAACAGCTCTAGCCAAAGTTACAAATGTTTGATTGCTGTAATGAACTACAGTGAATTAACATGAAATCATTTTATACTTCATATAAAGTAACAGAAAAACCTACATTTGAATAGACTTGAACTAAAAGAGGTTCACCAACCTCTGGCTGTTCCTCACTGGTCAGGGTCATGGGGAATACTGTAGTGTACAGATTGAACATTGACACTGTCCACCACTTACTGTGCAGTAACATGGCTATAAGCTCCCAGCAGAATCATTGTGTTGGACAATGGAGATAGGACAGTTTAGCACAGAAGCAGGTTAGCCAAGGATGTGCACTTACTGTTGTTTGAATCAAACACACAATGGTTGCATTTAATAGTGAACAAAGTGTCCAAAAAGGAGTAATACAGTCATTTGGACAAAAGAGCCTGCTCAATGCTAGTTCACTTGTCCTTATTTCTTTAGACTATCTTAACCCTGCTAAATCAAACACATTTTGGAAGTGTGTTGGAAGGTGAAGTTCATTTGCATGAGTAAGTTACTCATGATACACGGAATTCTGTAAATCGGGCTTGAACAAAAGAAGTCTTCCACCCAATGAAAGTGCAGGAAAGGAGAGCTATCGACACATTCCCTTCCTCCCCAACCCCCTTTCTTTTCTAAGTGAGTTTCTACTTGTTGTTTCTCCCAACTCGACGCAGTGCGATGGGTGGTGACAGCACACTCAGTGATGATCATAATTAGCCATGTGAACACTGTGCCGAGTCTCACAAACTAATTAGTCGTCATTGGCTTTTAACCCTCTAATTTTCGCTCCTTTCTGCCAAACTAACCACTGAGACCACTGAAATATTTGTACCATTAGACCCTCAACAGTGTTGGCTTGTATGTCCACAATTAAAATAGCACAGGGCTTGCACACGCATATTACCAAAGGCCAACATGACAATTTGTAAATAAATGTTTAATTCCTTAATTGGTTGTCAAGTAGGAGATGCCACAGTGCGGTGTCCCCACAGAGGGGGCCTAATTATGTAATGCCATGGTGTTTGTGCATGTGGCAGAGTAAACACTAGCCACCAGATATGTGTTTTTTAACATGAAACTAAATCACTTTAACTACATTTTTAAGACACACACACGCACACACACACACACACACACACACACACATCCTTGATTTTAAAGTTACATGCTACCCATACAGAAAACTACATTGTCTCTGTCAGGGATAAAATAAAGACTTTGGGGTGTGTGTTCTTTTGGTTCTGTTTTCATATATTTAATGTCACCTTGTTTTATTGCATCCAGTGCTAAAGCTGATTAGAAATATGGGGCCTCAGGAACCCTGAACTCTGCTAACTTATATTACTCTTTTTTGGCTTTACTTCTATTATAATTCTCTGGTGCGTAATTCACTGACAGAGCTTATATGATGTGACAAAGCCCTGGATTCAAACAGAGTAGAAGTCTAATTACTTTCAGTAACAACAAAGGCTAATATTAACAACCCATACTGTTGTTTTCTCCACCTTATAATCTGTTCAGCTACAGTCCAGAGGCGATCTCCTGTCATGTAGTTTTGTCCATGTAGGCTAGAGTGAGAGCCAAAAGTTTGAAACAGTAGAAGGAGAGATCATTGGGACAGGGGAAGCTCTGGGAGTTGTGGAGGAGGGTATTGTAGCGAGGGAGAGCTAACTAACGGCTTTTAAAGGGGCCTTTAAATGGCCATGGGCTACATGGTGCACACGGTGGAGGACAAGCCCAACCAGAGACGAGCTGCAGTGGAAGAAAGCCTGATCCTTTCTCTGGGCACTTCCCTGCATATTTCATAAGCGGGTCTGGAGGTGCAAATCCTCCTCGGCTGCATCCAGCATCGCCTCAGAGCAATGAGCAAAGAGCAAATGGCCTATGCCCTGGACCCTCCACACACACACACACACACACCACACACACACACCAGAGTAGAGTGGAGTGGAGTGGAGCAGTGAGCAGTAACGAGGCTGAGCATTCCCACTTGATGGGATGAGCGGAGGGAAGAAGAAAGAGAGAGAGCGGAGCACGGCGCATCCCAATGGAGGAGGCGAGAGGAGGGGGAGAAACCTGAGAGATCCTTTGCATCAAACTCAAGGCAACATAAAGGACAAATGTGCCACAGCCTCTCCCACCATGGGGACCTGGAGCGCGAATCCAGAGCATCCCAGCGGTCCGGAGAATGATTCCTGACCTGCCAAGTTCAAAGGCTGGAGTGGACTAGTGCACCACTCTCTCTCTCTCTGTGCCTTGTGTCAGACGCTCCCTTTAAGTCTGCACTCTTTCTCCCTCCTCTATCCCTCTATTCTCTCGGCCTCAAACAAAAGCTTTGTTCGCCCACTTTGTGCATAGTAGAGCGGAGAGCAAATGTAACAATGTTCCTTAGAGATGCACACACACACACACACACACACACACACACACACACACACACACACACACACACACAGTACAGTAGTACTGTGGCACAACATGCTCCTTGTGACTTGGCTGCCAATTATGACTATTAATGTCACATTTGGACATTTATTACAATGATTTATCTCATTAGTATCACCTCTGAAATACGTTTAGGATGAAAATATCCAGTAGGTGTGTGTGTGTGTGTGTGTGTGTGTGTGTGTGTACTGTAAGTGTTAGATGACTTTGGTCTCGCTGTTTTCTTGTGTTGTTGAGGCTGCGTTCCCTTCCTCTGGAGATTCCATATGTGTCTGAACATGTGGGCAGTCAACACCGTTACTGACCCCCTTTCTGCGCCTGGCTCTTGTGTGGATCATTTGTATTGAAGAGGAGAGGATCAAAGCACATTCACACACACAAAAACACTGGCATGCCACAGATTACAATGCTGCATAAAATACTGCTTTATTCTGTGCATGCCATCTCGATAATAATCTTTCTTTTAAATAAAAAGGACGACTGAACAGCTTATACCACATGTCAAAGCATTGTTATAATACATTATCTGAACACATTATTGCAGGAGCACGTTTCCTTTTGATGGGAGCCCCAGCGGAGTGCGAGCAGACATAGCAGAGGGGGCTGGGAGCTCCATTGAAGTGGCCCCTCACACAAAGCTCTCCTCCATGTTGGAGCAGAGCAGGAAGGAGTCCACCAGTCTGGGCTTGATCAGCTGCTGGTGGTCTGATGGCTCGATACTGTCAGGGCAGCCTGCGGCTAACCGCCTCAGTGCAGCCTGGCGACACGCACACACACACACACACACACACACACACACACACACACACATGAACAAAAGGAATTGGCACTTAATACTCCCTCACATCAAGCAGCACTGACAGACCCCACTTCACTGATGTTTAGGACACATTTCATTTAGTTCATTGAGACAGTTAATACACTCTGAATGTGCTCCAGGCCCAAGTCACATTTTCAGCTGAACAGAAAGATGGTTACATGCATCTCAGTAACCACACTTGAATGCATTTTATGACATGACTGATTGAAGCCCCCTGATTTAGGAGGAAGAATGTTGAAATCTGATAATGACAGCTGAAATGAATAAATCTTTCCTAACATGTAGAATTGAACAACATGTACTGTAGGGGTGGGTGCACATGGTGGGTCAGGGGTAGCCTACTGTCACTGGCTGACAGCTAGTCAGCCAGATTTGATTCCCAAACCCTTTATTGTGATCTTGTGCTGCTTTGGATGAAAGTGTCTATAGTACAGTCCAACAGGAAAAACCTATGAGATGAACAACTGATTTCTTGGAGAACTCTTTTCATAAGCCTCAGATACTGGTAATTTAAGCTACACTGTCTACTTTAGCCTATAGCATGGTTAATAGTATAGTGTATGGGGGGCTATATCAAACACAAATCTGTCTTCTGTGTAGAGAGGGCAGAATATAGAATATGTATGAAGTATGCACATTTAAATGCAATGCAATACACCATCATTAATGCAGATGCCTCTGATGGACAAGTGGCTCATTCATGCGTGGCCCTGAGGACAGATCCCCTAATTAATGAGATTAAGGTGGGGCTTCTGCACTTCACTCTGGGCTAGCTCATGTCCACAGGGAACTATGGGTGAATCAAAGGCTACTTCTTCCAGAGGAGAACTAAGAACTAAGAGGGGGGGGGGGGACTAAAAGCGAGGGGGGAACTGAGTGGCCAGCAGCCAGTGGCTGAGCGGCTGGACACTGGTGACCTACCAGGCAGGCTACAAGCACCGAGTCGCTGTTGTTCCTCTCGGCTGGAGAACGGCACAGCTCAATGAGACGAGGGACGGCTGGGGACAGACATGGAGGAGAGACTGTGAGCCAGGGGCTTGGGAAAGCCTACTTCATTTACATGATTTACACCACTTACGGAATTATGGCATAGGATTCCTAACTTATAAAAACACATTATTCCCTTTGAAGCACAAAGAGCAGATTTGCATGTCGTGTCCATATACAGTACCATACATTCAGTCTTGGGCTAAAAGATTATGAAAGGGGACAGAGAATGGATCAATGGAATGGAAAATTGTTCTCTGGTATTCAAACACAACTACGCAAGCCTCCCCCCTACAGGCGGCCATTTATTTAAAATAGAGCAACAAGATTGGACATTCTCACCAATTCATGGGGAATAATCTTCAGACCAAAACATACAAACCAACAATAATCATTTTTGTGGAGTTACATTGACTAGTAAGGTAATAAACGCAATTTCAGCTTCATTTTGGTTTTAGTTTCGCTTTGCTCTATGGGCGCGGGGCGAGTCATTTCACATTGCATATGCGGTAAAACCGGTAGGAAGGGGCTGATGGTGCGAAATAGCTTTGATTCGCCCCGGAATGAACTATTTAACCACCAAAGTGACTATGACGCTGATATATTAACCTAAACACGTTGCATAGTGTACCTTTAAATTTGAGTTAGCAAAACATAAGCTGAAGCGCAATTTCACAAACCCAATTGCAGTACCTTACTGTGTATTTAGGCTGAGTATTGAAATGAGCCTTTTGGCTGAATGGATTAACAATTGCTTTGTAGGCTTTGTTCTTTGTTCTTGTTCTTATTTCTAAGTTCAAGATTTTCAGATGAGGGAGAGATAACCATGGTTGTCTCTCTTTGTTATTCCTTTAGCAATGGACAGTTGGTTGGTTGCAAATGCTTCCCCATTCCATGACTCCTTTATTGAGCAGCAAGGTCTCTTGCTTTGCCTTCATTTCACTACTATGGCAGAGAGCAAATCAAGAGTTTAATCAATAACTCTAAAATTATCTACAGCCATTGACTGCAATTATAAGGCAGATTTCTATTGCGTTTGTTGAGCTACAAATGCTAAATAGGTTGATGGTCTCACGGCTCTCTGCCTCTGGGATGAAGTATTGCATTCTTGGGTGGTTCATGTGGCAACGCTCATCTCCTCATCTCCTCATCTCCTGGGGCCGCGAGGGACGCTGCTAACATAATGCACAACTAATACAGCTACTGCCCAACCAACCAGCAATCAGCTTTGCTCATCTCCACTGACTCCAGCTAAAACACCACATAACTTAAGATTAATCTACCCTTCACTCGGATTAGGCTATGCAGTTGTGAGTTGAAGGGACTAGTGTATATCTAGCCAAAACCAAAAGGATGCCTGCACTTTTAAACAGCTCATCTTTTGAGCATTCATCTTTCTTGTCCACCCTCCCTAGCCAGAGTTTGTCAAGGCTGCTCATTTGCCAAGGTTAACTTGTCTGGGTCACCGCACTGTCCAGCTCAAGCCAATCCAAGGCCAGTTTGAATCCCTCATCATGACAGCACAAAGCCACTGGCCTCCAGACAGCTAGCCGTGTGGTCAGCTCCTCATGCTTCCTCCTCCTCTTCTTCTGGAAGTGCACTTGAACATCATTTCTTTCATTCCTTTGTTTGGCAAACCTAAGGAAATGTAGATTCACTCGAACTCTGGGCAACATTCCGCGTTAAATCGTCCGTTTTACAAATAGTCTTTGTTTCTGGGTTTCATTTATAGGGTATGGTCGAGCGTAACATCTGAAGGTGTTCCACTTCCAATCATCCTACTTTATCAGTTGGTGTCTGCATGAGTGTCTCTGAGGTCGGGGGTATGTTGTGCCCTGCCTCTCTCATGCTTTACAGTGTGTTCCATATTTTGATGAGCTCCTACCTACCTATTTTCAGCATGTTTTACAGATTATCTTGATTCACCCCTCACTTCCACTGGATAAGAGGATGTGGTATGTATAAGTACACACATTTGTTGTGTCTAACTCATTTCAAGACAGAGTGTGTGTGTGTGTGTGTGTGTGTGTGTGTGTGTGTGTGTGGGGGGGGGGTGGGTGGGTGGGGGGGGGGGGCTCCTCATACTTACCCTGTAGCTGGATGGCAGTCTGAGCCACCTCGGGGTCTCTGCTGAGCCGGGCCAGCGTGACGGCGGCCTTCTGCTGCACGCGCTCACAAGCGGCCCCCTCAGACGGGCTGGACGAGCTGGGCTTCTCCCCCAGCAGCAGCAGCAGACGCTCGATCCCTGCAACACACACACACACACACACACACATTACACACATTACACACAGCATACACTAACCTCTCTCTCTCTCTCTCTCTCTCACACACACACACACACACATATACACACTGACAGACAGACACACACACACACACACACACACACCTCAATCAGGATGCACTAACCTCTCTCTCTTTTTCTCTCTCTCTCTCTCTCTTGCTCACACATACACACACATACACAGACATCTCACTCAAGGTACACTAACCACACATGCATACACAGAGCAGGGCACACAGGAGAGTTATCTGATGCGCTCTTATGGAAAAAAACATCCCCACCAATCACAAATATATGTTCTTGTAACACACAAGAGCCATGCTAACTTTCTAGAAATGTATTTACAGTACATTTTCGCTACAGAAAATAAAATAGCTTCTGATTGCCATCTTGTGGTGAGCATCCGAATTGCAGGCTGCTTACTACCTAGTAGATGTCCCTGCAAACATGAGCACCAACAGAAAACAGGTGGTTGATGGTAGGGACAGTGTTTGGACTGTGAACTGTGTGTGTGTGTGTGTGTGTGTGTGTGTGTGCGTGTGTGAGCAGAAACAGCTGTGCGGGTAGCACAGATGACTCCGATAAATCACTGGTAGCTACACGTCTGATCAATCAGGTCATGAATGAAGGAACAGGCTGGCCTGCGAGTGCACACACCCCATGTTCATATATGTACAGTACACTGTGCAGCCTGTGCCAGCACCTCCATTGCAGCACATAGTGCAGTGCATTTTCTATGACATGCAGTGTTTGGTTCAGTATAGATTGTGACATATTTAGTATCATTACATATAATTATATACATATGTACCATATACATTACTGTTACAGTAACTACAAATATGGAGAAAATAACACTAATTGGGAAAAAAAAATTAAATGAAGAAATGATTTAGCTGCATAGTCAGTGTTTGCAGAGACTTGGTCCAACACACCTTTCTCCTGCAGGACCTCTGTGGCACACTGCTCCAGCACAGACAGATTGGCCAGGATGGTCACAACCTTAAGCAAACACCAGTGGGATTGTTACTGGATGAATGAAGACTTCATCGTTCAGACAGAAATGCACAAAAGCGCAGCAGCTTGAAAAGACCACCATTGTTGGTTGTAATGACCAAGATATTTAAGTATGTGTGTGTGTGTGTGTGTGTGTGTGGGTGAGCTAGCGAGCGAGCGAGAGTGGGTGGGTGGTGCACCTGGTCTTTGGAGTAGGGCGTGTCCACCCTCTGGCGGTCGCAGCAGGCCTGCAGCAGGATGTGGATGGCGTTGAGCTGCAGGAGGATCTCACAGGCCATGCTGTCAAAGAAGGTGATGTTGGCCAGCGCCGCCGAGGCCAGCAGAAACACCTCCCCACAGGAGGCGCTCTCGCACAGCTCTGAGGAGGGGGCACACACGCAGACACAGTATTGCAGCAACACTGCACATGCTACACACACGCGCACACGTGTACACTGTATGCACAAACACACACACACACACACACAGTAAAAAATAACAAAGAGCAAGGGAACACACAAGTACCCACACACCCAACCTACCTCTGCTATGTTCCCTCTGACGAACATTTCTAGATTGTCTAATATATTGCATTACAAATGGAAACACCTGCTATGTGTTTCAGTGAATGAAAGCACACAACCCCCCTACAGCGCCAACACAAATACCGTACAATACTTTTGCTCTTGGAAATGTCCATTCAAAAGAGCCCTTGAGCCTTCCTGCACACGTGCCCATGGAGCATGGTGTGTGTGTGTGTGTGTGTGTGTGTGTGTGTGTGTGTGTGTGTGTTGAGTGGGGTACTCACTGATGAGGGCCGTGACGATGTCCTGCATGCTCTCCAGGAAGCTGGCCAGGTGCTGAGTGGAGGTGTGGTGGGGGGAGGTGATCTGGGCCACCACGGCTGCCGCCTCCGCACGCGCCGCCTCCGCACACGACTCGTCTGTCAGGATGTCTGCCAGGCACAGGATCCCGTCCACCTGCTCAGACATGCACGCGCACACACACACACATACGCACGCACACACACACACGCACACATACACACACACACATGCACACAAATACAGACACACACATATAAATACATACACACGCACAATGGAAGACATCTGTCAAGTCAGAGTAATAGCCCTGTAAATAGACGTGTCCAATATATGTGGTCCGTACTGTAGTCCTGCAGGAGTTCTCGTAGCCACTGCGCTCAGTGAGGCTCAGAGTGCCCTGCATCAGTGACTCCATTACCTACAGCATGTGAAGCACAGGATGACCCTCTGCCTCCCTCAGCATACTGTAGTAAAACGCCAACCCCACTCCCCCCCGCCCTTTCATTAGGCTATTTTTAGAGCATGCGCCTCTTTTTTTTTTTTTTTTTTTTTTTAGTAGATGCAGCTAAAAGTGCTGAGCATCACCTCATGGGCAAACCTCCAGTGTGTTTAATTGTCTTGTAATGGATCCAAGTGAGACTGGAGCAGCCCAATAAAGGCCGTGTTTATGGCCCTCTCTGCTGCACCACCGCATCTGCTGCAGGGGGCTGGGAACCTGGGGCTGCTCAAACCCCCTCAATGGTTGGCAACCACTGGTCAGTCTACACCAGTGGAACATCATCAACCAAGAACAGTGTGTGTGTGTGTGTGTGTGTGTGTGGGGGGGGGGGGGGTCCGTACTGTACACTGCCTCCATGCACCTACTGTAGCAGGGGTTCTAGACTGTCCACAGGGGGGCAATGTTACATAAACTATCACCACTGCAGGTCGCTGCTGCTTGATTGCAGGCATTCGCTGTGTGCTCACCCTGGGTCAACTGTTTAAGAGCTGCTAAAGAAATTGATCTTGAAATTTAAACTTACATTCTTTAAGAACAATATATTTTTCATGACTACATTAAATAGACCTATAATATCCTATTTTAAAAACAACAACTGGAATTGACTCTCTCTCGATGGCTTCTGTACAAGAGCCTGTTGTGAGGCGTCATACAGTATTTATTGTCTGAATAATGTGAACAAACAGAAACTAAGACTTGGTCTGAATTGTTAAACAGGACTGTGTGAGTGTGATGAACATGGTTAATTACACAAAAATGGTACAATAATGTACAACCATGTTAATAAAATGATCCTAGTAATTCCCTTTAAAGAAATATCAGTATTTTTTTATGTCTTACAATGCTACTAAAGAAATAAACATCTTGTAAAATACATGTTGTAAAATACATGTTGTAACATAACTTATACAGTAAAACTGACTTTGGAATTATTATGTTATTACAAATAATCAAAGATTACCCTTTAAATCAAAGGGTAAAATTCATATTCCCGAGCAGACCTAAATGATAGTTTTATCATATTACATGTTTGAAAGCGCACTTGTCTGGCTGTATTTCTGAGAGCAGTGATGTTTGTGTGACTGAGGAGCATGGCATTCAGGGATGCGTTGACTGGCTGCAGTCGTGGAGTCTGCCGGAACCAGTCAGAGCAGGCTTATAGAGACGGGTCTGGGATACTCGCTGAATTAAAGCCGTCAGTGGCTTTCAGTACGTCAGCTGGCTGGCAGACCCCAAAAGATGGAGTTGATCGGTAGTGACGCATGTGAGCGTTTCCACCTCGCCCCCCCCCCCTCCCCTCCTTATTCTCATGGAAATACACAGAACTTGGATGAACTCCGGCGACATCGTCTTCAACTTTCTTACTGTCCGGTTCCACATTAACTCTGTAACTCTGTTGATGCTGCTGTGCAAACAGCATGCCATTACGCCTTATCACCCTGGCGACGCTCAGGAAGAGACGCTGTCAGAAATGAAAGACGTGTGTGTGTGTGTGTGTGTGGGGTGGGGGTACGTCAACGTATGAGACCTATACCCAGCGCCCCTCACAGACGCCATTATATGGAACATATAGAAATTGTAGGAGTGCTGGTGACACTTTTGATGAGAGTGACGAGTGAGTGAAGCTTAGAGCGTGTCTGGCTGACGCTCAGAAGTTTGTGTGACAGTGCCTCCCGAGGCTCCGTCTCCAGCCTGGCACGGATCATTATCCCCCTCTCCCGCGTCACACCTGGCTGCTCCGCACGCCTCCGCGCAGCTCCGACTCCCAGCTCTTGCAGCTGTTGGGCAACAACAAGCGCTAGTGGCTTGGGAAGAGCTAGCGCAGAAGGCTAGCTTGTTTTTCTTCACTTAATGTTCTGCCACAGTTTGCGTGCCTTACTCTAGGTGTGTGAATGGGGGGGGGGGGGATCAGTTGTGCTTTACGGGACCAAACTCTGTTAAACATTTCACACACTAGTAATCATCCAATTACTGTAACTGCCTTGAATTATAAACTGTTTGGTTTAGAACAGTTAGGGAGAAAGAGAGAGAGAGAAGTCAGAGGCTTCAGTATGAGAGAGAGCGAGAGAGAGAGGGGGAGGGAGGGAGAGAGGGAGAGAGTGTATGTGCCTGTGTGTGAGAGAGACAGAGAAACAATCTCCCTTTGTCCAGCACATCTTTCAGTGCCCTAATCCAGTCGTATTTTTCAAACACTGACATTCCAGCCCTTTCCCACTGTTAGCATGTTTTCAGCTGTGAAAATAAACCCCACTGTTGTCTACGTCTGTGTGTGTGTGTGTGTGTGTGTGTGTGTGTGTGTGTGTGTGTGTGTGTGTGTGTGTGCGTGTTTAAGGACCACAGAGACAGTCTGCCCTTACCTGCCTCATGGTGCTCCCAACATTTCCCAAAAGAAGTGTAAACACTGCCCCTGGCCCAGACAATGGGAGTCTAAATGGTATTGTATGTGTGTGTGTGTGTGTGTGTGGTACCACACCTTCTCCAGTTGGTTGATGCCCTCCTCCACACAGCAGATGGAGGCCACTGTCCGCAGTGCCTGGGCATAAAGACTACTGAAGCAGTCCTGCCTGCAGATCTTAAAGAGGACCACCACAGCTCCTTCCTGTCAGCACACACACACACACACACACACACACACACACACACACACACACACACACACACACACACACACACACACA